>OY728159.1:1156044519-1156612144 GCA_963277665.1 Viscum album | reverse complement strand
ATAGGACATCAATAAAATATCACTATAAGACATGAGCCATCATTCTAATCAAAAGGGTCTCAATAGAACACCTAAAAGGAACTCTATGTAGTGAAATGATCCTCAAATAAACTCTATGTAAGGGCATAAATTCCATTGAATGGTGTTTAAACGAGAAGAATCATCATTTGAATAGATATTCTACCAGAGGAATCATGTGTTATGTTAGGGGAAATATGCTACACCGTGTTGTCATCTATTTGAGGTGGAATAACAAACACTTACTAGAATCATGGATGGATAATAAGTTGGGAAGAAGGGTTCACCAAAGAATATGGGAGCTGTCATTTAGGATAATCAAAACACAAAACAAAAAACTACCTTGTCTGCAATGAAATCCAAATGAAAAATGGAATAAATGGAGTTAGAACATAAAACTCAAGTTAAAATTACAAATGATGTGGAAGAACAAACAATCAGGTTTCTGGGAAGAAGGGTTTTCACACTGGAACAATGGTAGCTCTCGTTTAGGGCACAATGTGGGCGGATCAAGATCTAATTGGGAGCTTCATTGTGGAATTTTATCCCAACAGTTGTTTCAAAATGTTGTGAAATAATATCAAACCTATAAGAATGGTTTAAATGAACCATTATCATTATGGGGGTACACTGTCCCACTCTCTCAACGATTTCAAAAACTATTGGGAAAACTATAACCTATCCTAACAGTTATCTTTAACCATGGTAAAAGTGTCTCTACCAGGGCCTATCCCAACAGTTTGAAAAACCATTGGGAAAATACACATTAAAAATTTCTATACCAATTTCTTTCAACAAACCCTTGGTTTAGGAAACCAATCCCAATGGGTTTTCTAAACTTTTGGGATAGAGGTGTTGGTATAAGGGGAATTTCTAGTAGAGTATAGGATCTATTAAACACCCAAGGAACTTGGATTCAATGATTTTAAAATCCATGTAAAAGATATGTCGAGAGTAACATTTTGTTTAATTTTCAAAAAGTAAATATATATATATATTTATTAATGCATTTAAGATCACATGTATCTAGTTTTAAATCCACGCTCTAATCCACGTGGCCCATGGAGACTTTATTTGCTTCGGCCAAACTGAGTTCTTCACACTCCTTGCATGCGTGGTCCCAGTTCATTAAACCAGTCTTAATGACATCAAAATGATTAGTATTGGTGGTCCAATGGTGGTTCTTCATATGCTTTAGTATATAGAAGTGGTAGCATCGATCACTAGAGGAGGAAAACGATGGAGCACCATCTTAAAATGTTGTGGGAGGATCGGGCGACTCCGGTTCAAACTCACGCGGTGTGGATGAGATGGATGATGGATATTATTTCACAGAAATGGATGAGATGGATTACCAAGAATTGATTCTCTCTTTAAAAATCATCCCCTACATCAAAAAATAGACACGGGTTAGCCGCAACTTAAATATCAAATCGCGCCGGTATAGGCTCAGAATTATTTTTTCCTCTCCATTGTGCAGCCTCATACAGTGTTATCTATGGGCATGCTCTACACACACCCTCTTCTCAGGATTTATCTTAAATATGCATGAGCTTATACATATCTCTACCCTGCCACTTGCGGGATGGCCTGGAAGGCATCCCATTGGGCAGAGTTGACTCTGTCCCACATGTCCCTTGGGTTTAGGCTGGCTGGAAGGCTAGCGAGCTAGCCCAATTTTTAATTCATACCGTAAAATTACTAAGTATAAAGTGCATGGACCCCTTAAAATTCCAATATTATTCAAACAACCTTATTATCTTCTTCATTTTCCATACTTCTTAGAAATCACATTAATCTTTTGTTTTTTCATGATCACTCTTAGAATCATCAATCCTCCTCCACCATTTCATTTGGAACTTAAATTCCAAAGAATAATTCATCTCCACCCTTATTTATTGTTATAAAATTTGTATCACACATGATACAAGTTTTTTGAACTTAGTATTAGTGAATCAATCATCTGATTTGAAAAAACATTGAGAATTTCCCAATTGTGGAATCCAATGATATGAATCTATAATAATTCCCTAAGAATCATCACATCAACCAATATCCATCAACTTATGAGTTCCTTCTTAATTTTATCAATTATTGAAAACTATTGAAAAAAATAAAACACATAAACAAAAGTGGTCCTAAAAATATCCCCCTTTTTATTTGTTGTAAGTACTTCAATGTTCGATCCAAATATTTCAACATCACATTGTGAATCTTCTCACCCCCTTTACTTTTCTTTAAATCTTTATTTTCACTTTCTCTCTCCCTTATTGATAAGAAATACAAAGTTCATGGTAGAGAGGGTATCAGTCCATAATTAATAAATGTACCATCAATCATTTCACTCTAAGTCTATTCAATATATGCACAGTTTAGAAAACAAGAGGATTTTATTTAGACAACAAAGTTTTCCCTTACTCACTGATCATGATACCTCATGAGATGATAAATCATATACTAGTCTTCTAGGATTTACACTTTCTTTATAGGATGAGGATAATAGATGTGATATTAATCTTTCTAGGAATAATCAAATTGAAAGTCCTACACTCACTTAAATAAAAGGATAAAAAACATTCAAGTGAAATTGGAAGGATAAATGACCTTGGGGAACTTCCATTCTTCTTATGTCACTGATTAATTAATTTACCCCCTTTATAAAATGATATTTATTTTGAGTAAACAAGGATGAATGAATGAAAAATGACATACCTTTTCCAATGACATGATCTTGAATCAATATTCCGAGTAATTGAATTAGATACCAACTGAAGTTGATACTAATTGAAATTATAACTATAGAATATTATTAATATGTCTCCCCCTCAAGGGAACACTTCTCATCAATGATTCTCAGGTTATCCCCCTAATATATTTATTCACTTTCAATTCCTTGTGATATAATAAAAATAAAATAAAAAAATATTTAATGGAATAAGGCGGATCCTCCTTTCTTCATCAATGTGAACAAAAAGGTTGAGATAGCTTTCTCAACCTAGATGCTCCATTTTCTCCACTCTTCACACTTTCACATTGGATGTTCAATTTTGATTGTTGTTGTGCGAATCTTATCACATATTCCATTTATTTCTATTTGAACCATATTTCATCAAGATATTTTAACAACATAAATTTATTACTGCAACTTTCATCTTCTTGAGAAATTCTTCTTGATCTAGAATAAACGCAATGCAATTTCTAACATTATGACCAACCTTGTTTCACATCACACACATTACTTATTTATCATTTTAAATATTTACATTTCCTTTTTTACTAGTATTAGCTTGTGAATATTTAAATTTACTCATTATTACCAAGGTCTTCTCACCTTTCCTTCTTGGAATCTTTTTGGGAGAATTTGTTTTTATAACATTATTCTGATTACTTCCAAAGGATGCTTCTTCATTCCTAGTCATCCTCTGTGATATTCTTTTCTTATAATCTTTGTAAACATGTGGAGATGAACATTTACCAATTCTGTGATGACTCCCATTGAATACATAAAAGATGTTATTAATCATTCCAAATCTGTTTGCGGTAAAAAGATGCTTATAGATATGTGGATATTTCTTCATCCTCTATTTCTTTCTCCCCATTGAAATGGGATTCCACTGTTCTTTTACATTTTGAGGAATGTGCCAAAAATATAATGCACAATTCCCAAAACTGTTGCAACAAAAACATTTATCAATAGATCTTGAATTCATGATATCATCTATATAAGATTACTGGTCCTTTTTCTGGATGCGTTGTGCTCTCTATGGGGAACCATCTTCCAACTTCTTCTTCGTATCCACCCTAGTCATGGTGGTAGATATCTAATTAAATTTACTCATCCATACTTGGTTAAATTTTTTTCTTCTAACCAGCTCTTTTTGTGGAAACATATTTAGAAACATGAGTACAAGATGGTATGGATGGTATATTTAATTTCTCAACTTCTTGTGATAGATCATTCAATGAAGTCATGATGTTATTATCACATGTTGGAGGCCTTTCAACCATAGAATCCTCCAATGAACATTGAGTACCAACAACAACTATTTACTTCTTTTGTGAAGTCTCAATATATGTATTCTCAAGATTGGTCAATCGATCTTCCATTTATAAACATTTTATTTTGAGGATGACTTTCTAATATTCAATCATAATCATCTTCTCTTCACAAGATTTCTTCATTCCTTTAACTTCATATTCATGTAGTTTCACTTTTTTTTAACAAAGAGTCAATCTTGACCTCACTAATATTTTTTTCAGCTCATCTTCAAGTGCATAGATCTATCCTTTCAATGTATCATCGAATTTATCATTATCTTTACATTCATTGAACCAATTTGAGGAATTAATTTCAAATTACCTCTTTGTTTCTTCGAAGACTCCAACATTTCTGGAGAGCTTTAGACATTCCATATTTTTTTCAACCCTTTATCCAAAACACTAGTTTCTTATTACAGATGTGTGATATCTTCTTGAATACATTGAAAAATTCCATAGACAAGGGATGCAATTTCATCAGGGATATCATGCATAATATCTCTTAATCTGTCAATTGATAATTCATGAGAGGTTTTCGATTTATCATCACCACTTTTTCTATCATTTTCATCTTGAGAATAATTTTCAAATTTATTAACACATACATCCTAATAACTTGATTTAGGAAGGATATACATATTCTTGGTGGAATCATGAGCCACATACTCATTATGTCCCAATCCTGATATGCCTTTATTGTCAGCACGACATGGAGATATAGATACTTCCTCTTATTTAGATAAGAGGCACTTCTTCTTTGGATTTATCTTCTACTTTGTTTTCATATTCATCATAGTCTTGGTATATATAGAATTATACTCAGAGATGAATGAATCTTTATGAAAACTTAACTTCATTGTAAAATTAGGAGAGGATAACTTCACATTAGAGAATCCAACAGAGGTGAAATTGGATCTCATACCAATTAAGAGGACCAGTTTGGGATATTCCAAACACTAAGAGTGGAGGGGTGGGGGGGGGAATTAGTGTTGGGGAATTTTTAAACCAATTATAACTTTTTATACCTGTAACTCTTGACCTATTAGGATATTGATTCTCTTATTATCCTTTCATAATCTTATGAAATAATAGAAAGAAATAAAAATATGAACATGATATTTTTACAAGGTTTAATACTAAGTATGATAATCTATATCCTTGTCAAGTGTGGTGATGAAAAAATACATGAATTCTACACTATAATGTAGTAACAATTACAATGGTTTGGATAAGAAAACAACCCTTTTCTAACACCACAAGGTTTTGAAAATAAATATAGAATGAAATTTTATAATCTATCCATTAAACACAACTTTTCCTCTTCTATGTTTTGAATTTTAAAAAATGGTCATCTAGTGTTGTGTTCAGTAAGTCATTTGGAGTCTGATAGAAAAAATTAATTTTTTGGTGAATAGTAACATACCCATATGAATAGAAATATGAATAGTTATATGACCCTTATTAATAGTTAATAATAATAATTTTTTATTTTCTTAAGGAAATAAGATAATGAGATCTTAATTAGTTTTGCAATGAGAAATAAAACTAATTGCACTTTAAGATTGTTATTTTTCGAATTAACTATGACCTTATTTAAAAAATTAAATTAATAATATTTAGAAAATTATTTTTGAAAATGGATTTCACTTTTTAATTATAAATTTAAAAAAACGGTTAGATTGAATTTTGGGAATTTTTCTGAAACAGTTGATTTTTCAGTGAATAGTAAAAAATACAGTTTTTTAGTTTCAGTGTGTTAATGACATCCTTAATAATGTAAAAATGATTTCATAAATCGGGTCGAATTGTGTATAGTTAAATAAGATGTGATGTTTCCCAAGTGGATTTAACCCTGGAAAAATAACATGGGCAAGCCCATGGTTTTGCAAATACCACCCATGAGGTGTCCCTTGGAAAATTATTAAAATAATCCCTCACTTTTCCTATAAATACCAACTCTTCCCTTCATTGAATTCATTCCCAATTCTCCCTCATCTAATTTCTGGCCTCTGTACCTCCATATTAGTCCTTCCAAGGTTTCCTCACACCCCAAGGTCCCAACCTTCATGTTCAAAGGGTTATTCTACAAGGAAAGAAAATTCTCAATTTCTTGTTTTTTCCTTTCAAGTTCTCTTTTATGTGGTATATCTTTCTGGTTTCCATACCATGTTATTATTTTTATTCTTATTCTTGATCTACTATATATTATGATTAATTTCTGGATAGGTTACCCTTGTCCCATCTCTTTTAAAATATTTTCTAAAACAATGTTGTGTAGTAGTTAGGCTGTCGAATTTTTGTAAGCGATTTCAAAATAATTTTTTTATTTTGAGTTCTTTATTTATTATTTCTTAATATCTTCTTACCCAAGAGGAATGAAATTTACAGAATCTTGAATATTCTGAATTTTCTCATGTTCATGAGAAATTAATCATCAATCTTATTCTTTTCCCTTACTTTTTCCAGATATTAAAAACATTGTCCGTGATGTATCGAATTACGGACATCGTAGATGATGTAATCTCAATTTCCATTATTTATTTCAAGTATAGTCATGAAACCATTTATATGGTTTAACCAGGTTTTAATATATGTGTTATGACTCACCCATGTCTCTGGAATTATTTTGTACTCATGGTTCTAATTTATAAGACAAAATGAGGTTGTCATTATCAAAGAACCATTAAAACGTTCTAAACAAACATCATTAATGTTTTATCTAATCAATCAGCATCATGATATATAACCCAAAATCATTATAAGATAATTTATATCTACATAATTTTATTAATAATATGTATTAAAAATTATGGATGTTTAACCATGTTTCAAATGAACTCCCATTCATGGAAACAAGTAAACAAACCATGAAAACCAAGGAAGAAAATGCTTCTAAAACATGAAAATTGAACCAATTGAACCCATAGAAAGGGCCATGAATGAACCTAATAAGGTTATAATAAATAAATTACATGTATAGGATGTTCTGTAAATATTAATTATTGAAGCTAAATTTTATTATTCAGGTCATTAAAACAAATGATGAACACACTCGAGCATAAGGTAAGGGGTTTCTCATCTCACTTTCATTTTTGTGAGATTTTCATTGTTCTCCACTTAAATACTTGTATGTGGTATATGTTTACTGCCATTTGATATATAATAACATTATTATCTATATATTATTTTTATTCAATTAATCAATTGATATTTATTAAGTTTTGGTGATATGATTCGACTGATTACACTGTGGTAAGGGACTTTGTCTCAACTACCTTTTCGTTGTGACTAACTTTGTATTGTGTAACTAATAATCCTTATTTGGTATACCAACTGCCCATTTGAGATCAATTTTAATTTGAAATTATATTTATATTAAATATCCATAATCTCATGTCATGGATATGTTTTTTTCTAAACCTTATACCATCTTACATACGATGTTTATTTGGAAAGTTATTCTAATTATGGAAATATTGATGATTCCGTATACTCTACTCTATACAGATATTGGAAAGACTTATTTTTCTTTTATTGAATCAATTTATAAAGAATTATTTGGACATGAAATGGTGTGTGGGGCCCTCTATAGACCCTCAATGCATCGGTAGGTCTTATGAGACAAAACAGTTTGGTGACAAACCCTTCGAGTTTGTTTCCAAAAAATCAGACGGGTTTCTACCCATAGAACTAAACCGTTTTTATGGTATTATGGTTCATGTGACAAATACATGACTTCCAATTAATAAGAATTCTCTTTATTCATTATCAGTTATTATTACTATCTATGTGGTTTTCACTATGAAAAAATATATGGATGCAGTTTCATTCTCAGTTTATTAATGGCTTTTGTTTGTCATTTATTCAAAATTCCATATTGTTTATGTCAGATTTATTAGGATTCAATATTTATTGTACTCATGCTTCTAATATTTGTAACCCTTATTGAGAATTTGATCTCACCCCTTTCGTTGTATACCTTTGATATGTGATGATGAGAAGGTCTTCTTTTGAGTTCATGTGGATGCAGATTTTTAGTTTTGGATATGTATTTTATTTTGTAACCTTTTCCAATGTAATTTGAGTAACATCTATTTATCTAGTTTCTGCAAGACTACTAAACCGATCATTCCTTCAGGATTTTGATTCCTTCTAACCATTCAAATTTCACAAGTAATGCACCATCTTCAGCCTAGTGGGGTTGGGGTGTTACAGTTGGTATCAGAGGAAGTTTAGTAGGAAACATGGAAACTAGAGTAAGAAATGTATAGTGGGGAAAAAATCCCTAACGTATTATCTGAGGATTAATATACAAGAATTTCCTGGTATTTTGGTAAGGAATAGATTATGTGGATATTTTAAGCAATACATCCCTGTCTGGATATGAGCTGGTAGAGACGGCTTTGTCATAGATGTATCTAAGGGTAAAACCCGAAAACACCACTTTGAGCTAGACTCGAACGGGAACTGGTGCATGACAACAGGCCTTGCTACACTCTTGGTTATGACACTCCTAGGGGATATGCTTAGGATAAATCTTATTTTCATTACAAACCATTTTGAAGGAGTTAATGTAAAATTTTGCTCATAGGAACCATGTTTATAATATTAGATATGCATATAATTTCAATATGTGCTGAGCGATTTTATATTTGAGATTCAAAAACTAATCTAGTGCATCCGATTATTTAGAAATTGTGTCTAATTGAAGAAGGTGAATCAATACTCATGGGAAAGGTAGGGATCTCCCTACTGAGAAAGTCAATACAGTCAACGTTGGAGCAGATCAGATCATGACCATATTGGGACAACTTACTCAAGTTGTATAGAATAACCATTCAACTCTAGTGTTAGATCGTTTCATGCAGCAGAAGCCCCCATATTTCAGTGGGACTACTAATCTAGTTGTAGTTGAGCAATGGATCAAGTCCCTTGAAAATATATTCATGGCGTTAAGATGCAATGAAAATGAAAAGGTAGTTCTGGCAGTATATTATCTCATGGGAGACGCTGATAAATGGTGGTCCTAGATTCAAAACACCACTGAGGAAGAAGAGATAGAGGATATGGAATGGAGGACTTTTAAGGAAATATTATTCAAAAAATATTTCCCTCATGAGCAACGAACTTAAATGAAGAGGAAATTACATGGCTTGAAACAAAGGGAAGAAGACACTGTTGCAGAGTATGAGGCTACCTTCACAAGGATAGCCAGGTTTTCCATGGATTACGTTCGTGACTCAGTGTACAAGATTGATCATTTCTTTGAAGGTATTAAGCCAAGTATTAAAAGGGCACTGGATTCTCAATCATTTTCATAATATGATGAAATTGTATCACGTGCCATCAAAACAGAGAAGGAATTTGCTAGATCAAATATTTTCAAAGGAAACCAATATAAGAAGAAGTATTCTGATAACAAAGTAACGGAGAATCACCAAAGAAGGGCAAGGGAACGAATAGTTTCCCATTATGCAAGAACTATGGAAAGCATCATCACATGAAATTCTTGAAAGGCATGGGAGTCTTCTATAACTGAGGGGAAAAAGGGTCATCAATCTGATGAATGGAAGGGGAAGAAACAATACAATGATGCTCAATGCTACAATTGAAGAGATATGGGACACTATGCAAGTGAGTTTCCTAAGAGTCAAGGAAACATGCCTCAGAAACAGCCAAGAGAGAAAGGGAGAGCCTATGCTATTACAACAATGGAGGTTGATGTTCCTACTGAAGTGGTGGCATGTACTTTAATTGTTTCCTCAAACTTAACCAACACTTTATTTGATTCTGGATCATCGCATTCATTTATATCCTCTCAGTTTTCCACGAAAATTAGATATGTCCAATTTGATTTAAGAAAGGAGTTGTCAGTCAAAACTCCCATGGGATGTATCATTGCAACAAAGGCATGTCGACTAGTCCCCCTCCAAACACGACAACATGCTTTAATTTCTAACCTTATCATCATACCCATGAATAAATTTGATATAATTCTTGGTATGGATTGGCTTTCAAATTATGACGTGATGATTTATTGTAAGAAAAAAGAAGTTACAATTTTTGAAAATGGTGTAGAATCTCTTATCTTTAGAGCGGATACTTCATTATCTGATTCTTATCTAGACCCACCCCCAGTAGCTCTATTGAATGCACTTCTTGGAGAGGAAGAGAACCCAATATCTATGGGTGAGGAAATAAATATTCAAATTGAAGATGTTCATATAGTGAAAGAATACATTGATTTGTTTCCAGAGTATTTACTTGGACATCCTCCTAAGCGGGAAATTGAGTTTTCCATTGACTTAATTCCTGGTGCAAGACCTATATCAAATCCCCATATAGAATGTCCACTTTGGAGATAGAGGATATGAAGAAACAACTAGAATAGTTGAGTAACAAAGGATTTATTCGACCTAGTGTTTCTCCATGGGGATCCCCTGTCTTGTTTATAAAGAATAAAGATGGATCCATGAGGCTATGCATTGATTACAGAGAGATAAATGCTATTACAATAAAGAATAATTATCCTCTACCTCGGATTGATGATTTATTTGACCAACTTCATGGAGATCAATACATTTCAAAGATTTAACTTCAATCCGGATATCGTCAACTGAGTGTGAGGAACGAAGATATTCTGAAGACAACATTTCAAACCAGGTACGGGCATTACATGTTTACAATGATGCCTTTTGGACTGACGAATGCACCATCTGTTTCCATGGATTTAATGAATAGAGTTTTCAAGGAATATCTTGATAACTTTGTTGTGATATTAATCAATTATATCCTCATATACTCAAAAAGATATGAAGACCATGAGAGTCACTTGCGAGTTATTCTTGGAACTTTTTGAAGAAATGAATTATATAAAAAGTTTAGAAAGTGAGAATTCTAGTGTCAATCAGTATATTTTTTAGGCTATATTGTCTCTAAGGTTGGAATCCTAGTTGATCCTGCGAAGATAATGTCAATCCATGAATGGACCACGCCAACAAATATAACTGAGGTACGCAGTTTTATTGGATTAGTAGGTTATTGTCGACATTTCGTTCAGAAATTTGCTCGACTGGCGAATCCGCTAATGAATCTCACATGTAAAGGTGTTAAATTTGTTTGGAAAAAAGATTATGAAGAATGTTTCGAATAACTAAAGAGAAGATTAGTCAATTATACTATATTGACTCTACCATTGGGGAGTGAGGGGGTTGTTATTTATAGTGATTCTTCAAAGAAAGGACTTGGTTGTGTCCTTATTCAAAATGATAGGGTCATTGCTTATGCATCATGATAGCTAAATGTTCATAAGAAAAACTATCCTACTCATGATATTGAGTTAGCTGCTGTAGTCTTTGCTTTGAAGATATGGAGACATTATCTCTATGGTGAAAAATTTGAGATTTATACTGATCACAAGAGTTTGAAGTATATTTTCTCACAGAAAGAACTCAACATGATACAAAGGAGATGGCTTTAACTACTCAAGGATTATGATTGCATGATAAACTACCACCCGTGGAAGGCAAATAAGGTGGCAGATTCTTTGATCAGAAAGGATCATGGAGTTTTGAACAAGATAAGAGTTGAAAGGGATCCTATTTTCATGGATTTAGTAAATATGGATATGGGAATAACCATGGAAGGTATAACATCAATGATTTTTCAAATGGTTTCCAAACCATCTTTACTAAAAAGGATAAAAAGTTATCAAGCTAATGATGAAGAGTTTCAAAAGAAGACTAAAGCTGTGAGTTATGGGAGATTGAGTAACATCGTATATGAAGATGGAATTTTGAAATTTTGGAAGAGACATTATGTTCCCAATATACCTGATCTAAAAAGGGAATTGTTGGATGATTCCCATAGTTCCAATTTCTCTATACACCCTGGTAGAACTAATATGTGTAGAGGTTTGAAGGAACATTTTTGGTGGGACAACATGAATAGGGAGATTGCTGATTTTGTGTCAAGATGTATGGTTTTTCAACAAGTGAAAGCTGGAAGGCAACAGCCTGGAGGAGTATTTCAACCTCTTCTCATACCTGAGTGGAAATGGGATAATATCACGATGGAATTTATCATGGGACTAAAAAATACTCCTAGAAGGAACGATGCAATATGGGTCATTGTTGATATTCTTACCAAGTCAGCACATTTTCTTGCTATAAGAGAAGATCTACCTCTTGAATGTACAACAAGACTATATATTAATGAAGTTTTGAGACATCATGGAGTACCCCTATATATTGTTTCTGATCAAGATCCATGTTTTACATAAGATTATGGAAAAGTCTTCAGAAGGCCCTAAATACTAATCTTAGTTTGACCATTTCCTACCACCCACAAACTGATGGACAATCAGAACGGACTATTCAAACATTGGAAGACATGTTGTGGTCTTGTTCACTTGATTTTCAAGGCATGTGGGATCCGTATTTACCTCTCGTGGAATTTTCCTACAACAATAGATTCCATTCAAGTATTCAGATGGCACCATATGAAGCATTATATGGGAGGAGATACCGTACACCAACATGCTGGGATGAAGTTGGTGAAAGAAAGCTTGTGGTCCCAGAACATGTTGAAGAAACAATGGAAAATATGAAGAATATCCAAAACCATATCAAAATAGCTCAAAGTAGGAAAAAGAGCTATGCAGATAACCGAAGGAAGGATTTGGAGTTTCAAGAAGGTGATCACGTTTTCTTAAAGGTATATCCATGGAAGGGTATTATACGTTTTGGTAAGAAGGGAAAATTAAGTCCCAGGTACATCAGAACTTTTTAAATTCTAGACCAAATTGGATCTGTAGCTTACTGTTTGGAAATGCCGCCAAGTCTCTCCAAGGTTGACAATGTGTTCCACGTGTCAATGTTAAAAAAGTACATGCCAGACCCAACACATGTACTCACTTATGAAGAAGTAAAAATTGATCCAGATCTATCTTATTGTGAAGAGCCTATCAAGATTCTTGATACTAGAGAACAAGTATTGAGAAATTGGACGACTTGTCTGGTAAAGGTTCTATGGAGGAACCATAAGATGGAGGAAGCAACATGGGAACTTGAGGAGCTTATGTTAAAGACATACCCGAATATTTTTAGGTAATATTTTGTGAATTTCGAGGATGAAATTTTTGAAAGGAGGGGAGAATGTAACAACCCAAGGTTTTGAAAATAAATATATAAGGAAATTCTATAATCTATCCATTAAACACAACTTTTCCTCTTCTATGTTTTGAATTTCAAAAAATGGTCATCAAGAGTTGTGTTCAGTAAGTCATTTGGAGTATGATAGAACAAACATGATTTTTTGGTGAATAGTAACATACCCCTATGAATAGTAATATGAATAGTAATATGACCCAATGAATAGTAAATAATAATATTATTTTATTCTCTTAAGGCAATAAGATATTGTGATCTTAATTAGTTTGTCAATGAGAAATAAAACTAATTTCACTTTAAGATGGTTATTTTTCAAATTAACTAGGACCTTATTCAGAAAAATAAATTATAAATATTTAGAAAATTATTTTTTAAAAATGGATTTCACTTTTTAATTCTACATGTCGAAAAATGGTTAGGGTGAATTTTTGGAATTTTTCTAAAACAGTTGATTTTTCAGTGAATACTAAAAAAGTACAGTTTTAGTTTCAGTGTGTTAATTACATCATTAATGATGTAATAATGATTTAATAAATCTGGTCTACTTTTTTATAGTTAAATAAGATGTGAGGTGTATTAAGTGGCACTAACCAAGGGCAAATTCCATGGGAATCCCATGGTTTTGCAAATACCACCCATGAGGTGTCCCTTGGAAATTATTAAAATAATCCCTCACTTTTCCTATAAATACCAACTCTTCTATTAATTTAATTCATTCCAAATTCTATATAAATGAATTTATGGCCTCCTTACCTCTATATTAGTCCTCTCAAGGTTTCCTCATGCCACTGAGGTCTCATCCTTCAAGTTCAAAGGGTTATTCTACAAGGTAAGAAAATTCTCAATTTATTTCTTTTTTCCTTTCATGTTCTCTTTTATGTGGTATATCTTTCAAGTTTCCATAGCATGTTCTTATTTTTATTCTTATTATTGATATAATATATATTATTATTAATTTTTATATAAGTTACCCTTTTCCCCTATCTTTTTAAATATTTTCTAAAACCATGTTGCTTAGCCGTTAGGCTGCTGTTTTTTTGTAAGCGATTTCAAAATTATTCTTTTATTTTGAGTTCTTTATTTATTAATTCTTCGTCTCTTCTTACCAATGAGGAATGAAATATCCATAATCATGAATATTATTTATGTTCTCATGTTTATGAGAAATTCATCATCAATATTTTTCCTTTTCCCCCACTTGTTCAAGGAATTAAAAACATTTTCCGTGATGTATCGAATTACCGGTATCGTAGATGATGTAATCTCAATTTCCATTATTTCTTTCAAGTATGGAAATGAAACAATTTATATGGTTAAAACAAGTTTTAATATATGTGTTATGACTCACCCATGGTTCTATAATTCTTTTTTACTCATGGTTCTAAATTAAAAGACAAAATGAGGTTGTTATTATCAAAGAACCATTAAAACGATCTAAACAAACATCATTAATGTTTTAACTAATGAATCATCATCATGGTGTATAACCCAAAATTATTATATGATAATTTATATCTCCATAATTTCATTAATAATATTTATTAACAATTCTGGATGTTTAACCATGTTTCAAATGAACTCCCATTCATGGAAACAAGTAAACGAACCATAAAAACCAAGGAAGAAAATGCTTCTAAAACATGAAAATTGAACCAATTGAACCCATATAAAGGGCCATGAATGAACCTAATAAGGTTATAATAAATAAATTAAATGTATATGAGGTTCTGGAAATTTTAATTAATGAAGCTAAAATTTATTATTCATGTCATTAAAAAAAACGAATAACACACTCGAGCATAAGGTAAGGGGTTTCTCATCTCGCTTTAATTTTTGTGATATTTTCATTGTTCGCCACTTATTTCATATATTTGGTATATTTGTACTTGAATTTGATATAAAATAACGTGATTATCTTTATATTAATGTTATTCAATGATTCATTTGATGTTCATTACGTTCTGGTCTTATGATTCGACTGATTATATTATGGTAAGGGACTTTGTCTCAACTACCTTTTCGTTGTGACTAACTTTGTATTGTGCACCTAATAATCCTTATGTGATGTAACTATTGCCCATTTGAGATCACTTTTCATTTTAAATTATATTTATATTAAAAATCCATAATCTCAGGTCATGGATATGTTTATTTTCTAAACCGTATACCATTTTATATATGGTGTTTATTTGGAAAGTTATTTTAATTATGGAAATATTGATGAATCCGTATACTATACTCTATATGGATATTGAAAAGGTTTATTTCTATTTTATTGAATAAATTAATAAATAATACTTTGGACATGAAGTGTCATGTGCGGACCACTATAGCCCCTCGATGCATCGGTAGGTCCCAAGAGACAAAATTGTTTGGCAACAAACCCTTCAAGTTTGTTTCAAAAAAATCAGATGGGTTTCTACCCATAGAACTAAACCATTTTTAGAGTATTATGGTTCATGTTCCAGATACATGACATCCAATTAATAAGCATTCCCTTTATTCATTATCGGTTATTATTACTATCCATAAGGTTTTCACTATGACAAAATCTATGGATGTAGTTTCATTCTCAGTTTATTAATAGCATTAGTTTGTCATTTATTCAAAATTCCATATTGTTTATGTCAGATTGATTATGATTCAATATTTATTTTACTCATTCTTCTGCTATTTGTAACCCTTACTGAGCATTTGAGCTCACCCCTTTCATTGTATACCTTCGAAAGGTGATGAAAATAAGGTCTTCTATTGAGTTCATGTGGATGAAGATTTTTAGTTTTTGATATGTATGTTATTTTTTGTAACCTTTTACAATGTAATTTAAGTAACATCTATGTATCTAGTTTCTTCAAGACTACTAAACTGATCGTTCCTTTGGGATTTTCATTCCTTCTAACCATGCCAATATCACAAGTAATGCACCGGCTCCAGCCTAGTGGGGTTGGGGTGTTACACCTTTAGCTAGTGTGTGTCCCTATACTTTGGAGGGGGAATGAAACAATCCTTCCTAGTGTGAGTCCCTAAACATCGGAGGGGGAAGGGAAACAATACCATCTTCTGGAATTGGTGATGACATAGTCCAACTTGTAGCCTTTAGTTGGTTATTTATACATCCTATGAAGGTAGTTTTCTTCCTTCTTCAAAAGGTAGGTTATGCTCTTGATCTTATTCAATGCTCTTCACTTGGTTACTTGCAAAGTAGTAGGTAAGTGACACTGTTCTTCTTCTCTCTACTTATTTGGTGAAAAATTGAATGCACACTTTTTATTTCTTATCGTTTAGTGCAATAAATAAATGCACTAAAACCTATTCTTATTCTTGGAAATAATCGAAAACACCAATGTGATTATTTAAGTAATGAAGATCAACTTACTTGGCATCATCAGAATCAAATTCTTCTCCTTTATTGTTTTCATATATGCATGAAATCATGTATGTGGAATTTAGATGAACTCCTCATTTTCTTTTACTTCTTCTTATTCACACACATGCACCCACTTCTTATCCTCTCTTTGTGTACACACGAATCATATAGAAATACCAACCCGAATGGGTGTAGGCATTTGGAAAATATCTTCCTCCTTATTTACATGTGCATACACAATGACTCAAGGTTCTTCAAATCAGGCATATGAATGCATGAAATCACTTACTTCCCTTCTTCATGCAAGCCCCTTCTTCACAAAAAATAATCACATTCATATAGTCTAGATATATTATACAAACAAGAGGGTATTATTACCTTTTCATTGTGAAACCAAAGGGTCACAAGTATTCTTCTTCATGTAGACATTTCACTGGTTTTATATGCATAGTATGTATGGTTCTTCTTCAGGACACCAGGGAGATTCATGGTTATATCTTCACAAGGCACAACAAGGGTGCACATGCACCGATTGTGTACCCATGGGTTATTCATCACGAAACCCAGTGAGGGGTTTTGGTAAACCTATAACACATTCGTGGTTCTCCTTCACAAATAAGGTGTATTTCTCCTTCATCGCGAGACTCTTGAAGAGTGCATAGAACTTTTTGAAGGCCTTCGATGCTCTGCTTGTCCTTCGCGATTCTGGAATGCAGATACTCTGTTTTTAAGAAACATGAGCTCTAATATGTATGAATGAAAACACCATTCCTTAGCTTGGGGATTATCCTTTTATAGGCTAAGATAATATCCTTCACCATTTTTAAATCCTATGATAAATTCCATATCTTGGACCCATTAATCACCTAAGGATCTCAACTTCAAATATTTTCAAATCCGTGTAAAGGATATTCCAAGAGTAGCTACGTGTTTTCTTTTCAAACGAGTAAATTTTTTTTAATGAAGGCATTTAAAATAACATATATCTCATTTTAATTCTATTCTTGAATCCATATGGCCCTTGGAAACTTCATTTTTCGTTCATCCAAATAGAGTTCTTCAAACTCCTCGCATTCATGAAAGATGTTAGTTGCATTCATGGTCTCGGTTTGATCAACTTGTTTTCACAATATCAAAATGACTAGTTTTGGTGGTCTAGCTATGGTTCTTCATTAGATTTGGTGGATAGAAGTGGCTGCGTCAAGCATTGGAGGTGGAAGACGATGACACAAAATCTTAAAATTTCATGGGAGAATCAGATGGATCTGGGTAAGACTCACATGAAGTGAATGAGATGGACGGCGATGATTAGATAATGGGTGAGGATGAGATAGATGGCCTAAAATTTATCTGATCAATAAAAATCTAGTCCGACATCGAAACAGAGATTCGGGTGAGCTACAGTTTAAATATAAAATTGCTCTAGAATAAGCCCAGAATTCTTCATCTCCCTCCACGGTACCTCCCCATACTGTGTTCTCTCCAGGAATGCTCTGCTCCCACACTCTACCCGGGATTCAGCATAACTATGCACATGGATATAAATGGACCTCCCTTGATGCTTGTGGAGTGGCCTAGGTGGATTCCCCTTGGGGATGGTTGACTCTATCCAGCATGTCCCTCGGGTTGAGGCTAACTGTCCATCTAGTGAGCTAGACCTATTTTTTAAGTAATCCCATAAAAATACTAAGTATAAAGTGCATGGCCACCTTAAAATTCCAATTTCGTGCACACACCCTTCTTATCATATTCATCTCTATACTTCATATAAATTACATGATTCTTTTCTTTTGGTATGATCACTTTTAGAATTATCAAGCACCCTCTGCCATTTATTTTTGGAACTTTAATTTTAAAGAACCCTTCGTAATCACCATTATTTAAAGTTGTAAACTTTGTATCACACATGACACAAGTTATTTGGACTTAGGATCTGTGCATCAATCATCTAATTTGAAACAACATGGAGAATTTCTCAAGAATGGAATCCAATGATATTAATCCACAACAATTATACAGGAATCATCACTTCAACCAATCTCAATCGACTTAGGATTTCCTTCTTCATTTTTACCATTATTGAAAACTGCTGACAAAAAATACAACTCTTACACAAAAGTGATCCCAACATTTCTATGGCTGATTCAAGGGTACACTGCTAGAAAATACCCCTTGTATTCATCCCTTCTATAAACCATGTATTTCCCCCTTTAGGTACTTTCTCATGTGGATGGAAGCTCTCAGAAGGGTCCCCACCGATGATCTATGTCATAATATTGGCTTTTATTGCTATTCCATATATAGTGTATATGAAAATAAAGAAGACTCCATCACTCATGAATTCTTCCATTTTTCTTTTTCTAAGTCCATGTTGTGTATCATTTTAAATCTATTTACTGTTGAGGGTATACACTTCAATGAAACCAGTGCATTTCTAGAGCACTGTAACTCCCATGAGTAATATGTTTCTTAGAAAATATATTAAGGGTTATTGTGGAAGATGTATGGTATATAATTTAGTGGAATAAAAAAATATTTTGGATTGATGGGTAAGATATGGAAACTATCTTTGTTATGAAAAATAATCTCTCATAAACTAAAATGTGTTCTTCTATGAATATTGTTTTGGTGAGAAACTCTATCAAAGATATATCTATTTATAATAGATTGGGTACTTGTTGGAATTTCATGTCACATAATGGTTTTATTAATATTTTTTAGTAACCTCATATTTTAGGATGGATAAAAATTAACATGGATGGTGTCTTAAAAGCAAATATGGGACCATAAATATGTGAAGGAATGTCCATGGATTATCATGGAAGAGTTATCTCATGATTTTTTAAAGATTGTAGGATTAAGGATTATTATGAAGCATAGATGGAGTGATTCATTATGGTAATTTATATTACAAGATTTGTGAATCAAATAAGACTTTGTCTTGAACTGGAATCATCCTTCATTGTGAAAATGATCAATATTTGGACTTATTATCCCTCTTGGAGGATAGATGCAACTTGGGGATACTTCCTTATATATTTTAAACAAATTGAATTTATTATGTATCAAATTTATATAGAGGGAAATATCATTTTTTAATTTCTTAAAGCACAAGAGCCTCAACCCAGTTGGTGAGGACTCGCTAGGTGCATCCAAGAGACCCGAGATCAAATCCGGGTGGAGGAATATTTCTAGGTTACTATAGCAGTACTGTATCATCCACTGTTCGGTACTGTAGCAGCCAGAACTATTCATCCATCTGGGCCTTCGGGCCACTGGTTTGGTCTCCGGGTCCTGCAAGGCTTTCGGGCCACCCAAGGCCTTCATGAAAGATGAATCACAAGGCCTTTGTGCCACCTTATGGCCTTAGGGACACCCCAAGGCCTTTGAGCCACATAAATGTAGGCCCCAGACACACTACCTAAAAAGGAGCATCCCCATAAGAGGATTTAGAGCAGGTGCACTCACCAGAGTAGAGCCAAATGGATTTCCAGAATGAGAGGGTATGGCTATGCCATCGGTACCAGCCTGTGCTTGCACGGGAAACAAAGACAGACGATCATGCAAAGGTGGAGAGATACTCTCAGGATGTAGATGTTGGGGAGGGGCAGTTCCTTGTAGATAGTCTGGTTGAATTCCTTAAGACCATTGGGTCATGTAATCTCCTAAGCCTACGATCCATGTAATCTATGAGACTACAGGCCTTGTAAGGGTTCCCCCTCATCCCTTGAAAGGGGGATTATCAAAACTAAATAAAAATGAAGGCCTTCGAGACATTCAGGAATCTCTTAAAAATAAAGGGGTGGGTTGAGAGGTTGTCACTGAAAATTTTAAATTCCATATTTGACTGTGGAGAACATTTTTATTTACATTTTTAAAATTACACCCTTTTAATTTTTATAAATTTTTTATCCCTTGAGCCTAGATCAAGGGGAACTATTATTATAAAATTATTACTTACTATTACATCCTAAACATATTTAGGATGAAGTGATATTTATATTTATATGGTAATTATGTTTAACTATTTACATTTCTCTTTTACAGAAATATAATAATATGTTTTTTGGATATTAAGTAAAATTCAATTATTAAATGGTTTGGTGTAATCCTATGAAAGGTAGTGATATTAAGTAAATGAAACTATTTAAATTTTTCTTCACCATCCCATAACCTAAAAATTGTTGGATATGGACTGAAAACTCACTTTAACATTTGACTATTATAATACTTAATTTGTTATATCCAAAATTCTATTATGTTCAAACACACTCCCACTAGCATCTTAGGGACTATATTATTCATGAATATGTGGCTAAGAAACTACAATAACCTGTTTTGTTTCATGATATAATACTTGTTTCCTTTTAGTTGGATTATTTAATAAAAAACTGTTGTTTCCATATTATATATGGAATTATATATGTTTAGAGAATTTTACTTTTAAAGGAATACTATTAATAAAAATATTACACTAATGGGTGGTGAGAAAATTTCCCTTATATTTTAACGAATATCTAGATAGACACATTATCTTGGATTAAATATTTTTATCCTTATATCATTTTTAAATCCATTTTATATATTTTGATTAATTCTAAAACTTTTGTGTACAATTAATTATATATTTCTATTTATAAGAACTATTTTAAATAAACTACTTATCCGCTCATTTAATAGAAATAATATAAATACAAACATCCTTTGATTAGATCATTTGATCTTGATTGTCTCCATTATATTCAATCATTTTATGTAACAACACTTTGCTACATTACTTATATATAAACTAAAATCTCTATCAATTCGCCTTGATTTTTGATCTCCTTTATATTTAAAACATTTGTAAAACATATATTTGGTATCATATACCATTACCATTTGTTGAATAAAAATATATAACACCGATACATGATATATAAATTCTACGGAGTTAAAAAATTTAGGTATCCCAGACAATTACATCTTATAAAAATATCAATCCTCCTTCCCGATTTTACCTATAGTTTTCAAAGACCTTATTTGAACACTTGAAGAATCATTTTTGGATTCTCTAATAGATTTTTCTTCTTCTAGTTTAAACTTTTAACTACTTATGCTCTCGCTAAAACACTAGAAACTTTACATTTTATGAGAAAATCGTCTATTCTCAACACTTTGAGATTATAGGGTTATTTGTTTTAGAACTCATTAATATTTTTTAACTTTTACATCAATTATAATAAGATTAATCCCCAAACCAAGATAATCCTTATTAAATATATTTAGTCTCATCAATTCATTAGTACACTCAATTATATTGAGTATATTAGAAGAGAATAAAGTTTATTTTCATTAGATTACATTGAAAAATTAATTTAATCATTATATTATTTTACATAAGCATCTAGATTCACTTGTTAATCATCCATAATTCTTGGTTACTCAGAAAGTCATTTCTCTAACACATATAATTAATCTTTCATAAGAACTTTTCTATAGTTACCAGTCTTAAGGGTTTCTTATGTTGTGATTATTTTTCCAAGGATTTATTTAAATGATATTTTTTAGTATGAGGATGATATTATCTATAATGAAATATTTTATTAGATGAGTATTCCATTTTATTATCAGTTAATAAAGAATTTTAATAAACATGCTCCAATTAGAATGATGACCCCTATTTAATCCATCAAACCCATATATTTTCAATGATCCATATTTCACTAATCTATGCATCATATTTTAATTTCTCTAATTTTATATCTATTTAGGTATGGAAATATCCTAATTACATCATATATGACACTTGGATAGTTTAGAATAAAAACCATTTTCCAATACATAAAATAGATAAACCCAGATATATTAATCTTATATCCTTATTAAGGGTTTCATAACTAAGTGTAGAAAAAATAAAACACCAGGAACATTATAACAAAAGAAAATCCAGGGGAACAAAATATTATCATGAACTACCTGAAGACAATTCAGTATCACCTATCAATTTCTTTCCTTACACAAGATAATCCATGGACACACAAATTTAGATTTACATACCCAGTTGGATGATATATGAATTAAAATGTGTCTCTTTAGAAAGAATCTAATAGTTACTATTTTAAGGGGATTTAATGTATCCATATTGTCTCATATTTATAACCTTATATATGAAAGATTATAGAGATTTATTTTTGGAGTCATATTATCATCACAAATAAATATTTTTAATACATATTGATGTGTAAATCTTAAAATAATTTATAAATTTGGGTTACACACACAAAAATATGGCCCAAAAATATTCATACATATCCAAATACATTATATGAATATGATACATGAATATTTCATGTAATGGTTTAATGATATATGAAGTTAACAATATTCTCATGAGTATGCTTGGAGACTTAGATAGTGAACCCCCACCTTTCTAGAATAAGGCATAAGCCCCACGAATGGTTGGAAACTCAACTCAATCCCTCTTCTTAAAGATACTATTATTGATAGATATCTTAATTAATAATAATTGTAAAACAAAATATTCACAACCTATGATCAACATTCAAATCCAAGATAATAACTCAAATAACAAACTAAGGGCATTGTAAACGAAAACAAAATCTTATGTCGATTATTTTAGAATAAAAGGAATAAAACGTTCATAAGAATCGGTTTAACATTTTATACTAAAGAATACACATATTCATAATATTAATAATTTTTTCACTTGGTATAAAATATGGAATAAAATTATAAATAAATAAAAATTTGAAATAATTAAACATAAGAAAACCATTTTTGATCTATTTGTGGATAAAATCTATCTTTAGTCATTTTATAATCAGAATAAAAAAATGGATTTTTTCAATGAAGTAGTTGCGAATGATATTCATTACAAAAGATTAATTGGATCTGAAATTCATTATAACTACAACATCATGGATAATCACATTTTATTTAAGAGTAAATTTGATGGGATGCTAAAATTATCATTTGAGATGATGCTATTTACGATGGATTTATATATCATTTATAAAATTATAAGTGATGAAAATGTGTGCCATCAAAAATAGTTGTCTTATTTTTTATTTTTGATGAAATATGAATATAAATCACTATGAATTTTGAGACATATATTTTGTATCCGTTAAAAAAATTGTTTGTGGTGTAAAAATATTCCCTTCACAAATAAAAGTATAAAAATAAAAAAATAAACTGCCTCTAAAAAATTAATAACTGTAAAAAATTATTTATTAAAAAAATTAAAACATATATTATACAAAAAAATTCATAATAATAATGTATAAAGGGGGTGGTGGATCCAGTTTATCAGGTAGAGGTAACTCTATCCCTAAACCAAGTGTCAGTCATTGTACATACTCCATCATATGGAAATACGGGTGATGTTGCTGCTCCTGCTGATGTCGCTAATTTCATAACATCATAACACCACTATTTTCTCTATATAAATTCTTCAAATATATCAAGTAATATTTTCAATACTAGGTGCTGAGATTGGAAATGATTCTGAGGACCAATGATCCTAAAAATGATGTTTGAAATATACTAAATATATTAAATTTTATTCACAAATAGTTTTCTTGAAAAATTATTATAACTACAAAATTGGTTCTTATATTTGAAATTTTAGGCCTCCGTTGAGTTTAGATTTTGGGTTTTACACTATAAATGATATAACTATAGAGTGAGTCAGACGTTCAGGTTGAGAAAAATCATGGGAGGATAAATAAATAAATAAAACAATTTATTTATTTTATTAAAAAAATTTTATGAACTAATATTTTCCTATAAATATGATGTTATAGAAAATCCCCAAGGTCAGTGGCATAGACCTAGATATTTTAGAGAGAGATAATTGGATGACGACTCTCATATGAATAACATCCATATCATGTATCATTGATTGGTTTGAAATGAATCTTGAGGATCTCACTAATGACAATGATGTGGATTCATTATTCACCAGTGATTGATTAAAACTAAATAAATTAGATTGTTTTATGTGGATTTATTCCTATTTCATTTTTTTTATACTGAATTTTAATCAATAAACTAATGAATTGATTCACAGATTGAGCATATTGCAAGTATGCGTTAAATTTTTCCAGGATTAGGGATTTCTATTTTTGGTTATTTTATATATCGTTTTCATCATTATAAAAATAATTAACAAGGAAAACATGAAATGTTTCCAAGGTATATTCCTCATGTTCGTGTTTCTTTCATTTCAACCCTTGTTGTTCACATTTTCATTGCGAGAAACATTTTGGGACTACGGTTCGATGAATACCAGGTATTTGATTATTTCAGAACCCCTCTTCAGCAAAATGAATCAATACTATGGGTACATATGAGATTGAGGTTTTGTTTTTAGGGAACGATGATGATGGATAATTAATTTGTGAAAATCTTGGGATACACATTGTGGGTTTTTAGTGTGCGACAATGAAATGGCTGTACAATGGAGGCTTCTGATCGAGGTTGTTAGATGGAATATGGTGATCAAGTGTTGGTGAGAATCTGTTCTCAGATACACCATATCTAGTGATATTTATAGAATGAAAATTGGGTGGAAATGTTAGAAGAGGTGACTAGATGAATATCTAGGGTTTATGGAAAATTTTGGGTCACACTACATGTAATCCGAAATCAAACACCATGTGGTACCATCTATGCAACACTACGGTTTCCATCAAAAATGTAAATATCACACATCATGTGGTGCGAATCACACGATATGTGACCCCACCTAGAGAGTCAAAATGTTCTCTGGTAGCACACAACTAGTCACCTAGTCATGCACATGGCTAGGCACATGACTAGGAATAGAGTACATGGGTAGATTTGTGTTCTTAAACACTGACTTGAGAATGGGACATGATACGTGGGCAGAGTCGGTGATGAATAGACACATTGTGCAATTATAGAACATGTCACATACTTTCCCAATGATGGATTGGATCCCTTGATCCCTACAACTTAGAAACGTTTCATTTTAGTGATTTCCCTTAATCCCCTCTAAGGAAATTATATCTTAGGTAGTGTTGTTGGAATCCCTCTATGAGGCCCGGAGTGAGATCCTCAATCATTAAGATTTTCCCTAGGTGGGGTTATTATAAATTCCATGACTAAAACATACCAGGTATCAGTCCCCTACCTATGAGGTTAATCAATATTGGGTTTTTGGAATACCCAATGTCCTTGGGTGTGATCAACATCTATTTATCGATGTCTTCATACTTCTATCATGTAATTCTTAGGGGGAGGCTTGATGAGAATGATATATCAGAGTGGCAGCATCAATGTTATTAGAATTATGGAGTGTGTTATCCTAGATGAGTGTTATATTGAACCTTCAAGAATGATTCATATGATGGATTTATGGTAGTGACCTTTCCTTGAGATTGTGTGTCTACTATGAGTATATTTGTATATTCTTGTGATGTATGTTGTTGAAATATTCCTTTGATGAGTTGGATACCATTATTGATGTTATAAACATAGTTATTTTGGGGTGTCTTGTTGGGTATTGTTATAATTACCCCTGCACGGGTTCTATCTACATGTTTCAAGTCTTAGGGATACTATTAGCCATTTGATGGGGTTATCGGTGAACTAGGGAAATACAAATCTTAGTATTGGTCTAGATAGACATTGGTTCATTCTAGGAGTCACATTTGATTTTAGTCCCCTATTTCTATCAAGTTGGACTTCATCACAATTTTCATGGGCCTGTATTTGGACATTATCACTTTCTAGTATTTTGTTATAATATGATTGTGGTATTTAGACAAGTGCGTGAAATTTCTATCAGGCTTATTTCACATTTTAGTATTGTATAGGCATAGATATGTGTGTGTGAATGTAGTCACCTTAGGCTAAGGAATACCATGTTAGTGTTGTCCCAACTCATAACTGGACGCCATACCCCAACCTACCAGAGGTGGTATTAGGGTGGTGACACTCTTCTTATCATAATTTAGGTGGACCTCGGTGGGTTAGGTTATGATAGGGTAGTATTAGTGGATTCTTCCATCATCAGATTAGATTTTTGGAGTATTTATAGCAGTGATATTGGTTTGGAATTTATGTAAATAGTGATAAGTGTTTCGAGTTTGGATCTCAGGCTAGGGACTCCATTGTTGGTGTGGAGACCAACATATCTATTGAACAAGACTCAGACTCCCTTATTTTTGACTCAATTCATGTAAGCACTGATTATGGGGGAAAAAATTTTCACATAAATCATATAATAATTGGTTTTGATTATCATGTCCTTATTTTATTAATATATCTACATATACTCATTGATCGTGGTACATATTTTCTATTTTGGGATATCTCCTAGATGTTTTTTGTTAGGATTTAGCAGCAGAGTCATAAGGATGATCCCATGAGTGATGATTCTTCGATACATGGACCTTTTCTGGAGATGTTTCTTCTTGGTGGTGAAAAACTCTTACCACCACATTTCTAGAAGTTAATGGAACTAGAATTACTAGTGTATGAGGTTAGCAGGATGTGAATGCTTAATGAGTTTTAGTGTTAGTGAACCCTCAGTCTTAGGGTAAATCTATACCCACATGATTTTGAGGATTTTCTTGAGGTAGTAATGTGATTCTTCCATCTTGTCAGGACACATGAAGACCAAATGATGGTCATGGAAGTGATCCTTCCCTATGGATGTTCAAGATGATGACATGTATTAGTGACTCGATCGTATAATGAGGTGACTCTAGCATGGTCTGAGTTTGAGAACCTTTTAAGATAGTATTTTTATCCAGATAAATTTAGGGTTATCTAAATATTGGATTTTCTATAACATTAGAAGGCAATACTATTGATGCTGATTATTCATCTAGGTTAACTAACCTCTCTTTGTACTCGATGGATAGGGTGTGTGATCAGTTATTTTAAGGCTATACCTTTAGGTGATTTATACATAGATACATCTAAAAACACATGATACCTCTATTCATTCATACCTATGATGGGGTTCCGAAGCATGGTTTTGTGGTCAAGAGTTTCTTGGTTGAGTAGACATAGACAGTTGGTGTTAATAGTGGGAACATTGAAGCTAAGACTTTGATAGTAGGAAGCTAACGGAAAACATATGGACCTTGACATGAAATATGTTTGAGGATTTAATCATAGGATAGAGGGTATGTGGTTCTTGTTTCATAGGATGAATATATTCATGCTAGAGAGATGTATTATTACTCTTGTGATGGTCAGAGACACCTTGCATGATATTTCTTGACTCGATATGTGGATGATAGAGAGACAGTGGATGGGATACCTAGGTAGAGGAATTGGTAGGATAAGGTAGGTCCATAGGGTGGTGGATGTGGAAAAGGATATGGGAGAGAATATGGGGTGGAATATGTTTTTAATTTCTACCATCACGACCCCTAGGCGGTCCGTGACAGGCTTAGGGAGGTTGGGGACAGGAGAGAGGGTAGCTTCAAGAAGTCGAGGCTTATAACCTAGACTCCATAGGGATGATAAAAGGTATGATCTATGTATTCTATAAATTAACTGTATTATTGATAGACATATGTACAATTCACTACTTTTTTTCCACTTATCATGTTCGAGACTTAGATATTCTATTTGAGCCCTTGGATCAACCCTTTTGCTTAGAGATTCCAACCAGAGGTGACTCAGAGATCACACACTATGATCGATGTTGTGAATTGACTCTTGGAGGCAAGAGTTTACTTTGGGAACTCTTTTTAGAAGTGATGAGTCCTGATGACATTATCTTAGGTATGAATTTTTTATATATAGTTCAGGCCTAGATATACAATTTCTAGGAGAATATGTGGTTTGTCTGCAATTATGGGATGAGGGTTACATTTGTGGGTGAAAAGGAAAACCAGATATAGAAGGATTGAATCATACATAAGATGGCTTATTCTATGTCACACTATTTGGTTCGAATAACCCTTGGTACAGTAAATACTATGAGTATTCAGTTTTCAGTTGTGGTGGAAAAGTATGAGGATTTATTCTCGAGTAGGTTCCAAGCTTATATCTCTATAGAGAGATCAAATTATTAATTGATCTAAACCTCGGGGTGATCCTGATATCTACACCATCATATAATATGGATCCCATAGAGCTTCATGAGTTGAGGTTTTAGTTGAAGGACTTGCAGAGGAATCGATTTTTCAGGCCCATTGTTTCACACTAGGCTTCCCCAGTGTTATCTGTAAGAAGGTAGATGGGATATTGAGGTTGCGTGTGGATTAATATCTCCTAAAAAGATATCCTAATGATAATTTATCCCCTACCAAAGATTTATTACCCCTTTAGTCAGTTGATAGGGGCATGATAGTTCTCAAATATTAACCTCAGATCCATCTATCAACAGCTGTGTGTACACGATGAGGATATACCAAATAGAGATATATGATATCATTATGGCCACTTTTAGTACTCTGTAATCCTTTTAGACATGAAAAATTCCCCAAAAATATTCATAGGACTCATAAATCAAATATTTTATCCTTTCTTAGACAAATTTGAGGTCTCCTTCATCGATGATATCCTAGTGTACCCAGCATCAATGGTGAAGCATGCGTGGCACTTGAGGATGGTTCACGATGCACTCCAAGAGCACTAGACTTTCAAGAATATTTCAAAGTTCTAGTTTTGGATTAAAGATTTCCACTTTTTGGGATATGTTATCTTAATATATGGTGTGTCAGTGGACCAAAAATAGGTTGAATTTGTGTTCGCTTGTGATCCACCCAAGAGTGTGAGGGAGGTTCTGAGCTTCCTTGGGTTCGAAGGATACTATCATAGATTAATACCTATTTTATTTATAATATATACTCCCTTTATATATTTGAACGTAAAGAGTTATTATTTAATCTGTATATATAGGTTCCATTAATCATTCTAGGATTTGAGTTAGAGTTTGAAGAGTTATACCATCTAGAGATTACCAGTAGAGGGTGTTGAGTGTGTAGTATTTGGCGATGCATCAGGGAATTGGATTAGTTGTGTTATAATGTAGAGGAAATTGGTGATCAAATGTGGTTAAAATTAGTTGATACCACATGATCATAACTACATTACCCATGATCTTAATCTAGTAGTGGAATTATTCTAACTAAATATATGGATACACTACTGTATGGGTTAGTGGTTTATCATATATTCTGATTACAAGATTCTCAATTACACCTAATCTTAGAAGGATTTTAACTCGATACAGAGGTAATGGAAATATTTTATAAAGTATTATGTATTTAATATTTTCTATAATCCTAGGTAGGGGAATGTGGTAGCAGATGCACTAAATAAAAGACCGTATTCGCAGTTACTTAGCGAGGTGTCAGAGTAGTTGGCCTCGTCACAGTTATCCTTAGTGGATGGGGATGGTGGAGATTACCTACAATTGATTGTTTTTACCCCATAAATTATATATAGAGTTAGGTATTCTCATCATAGATATATATACTATGATACCCTCTATACTTATATATCCACTGATGTGCTTCTAGTGGATTTTTTTGATGTATGTAGAATGTTTTCATTTTTAGAGTATACAAGATGGTACTTGTGATGTTGTAGGAGGAGGTTTTGAGGTAGTTTCATACATATAATTTAGTGGTAAATTTAGGTGCATAGAATATTTACCAGGACCTTTTACATCATTTTTAGAGTCTAGGGATTAAGAAGGTAGTTTCAAGGTTTGTCTCTCAATGGCTTACTTTCCAAAAACTGAAGGTTGGGAACTTGGTTCCAGGGGGTTTTGATCAAAACCTTGAGGTTCTAGAGTGGAAGTGGTATGAGTATATATAGAATTCATGATGAGGCTTTCACATAATTCTAGAGGAATTTATTTAATTTGGGTGATTTTATACTGACTCCCCAAGTCTACCCACATCCTAGCTATCTGAGAGTAGAGTTTTGGTATAGAGGTTGGGATGCCTCTATATGCAAGAGATATTTAGGCTCGAAGAAGTCACCTAAACAATTTTTTATGACCATGATAATCACTTGAAATCTCAATTAAATAAGGGATTATAGGAATTAATTAGGAATCAATTGTGTTTGAGAATAACTTTTCGCCCTTAGACTAATTTCCAGACTGAGTAGACCATTCAGGTTCTGGAGGACATGCTATGAGCTTACATGTTAGATACTGGCTGTAGTTGGGTGGATCATCTACGGTTTTTTTATTTTTCATACAAAAAAAGATACTACTCCACTAATGGTATGGAACTATTTGAGGCCTTGTACAAATGACCCTACATGTCACCACTATGTTGGACAGACCTAATAAATTAAGCACTTATGGGAAAAAAGTTAGTGAGACTGATGACATATAGAGTTTAGATCATCTTGGAGCTAATGAGGAATTTATAAAGAAGTAATAGGTTTTATGAAGAGTGACTATATATTCCTTAGTCTTTATAGGTGGGAGATAATGTATTCTTATGGGTCTCACCTTGATGTGAATTATAGAGGTTTGGATATGAAGGAAAGTTATCTATAAGATTCATTAACCCTTTCTAGATACTATGTAGAGTCAGTGAGGAGTTTTACTACTTGGTTCTACCCCCACAATTATACTGGATACATGAAAACTTCCATGTGTATCATATAAATATGTACATGCACTACCCATCACATTTTATCAACAGGGGAAAGATGAAAATCAAGGATAGAGCTAATTTTGAATAGTACCCGATAAATATTGAAGTTTATAAGGATAATATCATCTATGAGAGAGAGATAAATTTAGTCTCTTTCTAGTGGTATCAAGGGAATCTGAAGGAAAGTACATAGGAGTGGGAGACCCAAATGCATGCTCAGTACCCTCATCTCATTAAATAGTCTTTTAATTTTCCTTTCATGACATAAATCTATATGGTTGCGATAATTTAACGTCTCTATTTTTTCATGCATATTATTCAAAAATATATAGTAATAATTTTAAGACCAGGTGCTAATACAACACATGATTCAATGATCTAGTGAGTCCTAAATTTATGTTTAAAATATATTAAATGGCACGCATGCATAATTTTCTTGAAAAAGAGGAATAACTCACACAATGGGACACATATTAAGAATTTAAGGCCATTTTGACCTCATAATATGGGTTTTAACCTTTGCATGACATAAACATTGAACTCATAAAACATTCAGGTTGATCAAAGTCACATGAATATTAAAAAATTAATAAATTTATTTATTTATTTTATTAAAAAAAATTTCAAGACCAAATAATTTTATATAGATACACTTCCATGGAAAACATACATGGTTAGACACATAACCCTAGAAATTTGATATAGAGATAGTATTGTAAGATCACTCTTAGAAAAAAAACTAGATCATGGATCATCAATTATTGTACCAAAAATCATAAGGATCTTTCCAATGATAATTATGTGAATTCATTCATTTCTATATATTTATCCTAACCAAGAAAATATGTATTTATTATGTGGATTTATCCTCATTTTATTTTTATATAACAAATTTTAATCAATCAAATAACTACTATAGTTTTGGATGGAGCATATTTCGAGTACATATTAGATTTATCTAAGATTGGGGATTTTTATTATGATTATAATATATCTCTTCATTATCCATTCTAAAAGAAATTATAAAAGGATCAAATTTATATTGGATGAGTTCTGTTCATCATTTTTTTCAATAATTATTTTGTTATTTATATATTAATTGTGAGATATTCATTTGACCTATGGTTTGATGAATACAAAATATTCGATTTTTTTGTGACTATTCTTCAGCACAAAAAATCAATACCATGAATATGGATGTGATCAAGGTTCAATTTGTGGGGAATGATGATGATGAATGGTTTATTGGTTCATATTTTGGGATACCCATTGCAGATTTTTGGTGTGTTGTAGTGAAATGGTGTGATGGTGGTGTCTCCCCATTGAGGTTTATAGCTGAAATCTAGAAAGAAAGTGATGAAGAGACTTGTCCACTTAGATCCACCATCTACAGTGGGATTTTAAATGAGAAACATGTAATTAAATGGAAGATGAGTTTACCACATGAATATCCATGGTGTCTGGAAAATTCTAGGTTACACGACACTTCATCATAGATTATAAACCATATAAGAGCCTTTGTGAAGTACTTGAGTTTCTATAGAGAAGATAAATATCGCACAACATGTGGAATGCCTCACACAGCTGTGAACCCACCTAGAGACTCAATATTTTATGTGGGAACACATGGATAGACACCTATATAGGAACATGGTCAAGGACACATCTTGGCCAGGAGTACATGAGAAGAGCCATGTACTGAGACATGGTCATATGAATGGGCCATGATACATGGGAAGACCCATTTCTAATGATAAATTTCATATACTTATAGTAAATTCCATGTAATTTTCAAAATATGACTTGGAGCTCTTGACCCCTTCATCCTGGATATGTTTATTTAATGTTCATTCCTTTAATTCCATATGAGGAACATCAATCATGTGTAGAGTTTTTGGAATCCCTCAATGAAGCTTAGAGTTTGATCCTCTGTCCTGATCATTTTTTCTAGGTGGGGTTCTCAAAATCGTCATGACCAACAGTACTGTACCATTTATCCCATACTTAGAAGGTTAATATAAATTTGGTATTTAGTATACCCCATGACCTTGGTCATGATCCCCATATATGTATTGATCTCTTTAGAATTTTAGCATGTACTTCTTATGGATATGCCTAATGAGCACAACATCTCATATGGGTGTCATCTGTGCTATTTATCTCATGGATGGTGTTCTCCCAAAAGAGTTTTATTTGGAAACTTCGAGCAAGAATACTAGGATAGATTTATAGTGGTCACCATACCTTGATACTATGTGTCTACTATGATTTTAACTAGATATTCTTATTATCTATACTATTTACATATCCCTATGATGAGTTGGATATTATTATTGATGTTATATGATTAGTAATTTCAAGGTTTATTATTAGGTATTATTATATTCACCTTTGAATGGGATCTTCCCACTCACGTCATGTATTATGCAGATGAACAACCATTCGATGAGGTTCTCAGTGGAACATGAACATACAGAGCTTAGTTTTGGGCTAGATAGACCATGATTCAGGTCTAGGAGTTATGTTTGACTGTAGTCTCCTCTTTCTATTAGGTTGGACTTTTTAAGAATATTTAGTGGGCTTGTATTTGTCTCTTATCAATTTCCATTATTTTTTTATACTATGATTATGGTATTTATACATGTTCATTCTTTTGGTATCAGTTGTATTTTACATTTCAGTATTGTATGGACTTGGAGATGTGTGTGTGCATACAAAAAACCTTAGGATAGGACAAGGCCTCCCATGTGAGTGTTATGAAAACTCAAAATTGATCACCATACCTTATCCTATAGGAGTCATGATTGGGTTAGTCACACTTATCTTATCATTATCCATGTAGGCCTCGGTGGGATGGGTCATGAAAGATACTGTCTCTACTCTCCTTTCTCTCTAAACAGTCATCGTATTGTCTTTTCTTGAGCTCACATACTCATATCATACTCTTTAGTAGTTGAAGACAATGATCCTACCTATCCCTTTTTAGAGACAATTTATAGAATCTCTTTAGTACCATAGTAAATAACAAGATTAAATCACGAGTCAATACCAATCGCTCGACTTTTTTGAATACTATTCATCAATGCCCACATCCAAACCGACTCATAAAAAATGTGACTCACAGGAGGCCTCAACTATTCAATCTATTTTGGTTTGACTCCCTTGATTTTGAGAAAAATATATCTGATATGCATCTTAACATTATAAAAATATAAACTAAAAAATGAAAAAAATATTATGTTAATTTAAAAATATTAAAAAAGTAAAAAACCAAAATCTATCACTGCCTATCACCAACAATATCACCAGTAATATCAGTGTATATCTTTTTGTACACATTAAAGTCAATAATAATAGAATCTATTGTATAATATGTAAATTTATTATATAATTTTAGTAATATATTAATATATATACATATAAAAATTATTAATTAATACTTACCAACTATCGACGATGTATACTAAAAGTATGACACCCAAATCTATGTATGATATCCTATATCTCTAGATTCTTCTGACTAAAATATTATATCCTCTTGAAATCCTTCCCTATTTGGTAGGTTCATAATCCATCACATACTTTGGTGGGTATGTAATAGGATTGTTAACGCATAGAAAACTCATAAAATCTATTCATGGATTCTCTCTTCATATATATCCTTTGAAAGTTTTATAAAAACCAATAGAAACAGTTGTGGATTCATGCCACCCACACCTACCAAATAGTGGTTCTCAATATCTCACCAATAGGACACATTAAAACCTATAAATATTTAATAATATCAAAAAATTATTAATTTTATAAATATAAAATGAAATCCATTATTTATTTGTACATACCATTAGTGCTCGATCATTTTATGACACACATTGGTAAGAATCAGATCCCATGATGTCTATTGAATAGAAAAATAGATCCTATTAATAAAACTATCATAAAAAATATCTATAATTTAAAAGTAAGAAATTAAAACAAATTAGAAACAAAATTAATAAATGAATTAAAATAAATGGAAACTAAATAAAATTCATATTTAAACTTACTTACTCTAATGTGGATCATAGTGAATGGATAGATGCCACTCGGGCAGGTGATTTATAATCATCAGGTGCACAATTACACAATCACTCCTATTATTTGGTGTAGCATTAACATACTATTCCAATAAAAATTAATGATGATAATCATAAATATTATCCCACTTCAAGGTATAAATCATTACATCAAACTATTCTAGATTTATCTAAAAGAAAAAAGTAAAAATGATGCTACCTATAAAAAATTGTTAGTATATAGATAAAATACAAGAAACTATTAAATATTTATTGAAAAAAATATTGATTATGAATATAATTTAAATGTAATACATCATTATTCATCTTCATATTCATTAATGTTGTAGATCCTTTGGAATAATGACCATTAGGGGGAGGTGACTCAATGGTTTCTTTTATAAATTCTCTCTTTTCATAATTCAACCTATTAAACTTGTAAATTTTATTGATCTAATAAATAGTATGTCACAATCTAACCATTTATTATATAGTAATGAAAGAGAGTTCAACATAAAACATTTACAATTTTTAGTATAAAAAGATACTATTTTCTTTATTTTTTAGACACCCAACATGCATTCCCTACTATAATATTATCATCAATTACAATGGAATAGATTGAAATTGATTATACACTCAAATAATAGATCCTTTAGTTATACATATTTCTACATACCATACACTAACTCATCTGGCTAGGTTGGTTATAAACCATATCCTTCCCCCTCTTATTTTACTGGTTATACACTATAGCTATGAGCCTCTTCAACAACTGGTAATACACATTAGCTACCAGCTCCTCTTATTATTTATTGTTCCAATATCAAATAATCCTCCTCTTTACCTTGATATATCTTACTCTATGATCTTTTTGGATCATTATTTATCATATACACTTTTAATATCATGAAAAATTGCTCATAATAGGTCTGTTTTCCTTGAAACTCTCCCCAGATCTTGAGTGACCTGGTCCATCCTCAATTCTTTGAATACTCTCGAACAACAAGTTTCTTATCCTTTACAGACTCCCAAATTTAAACAATAAATATCTATCTACTTGATACTATATATTATTAGTATACTCATAATTCTTATTTATTAAAGTATTCTTTATGGTTTCACAAGTGGTCAAGGTATCTAAATTCACCCCATCAATATCATACCCATTTGAATATATACATAATAATATTTTGAAAATAACATCTCATTAATTATCATTATTGGAAATATATATATTTTTAATAAATTTTAATTCATTCAATGAATTTTTAATATGTCCTTATTTATTATGGCTATTATAAAATGTTTAATAACAATGAATAATCACTCATTTAAATTCAAACTCATTACAACCTCACTTCAAATACCCAAAAGTCCAGTGTTCTCTTCTTCAAATTTCATGAAATAATTCTAAGTATGACTTAGACTCTTTAATTTCATCCACAACAATAAAGTATACATGACATGTGTAATGACTTGAAATTGGATACCCTCTAAGTACTAGTACCCAAATTGATTCTTTATTGACCTAAAGAGCATTCCCAATCCCCATGGGATGGAGACTAGTACCCGAGAATCAAACAAAAACCATAGAGAATCATTTATATCTAATTGAAATAGGATAAATGATATATATATATATATATATATATATTTATACACACAAAAATTGTAAATAAATAGTTTAATATTTCTAAAAATATATATTTCATAATCAAATAAGTGACAACAGTAGAAATAAAACTCAAAATCAACAAGATAAAACTACAAACTGAAAGTCCAATAACCCCAAGGGACAACCAAAATATAAATACCACTACTCCATATGGTATTTGGTAAATGTACCACTATCTTTCTACTTGATACCTATGCCTAGATGACATGAACCTCAATAAATCACTATGGCGCCTTGCATTTTATTACAGTTAAAGGCATTACAAGGTCTATACACCACCAAAAGGGTGTGTAGGGTTTGATCTAAACAAGATAAATTGTATCCCACCAATATGTTCCATATAAAATATATATGTAATAATCACAAAATTTTTGATTTATAAAAAAGCAATACATGTTAAACAATTTAACAGTTCAATAACAAAAGAATAGTAAAAAGTCCGCCTTTTCCATAGTTCCAAAAAAATCCAGGTAAAATAGTTCAAATAACAATTTATAGAATCCAATAAAATTTTAAAAGTAGGTATTTAAAATAAAAAATAGTACAGATCCAAATAAAAATTGTGAGAGACTCCAAGCATAACTCACGGGTAGGCTAGCTGGGCCACTCATACATAAATTATGAACAGTGTTCACTAAAAGTCCCGAGAACCCATGTATGAAGGTTCAGGGAACCGAGGAACACCCCATAAAGTGAACCCTCCCTCCTTTTTAATTAGTTCATAGTTCCAAATTCATCTTGATCTAGGAATATAAGAACACCATAGAATGTAAAATATTTTATAGTATCAAAAGAGAAGTCCTACTACTACTTCTTCCACATAAGTACCCAGGGATTCCATGTGCAACATTTATCAAATCATTTAAAAGGATGTAAAAAATACAAAATATAGTTATGAACACCCTTTTTCAAGAAACAATTATTTGAAAACCCTTTTCAGAATCCATTTTTCAATACTCTGAAAAACACATTTCTCTTACCTAAACAAGGGGGAAAAACAAATTTTCATAAAAACTAATTTATACACGAAAATCAACCAATAATGAAAATTTATTTATAATAAAAATTTATAAACCAAAATAAAATATGGTTCATCAAACATAGAGACGAGATAGAACCACCTACCTCAAACATGAGGGGCACACCACCCACACAAGATCCAAAAAAACCAGAAGTAATATGGGAAAAATGGAGGCCCTCACTGAGGTCCACATAATATATATTCAAGGGACCAAACAAGAATAATCAGATGATCATCAATCCCTACCAATGATGCCCAACCGACTACAAAAAACCCAAGAGAAAAAAAGAAGCAGAAAGGATAATGAACCGCTTACAAAAGGAAGAGAAACCTACTAGACTAAAAATAAAGGTTCCAAATAAAGAGACCCATAAGGAAAGTAATCTACTAAAATAACTTTGGAGAGACCTAGGGTTAGAGAGAGGAGGCTTCACAATGGATGTATATGATTTAGGTATGAAATTCAATAAAACCCTATAGACATAAAGGATTCACATCTTAAATCCCATATTCATGCCATGAATCACATGAGCTATATGTATGCCTAAAAGGTCTCACCCTAAGTTAAAAATCCCAATTATTGAATTCAAAACATGAAATCAATGCACACCATGAACCATTTTATGCCCTTAAAAATATTGTGGCATATTCCTAGCAGAATATTCACATCGTGAATCAAATTGATGACATGAATTTTCCCTATAAGAAACACCCATAATCTTTACAAAACATCCGTAACTCCTTGAAGACTTCCAAACCATAGAATAATGCTATTAATCATAAAAAATGTGTACTATTTTACTAAGATGTTACAAGCTCCCCACAAAAGGACTTTCTATCCCTAGGAGGTCACATGGTAGAATAATGATCCATATAGATGTACTACTCCATCACCGATGATTCATGTTCCAAAGTCTCCTGAGAATATGATCTATGCCCCTATAATTTTTTTTACTAATGGAATAGACATACTACCCAATAATTTTAATTGATAATCAACAATGTCCAATTGTTTCCCCACAAAAGAATCAGATTTCTCCAATCCAATCTCCTAAAAACTCAAAACAGGAGAGTGATTAGGATGGTACTACCTGAGATGAGATACGTGGAAAACATAATGGTTACCTATCCACCATTTTGAAAATTATAATCGATAAAAAAATAGATCAAGCTTCTCAGTGACCTCAAATTATTGAGCATATCTCAGAGGCAGCTTCCTCTATTTCCCAAGTCAATGATGAAACAATTAAGGATAAACCTTCAAGAAAAACCTATCCCCAAAATAAAAATCCAATGTATGTTTTTGATGATACACATAGGATTTTTAGTGACTCTAATTATCAACCAAGATTCGATGTGTATCTTGGATCCTCCCTAACATCTACTGAATGAGAGTCAGTCTGACAAGAGAGGCCTCACTCATATTTACCCAACAAAGAGGAGACCTACCAGGGTGACCATACAAAGCCTCAAAGGTATCCATTTTGATCAATGACTATTAATTATTGTTATATGAAATCATGACTAGTCTTAGATGTATTCCCCATGATCCACCAAAATACAAGATATAGACAGAGTTCATATCCTCTAAGATTTGAATAAAATACTTTGTATAACCATCCTTTAATGGATGATAATTTATATTCTACCAAGTCTGTGGCCCCATTGCCTTCTAGGGGCCCTTAAAAAAACTATAAGTAATCATTGGATCCCTATACAAGAAAATCATAAATGTATTTCCATCCAAACTCACAATTTATTAAAGATATATCATACCCAGTTCATTAATATTAGTTGTTTCCTTGATGAGAAAGAAATGGTTAGATATTTCCAATCGATCAACCAACACATAGATAAAATTATTTACTTGGGGATTCTTTTGTAATATAAAAAATAATTCCTTGGAAATCTCATCACTTTTCCAAAACAGCACTAGAAGATTCTTTAGAAAACTATAAGGCATCAGTTACTCTACCTTTATCTACTGGTAGGTGTAATAATATTACACAAATACAGTAATGTAGTGATTCATATCTGGCTACCATAAACCTTTTATCATGATGTAATACAACTTTGTATCTTTATGTTGAATGGATCACAATAAATTGAGAAAATCATACAAGAATAAATTCCTCATGGATGATGGGATGATAAACCAATCCCCATAATAAAGAATTCTATAATAAGGGAGAGGCCAACTTGAAATGGTTTCCCCACTATAAAAGGTTTCCCTTATTACTCCGAACTCATCATATTACTAATGAACCTAAATAATAAACTTGAGGTGCGATAATGATAAATGAAGAATGGTCAAAACAATAATTGAATCATCCCCTTCACCATCTATATGTATCTAGTAAAAGAGTCACATTGGGCAACACTCTTCTTTTGAATTCAAGATAGCCTGTGGTGGTAATTTTCAACAGATAGAATCCATGAAAACCATCACCTTCCCCAAGTTGTAGGAAATGTTGTAGTCAAATTTCTATAGGTATTACGCCAACCATATCCATATATGATATAATTATTTATGAGAAAACATATATCTCAAACTCTTATGATCATAAAGTCACATCAACCTCTCCCTAAAATAATTTTTCCACAAGAAATTATGATCATTCATAATTGTGGAATGATCCAAATCATAAGTGGAGTCATTCTTCTCATATGGTTGAAGCTGATGAGATCCATAGGCCAAAATTTGATCATCCAATATAAAAACACAACCCATACCAATACTATAATCATAAAATTGTACCACATAACCTTTACTTGTATTAGGTAATATCATAACATGATTTAATGTTAGAAGATATTTCAACTCATCAAAAGAAGTATGAAATTTATCATACCATGTCAACTTCATCAATTTATTTGGTAATAGTATTCTTTTGTGATGCCTACATTATGAAATAATTGATGAACCATAGATAATATCCAACAAGAACTAGGAATATCCATATCTTTAAAATGTTACATGGTTCTTCTGATGATAATATATCCTCTACTTTCTTAGAATCAACTAAAATTACATGCCCAAAAATCATGTGTCTCATGAAATAAAGTTCTTGAATCCAAAATATAATTTTTTAATATTTATACATAGTTGGTGGTTCCTCATTATTTCAAAAATAAAATTCATATGTTGCTCATGATCATGCTAGGATCTCAAATAAACCAATATATTTATAAACAAACACTATGAAAAAGGAATCAAGATACAGATGGAATATATGATTCTTCAAATCCTAGAAAACCTAAGGATAATTAGTCACACAAAAAGACATAAGAAGGTATTAATATTGGATATAACTACTCTAGAAAGTGATATTCTAAATACCATACTCTCAAACCTTGATTTAATAATACCTAACCAAAGATCGATTTTCAAAAACTACTTCTCCCCTTTTAACTAATCTAAAAATTAATCCACACATGGAAAATGAAACTTATTAGTAACCGTTAATTAGTTTAACTTCCAATAGTTTACACACAATAAAAGTGCACCATTATCCTTCTTAGAAAATATCATAAACTTATCCTTTGGGGAAATTTTCGGGAGATCAAAACATTATCTATTAAATCTCCAAACTATATCTTGATCTATTTCAGCATAAAAGGTTCCATATGATAAGATGGAATGTAAATTGGATGCATACCTAGCACTAGATCAATCATGAAATTTACCTCCCTCTTTGAAGGAAGAATTGAGAATTCATATGGGAATAAATTGGGAAAATCCTAAACCGCTATGGTAAGATCAACAAGAGAGGAAACATTATTGAGATCAACTGTGACAATAAACAAAAAATTATTGATCTCCAGGTGGGAAAGTCACATCTAATGAGACCTATGATTCCACTCTCCCTGAAACACCTAATAACTCTTATAGATAGTAATGAAAAAAACACTAAAGATAATAATCGATATCAGCACAGTGAGTAAGGGAGTGGTAACCCTTGGCTGATGCTCTTATTATCTCGGTGATGATGTTGGTAATAAATATTCCCCCTCCCCTCTGGTGAGGGATAGATCTTTGAAGTCCAACAAGAATGCAGTTCCCTCTTTCCACCCCTTCATAAACCTCGATTTCATTCTTCCTTTTCCGAAAGATTTATTATGACCTAAAGTACCAAATCTTATCAATGGTTTCCCTAATATATAGATTTTAAATTTTGAGTTCACAAAAACCTCCACACTTCTGAATCTCACCTTCGTTGCTAGGTTTAAGCAACAGAGACCTTTTTTTGATTCCTTTGATAGATTCATCATCAATTATTGGGATCTACAAGAGAGGGTGACAATGGTATTACTCAACAACCATCACATTATGGTTTGATTTGTGTTATAGGAGGACCTCATTGACACCTAGTTTAGTTCCCCCATATCATCAATGGGATTCTATATTTCTTTTTTCAGTAGTCATTCAAGTTCCACCTGAAGCGTGATTCTATTTATACTGTGGTTTGGGTTAGTTTTCCTAACATTCCTTTACTGTTTCAAAATCCCTTAGTTATTATTATCCTTGACAATATCATTGGTAGATTTTTATGTTTAGATAGTCACACAGAGTTGGTATTCCACCCAGTCAATCCACATGTTTGTGCTGAAGTGGGTGTGTCTAGAGCTCCTTTTGGTTATGTTTGGATCATAATCGTTGAGGAGTACAGGTGCAAGAAGAATGTGATATATGAGAACTGGACATACCTATATTCTACCGACATGAGGTTGAGGAACAATTCAGATGTTTGTTTTCAGGGGTCTGCAATGCTGGTGGGAATGGGAATTGGCAAGGATTGTTGGTCTATATAAAAGTGGCATGGCCACCTGATAGAGGTTTGTCAATGGGGACCTCAGGTTATGACGATGAGGGAATACAATAGCAGTGGTGAGGCTTCAGAGGTATCAGAGGAGGATGTCTTGGAATAGATGGAAACTGATTGGGAGGGTAATGATCGGGGACCTCAGTTGTGGCTATTGATGGAGGAGGAATGAACCGACAATGTGGACTGCAATGAGGATATTGTGATCGCTTCTGGTGCTGATATGCGGAAGTAGGCTTTGGTGTCTCAGGCTAACCCAAAGATGTCTGAGGTGCTTAGTCGGATAAGGCATGACTTTACTGGTCCTTCAATGTGTAGTATGTGGAAAGGTGATGGAGTGGTCTAGAAGGAGGTTAATCGAGTGTAAAACCTGAGGAATGGGGGTGGAGAGGGAATATAATAGATGGTGTATAGTGAGGATGTAGTTTCGGATGACTTGTTTGTTGAGGTGTTTAGTTCAGGTAGTGCTAATGGGTGTAAGTGTAAATAGGGGTCTACTATGGATATGGCCGGTCCACCCAGGGTTGGGAGAATAGGGGGTTCAAATTCATTGATCCGGACCCCAATACACTTGAGTAACATGTTTGAAGGTATTGGAGAGGTTGGTTTGGGATCTGTTCCAACTAACTCGATTGATGGAGATTGGGTTTTCATGAAGGAACCAAATGGAAGTGATCCTGACCACTTGGTAGATGAAGCTTCAAGCCTGATGAGTAACAAGAGTTTGAGGATGAGGAAGGGGAGGAAGGATTAATCCTCTCTACCTCGTCATTTAGAGACTATATTTTTAAAAAATGCTAATGATAAGAAGATAGTCTCGAGGAACTTGAGTCATCCGAGACCAAGGGGCTTGGGAGATCTTCCATTGGATTTGATATTAAGTTCCAAATATGTTGTGATTGAGCTAGTCTTTTTGCTAAATGAAACAGAAGAAGAGGCAGCTAAAATGATGGTGAGGCCTCTAAAAGTGACCCTCAACGAGGACCAATAGTCATTGATTGAAAAACATTACCTAATTCTAGTAGTGTCTTCAATAAAGGGAATTTAATCATTGAGGAGTATATATAGTCATGGGATCAACTGGCTTCTGAGTTTTAAAAGCTATTAATGGAGGTATCAACCACCCATGCTTCCTCTTTATTTGGGAATTTTTTTAGAGAAGTGGATTCTTGGAATCTCATGTGTACTTTTTAATGAATTTAGTTAAGATGGTGGTCTTAGTTGGTTGGTTTGAGAGGAATGATAGTACGTTTTGGTGTCTGTATTTTTTCAGATCTATGTTTAGATTTGATCTATATTTTGGTGCTACACAACCAACACTCTACTTGGATCCTCTTGAGATGGGAATAAAAGCATAAAGTATTCATCAGATCATTTTTTTGGATTTTTATGTTGAGAGGGTATCGATTTTCCATCGGATCTATACCCTTGCAATTCTGCACGTGACTACTTGTTGAAGGTTCATGCTTTGGTGATGGCTTTTCATCATGGTGCAACAGATGGGGAGGAGCAGATCCTGTAGTGTGTTCTAGGTTAATTTCTATTTTTTTGTTTTTTTTGATTTTATGATGGAAATCTTGGTTTCTCACTTTTCCCATAAAAATGGTTTTTTAATAAAAAAATGTTTATTTTCAGTCAATCAATCTCCGCACAGTGAGAAACTAACAGATCCATCCTGATGATGATTTCAAATAGATCCAAATCAAGAACTAGAAAATCCTAGATCGACTTCATGTTAGTTATTGATACAGTATAATATAGACATCAATACCCTTAATCTTTTCTATTTCCAATAGGTATTTCAATCTTTATTACAATGTACACAATATTTGTCGAATGTTTTCGCCGATCAAAAAAATGGGAAGATATAAATCATTGTGAAGTACCCGTATCAAATAAATTTGTTTCTATATAAGATGTAACAAAGATAATACCTCTCAATATAGCCAAGACTATGTGAAAATTCACCATAATCATATCCACTTCTTGAAGGTTCTTCACTCACAATTCATGTGGTTAGACCCTTTTATAATTTTTAGCTTCTACATGCACAATAGTGGCCTTTAGAGACAAATATACCTATCCATAATGGGGGTGGAAACATATCCTAGAAGAACCTCTATAGATGGTCTTAGAAACCAAAAGTATTTCATATCTTAATAGGTGTGAGACAAGAACATCTGGTGTAACCCAACCTGTCACATTAATACCATGTTTGGGTAACACTACTGGATACACTTGATGGTGCAAAGGAGGCCCATTCCTTAGAACCACCTACACTAACCTATGATTATCATTCCACTGTTTCTTTTTCCCATGTACATTACTAAAACTTATACTGGGTGGAGGATAAGAACCAAAAGAGATAATCTTGAATACCATATTTATCTCTTCCATTATTTTGCAATATACCATTTTAGTATAGTTGGTATGTTTCAGCATATAAATTTTTTATCTTATAATTGGTTGCAATGCTTGTTGGTATTTCTGATCTCTTAGATGATAATTCATCAACTCATCTTGAAAAAAACCAACCAACTCTAAAAAATGATTGGTTTATACCAACACTAAACACTCTCCCTTCTACAAGTATAGAAACACCAGATACATTTCAATTATCTAAAACTATGGATTAAAATTATAAAATAATAGACTCTTGAAACCCTTCCAATCCACATATTTATGCTGATTCACCTATACCATGGAATTCAACCACCACTTGTTGGGTTCCTCAATTCTGAAAGTTAGGAAATTAACCTTGATTTCTTTATGTGTATACAATAAGTCAAAGACTTGATTGATTATTTCTAGACAATCCTCCATTTCATGGGGATCACTCATACCCCAAAAGGATAGAGTCTTCTCATGTAAGAACTCTTGAGCTAAGTCTCTTTATTATAAAACTATTGGATATACCTCAAAGAATGGGTTTTGAACTCATTGAACATTATTGTGCTTGTCATGAGCAACCTAAATGATAGCCTCAAAATTTTTTTGATCCAGAGGAGGATTTCCTTGAAGAGCATCCCCCACTGCGCCCTCTATTGTAACCCATGGAACATGTCTCAGAGGCATATTACCATACACCATAAAGATAAAAAAAATTATACGATAGAAAAATATCAGTCTAAACCATAAAACTATAATAAAAACCCCTGATTAAGATCAAAAATAAACACACGAGATACACATCCCTACATCCCATGATAAATTTATGCTCTTTAGGGTAAGATCTATCCATGAAATCACCACACTCTACCCCTAATGTCCCAAAAAATACTATATCCTACCTATCAACTTACAAAAAATAAGAATAACAAATATATAATTCCATTTTATAAAGAATCGACTTGGTATAATATCCAAGGACTGGTACCCAAACTGATTTTCTACTAACTTAGAGGGAGTTCTTGATCCCCACGGGATGACAACTAAAACCCAACGATAAAACAAAATCCAAAAAGAATGATTTCTCCTAACATAAAACAAGATACATTTCACATATATATTTGTACAGTGGAAAGAAATAATTAAAGGAGACTAAAATAAATGTAGACCATGACCAAAAAAGTGTCAATGATAATAATTAAACTAAAATGCAGTAGGATAAAAATCCAATGTACTAGTCCAATAACCCTTAGGGACAACCAAAACATGATGAAGAATACTCTATGTGGGATGTGGAAAATTTCCCACTATCTCACCACTAGCTACTCATACTCAACAAACACAAACCTCTCCACATCACTGCAACACCTTGCCCTTTCCTACATTAAAATACAATATAAGGTCTACACACCACCGAAGGGGCATGTGGGATGTGAACTAAATAGTATCAGTAGGATCCCACCAAGGTGTTCTATATTAAGTCTCTCTAAAACAATCCCAAAATTCTTTATTTACAAAAAAGTAGCCAGGAATAATAAATTAACAATAATATATCAAGATCATAGTAAATAGTTCCCCTTTTCTACAATTCAAAAACAAATCAATGTAATACAATTAAATAAAAAATATCCATAATTCAGTTATATTAATCCGAAATGGGTATATCAAATACAAAATAGTAAAAATAAAAAGAAAAATGGTAAAAATCTCCAAGGATAAATCACAGTTAGGATAACTAGGTCACATGTACATCAATTATGACTAATGAAAAATAAATTTCCTAGAACCCATGCATCATAATCTAGGAAATATAGAAACACCCCTAAAATTGAATCCTCCTAGAATTTCAATCAACTCCAAGATCAAAATTTATCATGATCTATGAGCATAATAACACCCCAGAAAGTGAACTCCCTTATAGTATCAAAACACGAGTCCTGCTATTACACCTTCCACCTATGTAACCAACACTACCATGGGCTGCATTTATCTAACCAATTAAAAGGTTTTACATATTCTATAATAAAATTCAAAACACCCATTTTTCGATCAAAATTTCTTTTAAATACCCTTTCATAATCCAATGTGAAAATATTTGAAAACATTTTTATTTTAACAAAACAATTTAGAATAACCATCTTTTATTAAAAATATGGTCACCCACACAAATAAACAAATCATGCCACTTTATTTATAAAAAAACTTATAAATCAAGAGAACACATGGTTCATCAAACATAGGCTATATATGGAACTACCTAAATTAAATTTTCATTTCACACCACCTAAATAAGATCTACACAAACCAAAGGGGACATGGGATCAATAAATGGAGGAATTTGAGGATGGATGCACAGTTGACCCAAAAAGGATAAATCCAGATTCATTACATTATCAAAAATACCACCCAATAAAACCCAACCCCACTACTAAATCCCTAGATCAATGAAGAATTATAAATGAGAATAGAACACTTATGAAAGGAATAGAGACTAACAAATCTAATGATCAAAGCGTCAACTAGAGAAATCAAAAAGGAGAATAATCAACCAAAATTACATGAGATAGACCTAGTGTTAGAGGGAGGAGGTGGCATAATGAATGAATAGGATTCCATATTAATATACAATAAAACCTACTAGACAATAAGGAATAACTTCATGAATCCCATATTCACAACATAAATTCCATGATTTTCATGTACTTAGAAAAATTCATCACCTCATATTAAAAATACTGATAAGTGAATTCACAATGTGAATTCAGTTCACACCTGAACGATTTTTTCCAAGTCAAACCAAACTTATGACATCTTCCTAGTAATATATTCATGTCAGGAATCATATTAACTATATGAAAATTCCTCGTAATAAGCACCCAGGTTTTGCAGAAAACTCCCACAACCCTTGATAGCCCTCTAAAACCAAGAAGCAGGCTCTTAAACATAAAATATATCATACCTTTTTACCAGGGTGTTATAACATGCATATAATTTCAGGGAAAAAATAAAACCCATGATCCATGAAATATACATTAAAATATATATAAATTCTATAACATCAAAATATACATATCTCTTATTCAATATATCATATTATTCTCAATGAAATGAATAACAACATATTTCATGGAGAATAAACCACTTGGTGATGTGCTTTCATTTAACCCTCTATTTGCACACACACATGTGAAACTATGTAAATGTATAAATCTATATAAATATCAAATTATAGTGATGTATATCCCATGAAGTCCATATTAAATGCATCATCATATCAAATTCTCTTCACATAGATTGTTCATGAGGATTCATTATGAATTATAAAACCCATTAGTGGAATATCTCCACACATGGATATGTATGACATGCATGTATATAGAACGTTCTTTTCAGGTTACCGTATTGTTCATGTAGTCACAAAATTCAAGTTCAAAATTTCATCATGATTGTTAATTAGAAAATATCATGTGCATAAAATCATTGGATTCAAGTTCATATCATGGTAGGATGAGTCACATTGAAAGATTTCAGTAGATTACCCTTTCATCATATGGTAGATATGTCGACCACATGGATAATTTTAGTAGCATTATGTTCATCATGATAAATCTTAGTAGTTATGTAATCTTTCTCTTCACTAGGTCATTTGAGTGAATATATGATCATCCTTCTCAGGATCAATTAGATATTATTCATGTGTTTGGTTCATTTCAATATTGACATAGATTGAGTTATATGGATAATTCATTCTTGTATGTGTGGTGTTCTATATATCTTGGCCCATGTTTTCAGTTCAACCCAATATATGGAAGGAAAATCCCACTTTATGTGATTAATCATGATTAACTCTATTATTATCTAATGGTAGCTTTTCTCATGACTTAGGCAGTGTGAAAAGTAAAATATTTTACATGAAGACATCTTGCTTTCCCAAGGAAGAATATGGACATGTGATGTCATTTCATTTGGGATAAATTATTTTTATATCATTATAAGGTTTAGGAAAATGAACATATAGTTGTTATCCCACATTGGAGCTTTTCATATTCTGGCTCCAATTAATAACCCAATATATGGCATCGATACTCCAACCATGGCACCTGGGTTAGATCCCAGACACACTCACACTAAACTCAGGGGCTGCACCTCCATTTGTTGACCCACTGCCACTCTTATGTGTTCTCTATGTTCCCTATCATGTACTATGTATTCCCTTGAACTCCCATTCCGGAAATGTTCATTATAACATCATTATACCCTACTTTGACACTATTCCTAGTAAAGTGTGGTTGAACTGGCTCCTACTAATAATGATTTGGTTCCCATGATTGGACATGGTTAGCCTATTTTTTGAATAGTCACCATAAAAAGAGATAGTTAATTTTCTAAAATTCCTCCATTTAATAACATAGGAATAATTAGTAAAAAAGAACATCCTAAAAAATTCTTCATGAAAAGGTAATATATTTTTTCATGTTATTCTCATACCACTTATGGACTTATATATATTCTTTAATTAGATGACATCTAATGACTTCTGATGATTACATAACAATTATAAAAAAATCAACACCACATTGTTTCATCAAACACATATTGAACTATTGAAAAAAAATTAAACTCTTACTTGGTCTCTCCAATAGCCCCCTTTATTTTGTTTGGAAATATAAATTCTAAACAAATTTAATATATGTGATCCTATGTACTATTTCAATTTTTAGATATAAATTTGATCCTTTATTGTAAATATGGTAGGTCAATATATCATAGTGATTCTGGTCAGTTCATCAAAAATCATGGCAGGTTAATACCTATTCATGTGGTAGGTAATAGTGCATTGGATCACCATCTTACAGTAGTGCACTGTGTATATATGTTATGGGTTGCAGAATTTGTGTGAAAAAATATTACTTGTTATAGGAGGAAGAAAGACACATGAAATCATATCATACACCCCATCCTATATTCAGAACTTTTTAAGGTGGAGGAATAATGATCATATATGTGGTTATGCCACATCATAGTTTCAATTATTCTGCATCTTCTTAATAACCCAATCCTTGATATCAATGCTCCATCCATGGCATCGAGGTCAGCTCTCGGACACAGTCACATGCTTGTATCATAGGTTAAACCTTCACATACTGACCTATTACCACTTTAGTTCATTCCATGTGTGTTCTATCATGTTCTCCCATGCCTATCATGCATAGGACTACTTCAATATATCCCACCATTCCACAATGTATATCTATGTGTGGTTGAACTTGATATTGTTTTCAGTGAGTTGGTTCCCATGGTTGGCAATAGTTGTCTTATTTTTTCACTAAACCCCAAAAAATGAGTTATTAATTTTCCTAAAATTCTTCCATTGAATTAAATAGGAAACTTCCTCAAAAAAATACATCTTAAAATATTTTTCATCAAAAAATAATAGATTTTTACAAGACCCTCTCATACCACTTATAGAATTACAAAGTTTCTTTAATAAAAATGAAATACAATGCGTTCTTATGAATCCAAAATAAACATTAGAGCATCATCACCTCTATTCATTATCAAAAAATATTTATCCATTGAAAATAAATATAGCTCTTACTTGTCCTATTCTACACCACCCATTGATTTTTTAAGAAATACCAATATTCAACCTAGTTAATACGTGAGATCCTATGAATTATCTCCTCACCCACAAATTGAAAATAAATATGAATGTCAATGTGAGGTTCTTATTATATTTTCTTCTTCCTTTATACAAAATCTCATTCTCTTACACCTTTTTTATATTTTTGAGAAGGATGATATCACATGGTCCTCTTGTCAAAGAGTATTTCATTTCTCTACAATATGTCTATGTGGTCCATCAGACTATAGAAAATGTGAGAGATATAACCAAGTTTTTCTTTATTGTCTATATACTCATAAACATGTGATATCATGCTTATAAATTTCTCATTTTTCAAATAGGGTATGTATTAAATGGATTTAATCCTAAAAAACCCATATCCTATACACATCTCAACATACCCATCAAAATAGTTCATATACGATAGAATGACTTTGGGATATATTCAACACTGAGATGGTGTTGAATTATATTTTTGAAAATTTTCCCCAATTAAAACTTTTATACATTTTACATCATAGACCTGTTAAGATATTTATTCTCTTATTATATTTTCATTTTCATATGAAAGTATATAAAAGAATTTAAAGATTTAACACTGATATTTTTAGAAGGTTAACCACTATAAAATAGTGTAAAATCCTTAAAATGTTTTGGAAAAAAATGAATACCATAGACCACTAGAAAATAATCCTTTGGAATGGTTAAAGAAAGAAGAAAATAACAATTAACTTACATTGCACTATAATCAAATGATAGTGTAATGTTTACAGCTCATTCTTGGTTCTTTATACTTCCTTTGAAGAAAAACTCAAACTTGATGTTTAAGGTATTTTGTTAGACCAATAAATATTTATAATATATTATAATTCAATTGGATGTCACAATATTTCCTTTTTCTTAGTGTTATACTTCTTTTCTTGTTACATACAAAACATTGGAAAATAAAATTTCATTCTTCACAGTTGCAACCTGAAATAATCTCCTTCTTCCTCTTCCTATGAAAATAGATATGAAAAAACATAATTATATTTTTCTATATTTAATATTTAGAAAAAATTTATTACATTGGATCAAATTCATATTATTTTTATAATAATAAATTTATTTTATGATTATTGCAAAAATTAATATTCAGTTTAACAATGGAATAAATTATTCTTGCTAAAATAATAATAAGTTGATAGCTAGAAAAACTATTTATCTTCTTTAGTATTAATGATATGAATATTAAAGAGGATAAAAATATCATAATTCCTTGATAGAAAATATCAATAATTATTTTTGTATCAGTTATTATTTCTTCTTAATGGTATAATAAGATGTTTTTCAACTATATCTCACTACACATTCAATTGTTTTATGCAAGAATGATCTTAAAAAAACTTATATTATTATCTTCATTAATTATTAAAACAACATATGCATAGTGAATATTCATTTCACATCTCTATTATATTATATTTATTATTTCATGTTATATGCATACTATTTGAGTTAATAATTCATTTATCCATGATTTATTCATTAAGTCACATGCACTATAATTAAGCATGGACACACTATTAAATTTATTCTTCTTCCTTATGTTATGATCATGTAAATGTAAGTACTACTAAAAAAATATTCCTCACACAAACAAGTGTTCTTTGTGAAATTAACTTCTTATTTGTGTAATTGAGTACACAATATCATAGTGTCTTCTTTATTTTAATAAACCATATGGTGTCCTAGGAATAGACATAGTTCTTTTGTATAGCATCGTGGGAGTATACTACTCAATAACTGGATCATGAAATAGTTCATCACATTGAAATTTGATTGTGAAAAAATTGAAGGCATGCAATTATTTTTCTTCGCACAAGTTAGTGCATGGTTCATCCTTATACTATAGATGAGAGTGAAACTCCTCTTCTTTGTGATTCTAAATAGGCCCATTGACGTATGAACTGGATTTTTCTATGAGGTATGGATCCGCTACATTTTGGTCTAATTATTTTTTTGGCCTATTATGGATGAATAATGAGTTCAAGGTTGTTTTAGGGGTGTCCGAGGCTTGTTCGGATCTCGGAACCCTGACCGGTGGAGAAAATAAACTAGACCACATAGTTATCAGAAATTGTGCGAGCCAATATACATAGTATCCCAAACCATACGAGGCATTTTAAAGGGCCAATAAGGTCACACAAATGTCCCTAACCATGTGCCCATGGCTACATTCCCATTAATTTTCTAAATTTTTTAGTAGAGTTGAATCACATGGGTGGAACACGGTTTCTTAGGCAGTGCGGCCAAACCATCAAACTGAGTAATTTTTGTGAAAAATGACTAAAATTACCTTAATTAATTATAAACTCACCCATCCTATATTTTACATTCCTATGGATAGGAGACCCCTCCTTTTTCCTGTTAGATCTACCAATTTCCTTCTTCAATGTTTTTAATATCGATTTATCATCTGAGCTTGGATTTGATGTCTGTTCATCATGTTGGATAGCCATTGATAAGTTATTCGATCCTTTGGATCAGTTCATCATTTGTCTTCCCCTTGATGATTTTATATTGATGTTGGGTCATATGTCCTATTTTCAAGGTGTTGAACCATTATTTTCTTTTCTTTCAATCAGAGACAAACTAAGGGATGATACTAGACAAGGAGAGTTATATAGGCTTGTGGTAGGTGATCTATGGATCATCCCTCATGTCTATCCATTTTATAAACTATCGTCATTGTGTGCACACCGATTTCATTAGGTGTTACATATTAAATTCATATTCTATGGTAATAATCATCATGATCAAATTATGGATCCTTATTCATAATTTTTCTTTATGTTGTTGGATGTTATGACCTTAATTTCATCCATCCCAAGTTGTGTTCTATCTTAATTTTATTCCTTCAGTAGCTTGTTGTGACTATTTTCACCACTGTTTAGGTGTTCTATGTCGTAACCTTGATAAAGGTAAGTGTTTTAATTGAGTGAATCGATTGTTAATGGCTATTACATGTATAATATGACTTTATGCTTTTAAATATAGCGTTATTATATAACCCATGGATTTTTTTAATGATAAATGGGATGTATATTTATATATATCACTCAACCAAGTTAATTATAATTGAATGGAAATTGGTTTTATGTCATTAGATAATTTTTCATGATTATGAAATGTAAAGGAATGAACCTAATAATTATATGTGGAATGAAAGTAATAAACTATTTTAGGTATTATTTAGCCTTGTCAACTAGTAAGAATGGAAATGGAATGATCCTTATGGATTACTAAAAGGAATGAGTATTACATGGCCTAAATTAAATAATAAATTATGTATAAGGTGTGTATTTCATATAGACCTTTTTATATTTATAGGAGTTTTCAGACTTGTTCCAACCTTGTATTCCCAAGGGAATTCATTGAGCACTCATAGAATGCCATTCATATTAAAGGAGGTGATTTCCAAGGGAGATACCCAACTTGGAACATAATCCTTGACTACAAGGGGATTCCCTCATATCGTCATAAGATCCCTTTACTACCTTAAATTTATTAGGATGCCTCGGATACACTCCTTGGATATGGCTTGTAATCTTTGGACAGGTAGCGATATAGATATGACTCATTTGGACCAACCATTCCTAGATGATGATTACCTTGGATGAGATCCTTGGTCTCATTTTGAATCATATATAGTGGAATATCTAAGGCGATGCCCCTTGAATTACACGCTGACCTCTTATAGCCAGGCTACATGTTACTATAGAGTTGGATCGACTCCTGAGGTCATGGTTGACTTGGTTATTACCTTGGGTCCTATTTCATTACCATATTCATTAAGGATTCCTATGTTGTTACCTCAGTTCCTATGTTATTACTAGTGTTATAGGGTTCCTTGGTCATATATTAGATCCTCTTCACATATTATAAACTGGAACATAATTAATTAATTGATCACATTATTAGACACCGTCTTTGGTTTAAGTAAGTATCGAGGTATTTACATTGATTTACTATATTTACTTTACAAGGAAATTGTTTTAGTTTATATTCAGATATTTGATTGTATAGACACAGTTGGTGGTGGCCAATTGAGATTTATCTCACCCCCTATTTGGGACACTGATGGTACCTGAGAAAATTATATGTATACAGGTGCTGATAAGGGGAAGGATCCTGATTTGAACACCTAATCTTGATTTATGGAATTAGGATGGATCTTGGTAGTAGATGATCGAGCCATCACTCGAGATGCTGAATAGTTTTTTGTTTCTTTGTTATTATCTTGTATAACATGTATTGACTACTACGACGTATACATGTTTTCATGGTTTTTAGAGGAATGAAATTATATTATAAATTTTTATATGATTAATTTCTAGTTATTTTTTATTATCTATTTATTTTATGTTTATTTCCACATCCACTGAGTTATTCATCGATATCATGCTTCTTCTATGGTTGGTTACTCATCCAGTTTTTACAGTGTATGTTTCCAATTTACCATCTATTTACATATGATTCTGCTATTTATCTAGTATTATTATGTCCACTATGATCCAATATAACTAAAGTTAATAATATACGCATGGAGACATGCTAGTCACTAGCTGCTAGTCCAATGCCTGTAACGTATATGGAGGGAAGCTTGAGGCCATGTGGTACACCAGCTCAGGGAACCTTCGAGTGGAACATGGGTTTGGATGTCACATAGTGGTATTAGAAGGTATTATTTTATTTATTTTATATTTTGAGACAATATATGGATGATTAGTAATTATTTGGAACTTGGTTATAATCCATGAATGGGAGTAGTTAACCCATGTTTTAGGTATATTATGAGTTACCTCAAATAATAATTGTTATTCTATATTTTTATTGACATAATTGATAAAATATCACTTTTAGGTGACACACATGTTATTCGATGGTTATTATTATTATTACGATTGAGTATTTCATTATATCATTTGAAAAAAGAAATGAGATCAAGTAAACATCAATCATGAAACATTATAGGCACCAAAAAATCACATTCCATGCATATTCCATTCTATGTCGATGTATCTCTCTGCTTGAATTCTCTTGTACAGTCTGTACTACTAACATATTTTATAGGGTAAGGGAATTGGTTATTTAAAGTTTCAACATCATTATAAGTATAATTTTTCTATATAGGCTGATGGTTTCATCTTAAATTTATAGTTTCTACCCATTTTAGTTATGTACATATGGTTACATGAGATGCACATTGGCATGGATTTAGTGATTTATAGTTTGAATTCATGAGGTGTATGGGACCTTGTGGATTATAATGGGTGATTAACTAAGTCGAGCCATCATATATTAGCTGCTACCTTTTGAGACCAAATGTATAACGGTTTAGATAAAAATTAAATGGGTGTCAATTTTAGTGATAAGGTCTCTGTGCCCTTATTTACTGGGAATAAAGATCCATTATTATCGAACCTTGATATATATATGTGTAAGAAAATGAAAAAATTGAAATGTAAATCTTGAATTATAAAATAAAATAAATTCAAATAAATAATTGGGAAAAGTATAAATGAACTTTCATATACTGTTACCCTATTAATTAAACTTGAACACTTACCAATACCCTAGACTTCTAAGCGGGTAGTTGGGAAAGTATATCTTGGATATCAATACCTTATTAGTACATTATTCTTTCATTAGTGGTTTTATCTTGTTTAAAAAAATTTTGAATTGTTTTATGGAAATTTTTAGAGCTATTATTCCATAATGTCCTTGAGTCGTATGCCGGGAGGTTGGAGACAACCACGATCAAAAGATGGTGGGCCTTAAGACTCCAATCTTATTTCTAGGGGTGACAATTGAGGCATTGCCTCCTATACCTTTTCCAAGCACTGATACTCAGCTTCATGAGATTTTACTATGTCTGATATAGTCTATGAAGGGTGATATATGACCAGCATGTACTATGGAAGATCTAACTCATGAGTTCTAGCAATAACATCCTTCCACCATTTCATGGGATGGCGATCATCGAGCTACTAAATCTTGGATGAAGGACACTCTATCTGTCTTAGAGCATCTAGAGATTCCTTAATAAATAAGGGTCAATATTTCCACCAACATTATTTCTAGATTCTTCCAAAAGATGGTGTGATATGATTTCGTATGCTAGTCTTCATCCGAGTATAATATGGGTAGACTTCCATACTGCATTCTAGGGTCACTTCTTTCCTCAGATGCCAAGAGATTATTGAGCTAGAGAGTCCATGTACTTAGAGTAGGATTATATGTCTGTTATGGAACATTGAGTACTATTTATAGAGTTTAAATGCTTTTCACCACTTTTAGATGGTGATAGATATCAAATTCTAGAATATTTGAGGATGGGATCAAGTATTCCATATGTACTCAGGTGAATGTCTTTCACCTACCTACCATTTTTTTGAGATAATGAACCATTCTATTATAATTGATCGCTACATGAGGGAAGGTTATAGTTCTAGGCATAGTAGTTTAGTGTCGAGTTATGGTAGTAGATATTCCAGTACTAGGAAGCATAACATTGAGGTTTATTTTTAGATAAATGTAGGCCAGAGTGTCTTCACTGGAATCTCTGTTATATGCCTTCAATGTGGATAGTAGGGGAATATGAATCCTTAGTGTGACAAAGACCCTTTGTAGTGATATTCTTGTGGCTATATGGAGAATCTTTAAAGATTCTATTGTACTGTAACATATTCCTCTAGTAGAAGAGGGTCTACACAAGCTCCACCTTCAGGGGTAGGTTTAGTTATGCCGCATCAGGTAGGGAGTATGTGTAGCACTGAATGGATTGGTCTAGAAGGATCTCTTGGATATCGTATCCAGTCTTCTGATTATAAGTGTTGGTAGAGTGAACCCACTCAGTGTAGTCTTATTGCCGTACAAGGTTGGGGATTAATCTAGTTGCATGACTTAAAGATGATACCCAAGGATAAAAGTACAAGACAATCTATAGTACAAGGTACATTCCTAGTAACATCCACTATTATATCTTCTTTATTTGATACAGGTGATTCATACTCCATTATTTCTTTAACGATCATGCAATATCTCGATCTGTGAATTTATTACTTTATGGGGTGATGAACCTGAACACACCTTTGGAAGTTCGGTCAGAGGGAATACACCAATATAGGAACTTTCAACATGAGTTAGGAAATTATCCCTTCTTATGGTATCTATTTGTACCTGAGATGATTGGATTTTATGTAATTATTCGGATGGAGTTTTTGGTTTCATATCATTCCTACGTAAATTCTATCACCGTAGTGTGTCATTAACATCACCATAGGTTAGTATTTATCTCCAAAAGGGTGAGTGGAATTCCAAGTATTGTGGAGTGGTTGAGGGTGATGGTCGTTCAATCCAATGTACCAGATAAAATGGACTGAATAGATGGTGTTATATATGTATATTTTAATGATGGAGATAATGTACTCGTTTTGTGTGTATTAGAAATCTAAATTTCATTCAATATTACACTACATAAAAATCAAGGCTATGTCATCGACTCTTTGATCCATGGAATCATGGTTATCACTTGAATACACTGCACAAACATTGACCACATGACCCACACCACCCCATTGCAAGATTCATGAAAAATATATTCACTATGCACACACTGTGTGTGCTCTATATAGGTGCTTTCAAAAACAATATCTCTTATTATACTTTGTTTTCTCATGTATGGGATAGATCCACAGAAGTTGAGCCTAGATCCATTATGTGGTCTAAAAAGGACCACCTTAGGTGGATATGGTTAGACCCTTATTTTTTTAATAATTCCCCATAAAAAATGATAAATAGAATTATTCTATGTATATAATTTAATATCACACCACCACTACTAGAAAATGGGTCTACACTTGTGAACCTATACCAATGGTCTAAGAAAATTGTTGGGATAGATGATTTTAGAAAAACAATCCCTATGGTTTTAAAAAAACCATAGGTATACCATGCCTTGATTTTCATTTCTATAGGGATGATCCTCACATGGCCCAACCCTAAAAACTATCCTCTCCTCTGAAAATTCTCCTCTCTACTGTAAACCCTTGTCTCCACCAAAAACCTTCTCCCCCGATTATCCATCATTCTCATCCTTGGTGTGAACCCTCTACTCTCCCTCACCAAACCAATTCTCCCCTAATTCCTCTATCATCCATCGCACTCATACCACTCAAATACCAAACCCTTATCCAATGTTCCACTTCCTTATGATTCTATATTATAGCTTTGTCTTCAGTCCTCCCCATTTACACTCAAAGGCAATATCTTATTTGTGTAATCTTGGTTCCAAAAGATAATCTCTTTTAATATATTATTCTCTATATCTATCACAATTTTATCTTGGTTCCAACTTCTTCTATAAAATCTATAGTTATTTTGGATATTATAAAGTACATAGTGGATAAAATATTTGAGATTTTGGTTTTTAGAGACCATAGATATCTCCTTCTTCCTTATTTAGGCTCTCACTTCAAAAGGAAAACTGTTTTGGATTTCTTGGTTCGATATAAACTTTTTTATGGTCCATATTTTATTGAAATAGCTTAATTTTGGTATTAAAAGAGTTGTTTAATTTTATAAATAGACTATTTATGAAATTATGCCTCTATATGATAGTATGAAATGTTTTAAATTGATCATTGAAACTTATTTCATGGCATATATTAGTTCATTCAGGAATCTCATATGTCTCTTTGAAATAAATATCTATCCATTATTAAATCCTTATAAAAATTAATATAAAAATTTAAAAGTTATTTAATGATATAAATTTAATTATTTTAAACTTTATTGGTATTTAAATAATGAAATAAATTTATTAAAAAGTGTGTCTTGAAATGTAAATAATGTGTTGAATCATAAAGGTCTATTTAGAACTTCACGGGTTAGATGGTTGATCTCATGGGGGACCTCATTGATTTCCCCTTGTTTTTTAGTATGGTGGTGGATATATAATTTATATGTTATTAATATATGATGTTGGAAATGGGTTTTTATATGATAGGGTGCTATAGGAGAGGGTAAGTTATTTTTTGTGTTTTGTTCATCAATCTTCTCTTTCATGTTCAATCACCACCATTTTTTATAATGGGAACACAGATAAATAGGTGGGATTTCTATATTTATGATACACTACTTGGTATGGATACTTCTAGTGTAACCTTTAGTGTGAGAGTATACATGGTGGGGGTTATATCAATGATGTTGGTGTTGGATATGCGAGTGGCTTGTATTTGGTAGAAAAAACATTGGCCAATAATTAGTTCTTTATTGGTTTGTTAAATTCTAGATCATATAAATTAAAGATCTAGGTTAGATCCCATGAAACATTATCCCTGATGTTTTTTTGGATAAGGTATTCTTATGTCATGGTTAATTTTATTTTCCACTTAATTATATTGTTGTGGTAGGCTTATCTCATTTACATTCATTTTTTACCTCATGATGGGTGGTTCCTTCCTAGTGGTTTAAATTTCAACTGTGTGTGGCTTGATTCTATTTAATTTTTTTAATATTTTTTTGGAAACCATTTTAAATTAAATTCACTCTTTTTGTGTTTTCATATTTGGTGCTAAAATGGGGTTTTGACTAAAAATTTATGCTTCCATGGAATTTGATTCAAAGTATTTTTTTCATTTATTTAAAACAAAAAAAAGGTTTTTCTAAAATGTTCATGGACATAATATTAGTTTTCTTATGTTTATATTAAAAAAAAACTATTTTATAATTATATTTAAAATAAGTGTTCATGAATTTCTACATGAATGAAATTTTATGGATTCTTTAGTGACATACTACTAGATCTATTATCTTACGTCCTACATATCTATTTATGTGTGTTTATAAATCATATTGTGTGTATATGTTCAAGATTCAGCCTTTGGAATAATCATGTCACATTTATTTATCAATGGGTGAGTTGGGATATGGTGAGAAACATGATATTATACAATGGATATATAGGTATATTTTATTTTTTTAATTCTCTTTTAGTTTATGGTATTATATTTGAAAACATGGACTAGATTATGTTTGATTATAATTTCATTGAATATAATTTTAATGATTTGTTTTTTTAATTTTGAATTGATGTTAATTATGTTAATCTCAATTGGGATATTTATATTTTTTACTTCTATTTATTTTTGTTTCATAGATATCCAATATAGGGGTGAACAATTCTAGATTCTTAATAAATGATTCAATGTATTTACCATAGTCTTGAATATGAAAATGTTCATAAGGTGATATTTTGTGATGATCTGGTAGTAGTTTCTATCCAGTAGTGATTGGAAACAACTTATGTGATATTTTTAGTTTCCTCTCCACTGCTAATTTCATTTTCAATCACTGCAATTGAAATAATATACTCACCAACTCTTTATGTATTCAATTACACATCCATTAAATAGGCCCAATCATTCTCTTGGCCTAAAATAATCCATTTGATTTTCCCTAATCATTATTTTTTTGACTGTCTATTGATTGTAAAGAAACTTCATTCATTTTTCTTTTTATAAAGACTCACAAATTTCTATGAAATGTTTTGGCCCTATCCCAAAATCATTTTTTGGAAAAAATGAATTTTTCATCAGTTTTAAGTATTTTTTTCTTAGTTTTAATTATTTTACTTTTTTTAATTTAGGAGTTTTGGGGTTTTGGTTTTTCTATGTTTTCTAGATTATTTTGGACCTTATAGCGGTGGTTTCAGGTTGCCTTTGTCAAATGAGACTTGCAGATGTATGAATATGTAGTAATATACATATATAAGTTCCCCCACATATATATATTCACTCATGGTGATATATATATATATATTGGGGTAGGTGTGATTATGTATATATAAGAAAAATGAATACATGTGTAAGGTAAAGGGGTATTTTCATGTATAAGAATATATTTAAGGATGACCTTATATATATTTGGATATTAAAATATGTACATAGGGCATGGGTGTCCTTATATACATATATATATTAAAAAGTGTATATGCGTGCATGTAGTAAATGGAAGATTTGGGTTTTCATCTTCATAAGTAGAGAACCTTGAGTTTGAGGTAGGTTCTCTCATGTACTGGCCTTTAAAATTTAAGGAATCGTTGATTTATTTTATTTAACACCATGTTTTTGTACTAAATAATGATACATATTTGTTGGAATAATTGTTTGATATGAAATGAAGTGTTTATCAAATTGAATCAAATAGAATCAACCTAACCCGATTCAAATAAAAAAACAAATTAAATGAAACCTACATGAACTCATTCAAACAAAATTTAATGAAATGGGATATAATATAAGTAGGAAAAACCAAAATAATCTGAATTATATTATCCCATAAAGAGTAAAACTGAATATTTCTAAATGAATCGACAATAAATTAAATTAGACTATATTGAACAAATAAATTAAAACTAACCAGATCTGAAACAATTCAAATCATGTTGTACCAATGATAATAATACATAATTAGTATAATCTAGTTATACCTCTCTTGACTTACCTAAATTTGGATTGCATCAAACATAATGAACCAAGATGGTCCATAGGAGACCAAACCAAATTAGATTATGAAGGGTAACCCAAACTAAGTTGAACTAAATAAAGTGGCACCATACAAACCCACAATGGATATAATAAGACCAAATAAAAAATTAAAATGAAAAATTTTAGAGAAAACATTCACAAAATAACTAAACTTTACTGGTATAAAGGTAAATCCAATCATCCAAAATAGATCTAGAATGATCAAAATAAAGAAAATTAAATTCAAATAGAAAAAAATTAAACAAAACTAAATTGGACCAATTAAAACTAATATAACTTGAACTAATATTACATTAAAAATGATGAATCAAATTGGACTAAATATAATGAATTCAAACCTATATTAATGAAATCGACATGAACTAAACTAAACCAAACCAAATTGATATAAACAGAACGTAATCAAACTTAATCGATAAGAACCTAAATGAATGGAATTATCCCAGATAATAAAACTATAAACAATAAAATCTAAATACAATGAAAATGTCTCAAAAAACATGTATTAAAAAAAACTACGATAAAACTCAGGGAAAACTGATTATATACCATTAATAGGAAGATTAATTTTTAATTAATAGAAATTTACTATTTGATGGTTCTTTTTGAAACATGGATATGCTTCCCCCTTCTTTGTAGGAATGTGATTTGACCCATGGAGAATTGTGGTTCTTATATATTGGGAGGTTAGCTTTATAGTCATAGGGGACATGTATGTTGTAGTTTAGTTTATATTTTATTTTCATTATCACATCAGCCACTTATGCCTTTTATTACTTTCTATGGATAGAGGGTAGTTATATTTATCAAAGGGGGCTAGAAGGGTAGTGGAGGCAGCTACATAGTTTTCTTTGCATTAGAGGGAGATAAGGGTATTAGTGGGATTTATTAGTGTGTTTCATTTCTGTCAAACATTATACCATGCTGCCTATATTTATTTTCTTTTCCTTCGGTGTAGACGTCTGACGTATGGATGAGTCATGCTAGAATTTTATTTATTTTCAGATACTATTTTAATTAGTTATTTGTGGGTTAAATTGTTCCCAAGTGGGGATTTCGTGATTCAGGGACACTTGTCCCAGTCCATGGGTGTAGCCAATCCACCTAAATCCGGCCTAGTCATTTCTATATTAGAGTCTAACTAGGTCATTACCTTGTCTGAACCATGGGAGAGCCTATGAAACATAAAATAACTGGGGAGGGATTGTGAATATCTTAGCAATTCTCTACCACAATTATTCCGGTTCAAATATACTATATAACAAATAAAACAAATGACACAATCCTAGGATCACATAATCATGACCTAAATCTTGTTAATTCCTATTCTCCTATTTTATATCCAATGATTCATATGATATGTATTCCTAGGTAGAAGCCATCAACTATATCTTTTCTCAAGAATACTTTTCTCCCAACAATATTTTCACGGTTCTTTATTTTTAGTTTATATGTTGTACATGTATAAAAAAATAATTATAACTATCCTAAGATACTAAAGTGATCCAAACTCCATTATCTGAAAAAATGAAAATAATTTGTGACATCTTAAATTTCATGCAATAAAATTCCAAAAGTTCATCTTTAATATGCCAAGGTTTAGAAATAGTTGTTTAGGTATCTGCTAAAATTATGGGATACACTGAATCCATTAATAACCTTTAACATGTTGTCATTAAACATCCACTACTATAATATAAATGAATTATCAACCATTGAATATAGTATATGAATATACAAATAAAGATCAATAATATTGCTACTAAAATAATTTTTTATTAATCAGGATTAAGTAATTTTAGTTGTTAAGTACATACCATCAAAAATAAAAAGAAAGAATAGGAAGATGAATATACATGCAGCATGACCAATAAAATCCGAAAACTAAGTTTTTTTACCATCATAGAAAATTATACATTGAACCGAATGGAATTTCATGGAAATGTATTTCATTTCCTGGTTTTGATAGAGATGAAGTTGCAATTCTATTATTATCGAAAAATATTTCATGATCTTATGCATATAATTGTAGGAAATAGAATAAAATTTCACTTCAATAATGGGACAATAAAATAGTGGGTACAGAAAAAGGATGTTGGCCTTTTCCTTGAACTGAAGGATCCTCATCTATTTAATCATTAACTTATCTTAAAATAACCATTCATAAATACATTTCTTATCCTCTATAAGTTACCTTTAATAAAAAATAGAAATTTTAATATATATATCATTCATTTATCTGAGAAAGGGAAGGTAAAAATCCCAAATCAATTGGATTTATAATGCCTTGAAAAGCTATTCATCCTATTATTGTTTTAATATATCCAAAATATAATATAATGTAATTTATAATGAATATATTATATAATAACCTATAAGTTCCTTTTATCTTCAAAAATTATTCACTAGAGATGAGGAGTCATCTTCTTCCCCTATACTCAGGTTGTTTTCCATATGTTCAACAAGATCCTCATATGCTTCCCATAGTCCCTCATTGGCGAAGATATTTTTAGGATTCATATCCATAAAATATAGATCAAATATATTTTCTTTATCTTTCCCAACATATTTATGACGACCCAAATAACCTCTTATTTATGAAGACCCTTTTTAGGTTTCATGGAAAGGATCCTTTTATAGGTAGCCTCACTTTCTGATCTAGTAATCATTGGTCTTGGTAAATTTGGATAGTATTTAAAATTCATTGATTTTTCCCTTATTGATCAGGTATCCCCATACGTAAAAATATCATTTCCCTTAATTTTTTTACCTAGATGGATATAGTACACAAAAAACCAATCCAACTCAGAATCATAGGAATCTAGAGAGTAAACATTAGTCCTTTTAGTTTCCTTAGCATGAGTTTCCTTTGCTGTACCAATTGGTATTTTTGATAAGACCTCTAAAAAATTAATAATTTCATGAATTACTCTTATAGGATTCATTTTCCATTTAGTAATTACATTCTACCATTAGTTTATATCACTATTAAACATTTATGATGATTCTAACTGTATAAAAAAATTACATAGATGAATACAAACCTTATCTTACTTCTATTTAGTAACCATAGAATATAGGATATCAAGATTGTACAATTTTAGAGATAAAAGTATCATAAAAACATACTAATTTAAATCCCCTTAATGTATTTACATTGTTTCCTTCTCAATTGTATAGAGGGGAAGAAGTGTTTACACATTTGTCGATACTAAATCTCTATGAGAGTCACTATTTAAAAATCCCTACGATTAAACATTTTGTGATGGGTTTATGGAAGAAAAATTGACCGTGATTCAATCAATATCAAAATAGGATAAAATAGCTTATGAAACATTCTTGTTAGAGACCTCAATATAGTATACCGCAAGATCATTCTATTTCTACTCATCGATTCTAGCTGGACAGACATTCCAGTTCTAGTGGCACATTTAAGCCAAATGACCTTTTTCTGTTGTAGATTTGGAAAAAGTATGATAGAGACTAGAAGCAAACCTCTTGTTTATACATGTACCATCCTTTAATTTAATTTGAGGTATAATTAAATGGGTGTTTCAATATGTTAACCACCATGAAAATACACATGGTGATACGAGGATAGAAATATTGAGTTCTACCATCTAAACCTAGATAATTCCCAATCATGTTTCTAGTCAAACAATGGATGTATTTTTAAAATAAAGGAGGTTTGGGATAATAAGACTTATCCAAACCATTTAAAGGGACAATCAAACATCAAAAGATATTCTACATACCATATGCCATAGTAGAAATGCATAGAATAGAAAAAACAGTGGGTGGAAGGCATAAAAGTAATCACGTTTTCATCATTGGGGAAATTGATTAGAATTTTGAAATAGTTAATTTGTGCCACCATTGTGTGAAATACGAATCCCCCTAAATCCATTGATCTCCTTATTAAAATTCTTGATCGAGGGGAGGTGGTAGCCAAAACAATCTAATAGAGAGACGAGATAGAGGGATGATGCATATGATAACTAGTAATTGGTATGAAAAAGATCAAAAGTACCCTTGAAAAGGATAAATACCATTAGGTACACTAATTATGGGAGAACAATTGTACAAAAGATTTATTTGTGAAATGAATAAAACTACATGGGGTCAAAACTAGTGGTCAAATCATATCCCTAGAGAGTGTGAGAGTGGGATGTATGATTACTATGTTCTAGTGGGTATGTTTATTTCAATAGTTCCATAATATAATATAATAAAAAATCAAATAGATGTAAATATCACCTTCAAAATACATCTAAGAGAGAATACTGGTGACACAAGTGTGTTAATTATATTGTAAAAGGATATCAAAGGGAGGAACTAACCTCTAATTTCCATAGAAAAGTTACCAAACCTTCCCTAGATCAACAGATACAAAAGGGGGAGGAGGGAGGGATGGATTAAAATGTTTTTCACATATGGATGAGGAAAAGGGGACCTCCCACTTCAAAAACCTGAGGGGAAAATGTTTTTAACTTTTCCCCTCAAAAATACCACCAGTCATCTGGTGGTCTGTTGAAAATTTTCATTAGCCACCTCCACCCATACTTGTTGATCCCACATGGTATTGAGCTACGTATCAAACCCCATTTTGATGTCTAAAATTGATTTTCGATTGGTTCCAACCCACATAAATAGAACTCAAATAAATATTGAAAAATTGATCCTTCTAGTAATTCAAAATTCAAAAGTTTCCTCAAATTATTAACTCCCTTATGAATACATGGTTTCAAAATATCCTCATTGTAATTATTCTCATCCCCAAGAAGTATAAGTGGAAAACCCATCCACATATCCTGACCAATGTCAATCAATAATAAAATTTTGAATAACCTCATTTCACTCCCACACGCTAAAAACACATCCATCTATTTTCTATTAATTTGAGGCTCTATGACCAGAAATCCAGATCAAATGCCTGTTTTCATAATTGAAACACCAAGATGTTTGTTATCTGAGCCCATATATCTAGAAAAACTAATGGTTCAATTGTTCAACTCCTATCAAGATTATGGTTCTCTCCACCCTAATATTTGTCTTACCATTGTTAATTCATATTCATTACTTCCCCTCCTTTTACTATTCAAATAGAAAAATTTCATGCCTATTATAATGACCTGCCTAACACGGTTTCTAACTCCCCCCACCTCTACATACACCATAAAAATGGTTAAATACATGAACCTGCCCTCATTACTAAATTCTGTACAGGGATGAAAAAATAACCATCATTCATGAAAATCCCTATAATATATAGGATTTTCCTTTAAAATACTGTTTTTATTCACAAAACACATCTTTTATCCATTAATTTTCATGCCATATGTGGTTTCCAACCAATTGAATCTAGTTCCAATAGGAAGTCAGATTCAAATATTTCACTTTTCTAGGTTCTCGAAGACTAGAAGAGGTGCATGATGGACCTAAATTGTCTACTGGGGATAAGAGGATATACCAACAATTTACATAAATGTTGGTATAGAGTTTGAAAAAATGGGGAGTGGAGTGTATACCAATAGTTATATATACCATTGTATATAGGTATGCTTGACTGTATGTATACCACTATTCTTGAACTATTGGTATACATGTATCCTAATGGTTTTAAAACTTTTTGATATGTGAAATTTTCAGTAGTGCACTAAAACTACTTATTCAAATTCTTCTTCATGAAATAATTTTATATTGCATGGGATTATTATTCATCATTAAAAATAATATTTTTCATGACATTATTTAAACTCTTAAACATTTGGAATTATTTTTAAGTCTTGCATAGTCTTTATGAAATAACGATATATTGAATAACCTTTTTTGATGGATCTCCTTCAATTTACTTGAGAATCATAGAATCAAGAAACAATTTTGTATGGATCATATTTCATTTTTATTTTAGTAGAAAATGTTTCATGTCAACGTACATAGTGAAACATGTTCTAGAAACTAGTAGAAGTTCAAAAATCATTAGAGTTATAAACATAAAGTATTAAAAATAAATTCTTAAAGATAATAAGACTTGGGTAATATATCTTTAATATATTTATCCAATCAAAATTTCTATTTGTTATCATACTTGTTACTTCAACTAAAATTCCAATAAATTCTTTCTAACTTATTAAATATATATACATTAATTAAATGTTTTTTTATTTCATCGACCACCATTAAAATCCAATGAAAATAATTAAAAAAAATTCAACTCATACACAAAGTGGGGTTTTCAGTGAGTATGGAAAATAACTCCCCCTTGATATCATATTTTATTTAACTAATTATTGTACTTAATAAGCAAATGTAATTAAATCAAAAAATGGTTGTAAGTGTGATTAACATACCCCATTCTACATATTTTATAAATAATTCTATATTGTCATGAATTTCCAAATTAATTTTATATTTGAAATGTGAAAACCAATTCTCTTGTTTTCTCCCCCTCATGGGATACACTTATCTCCTCCTCTTCATGGTAGTAGAGACACTAAATTATGGTAAACTTTTTTTTACCAAATTAGTACCCTCAACCCATCCTTTAATTCATTACATGTTTTCTAAAAAAACTAAGATAATAAATAATAAGGGGGAACTATTTTTTTAAAAAAAAACTCAAGGAGAGAGTTTACTCTCATCCATGATGTCTTCTTTTCTCAAATCACAACATGAGATGTGCTCTCTTCCTTATTGATAGGATTCATAGATGTTATATATATATCTATATATTTCCACCATAAATGGACCCCTAATATAGATTTTTTTTATAAATCTTATTTTTTAGGAAACCACTCATGGATGAATCCTCACAGTTCTTAGAACTGACTTGTTCTTTCTCATTTATTTCTTAGCTATTTGGTCACACAAAACCAAGAAATCATTATTTGATATCAATGCTTCATTAGGATTCAAAGATTTCTTATTGTATTCAATTTTTTAGTGATATTTTTTGATTTTATTTTTGATTGTATTCCCTTTTACAATATATTGAATTTTTCATAGTATAATTGTCATGAAACACTCATCTTTCTGACCATCTTGTTCACATCTTACACATACTTCATTAAATTTTACAAATATACTTTGATTGGAAATATTTGATGTAGTTTTGGGAAAAAATAGTATCTTCTAAGTTTATTACATAATTCTCTCACCAAAAACCCTTTGGTTCTAGTTTATTTCATACAAAAGACAAATTGAATTAATAAGAATAGGCTTTGTTCCTATTCTTACCACAACACCAATAAAACCATTGAAATTTTGATCTTCCAGATTTGGGTCATTATAATCCATTTACAATGTAATTATTATTTTTTCGGAGGAAATGTAATCACATTGGATTAATCTACTACACCTTTGATGGAAAAGAATTCGTTTTATGTTACTTAGCCCAATGATATTGATTTTTTAACCACTATACAGTAAGAAAAAAATGATTTTTTTATTACCTTAAACCATTATTCTCCCAAGAAAGAGATAGATTATATTTTATTGAATAATTAAAATATTATCTAGATTTGTTTAGATCATCTTAAACTTGAATATATAGTGATTCTATCTCAGATAGTTCATTTTTCCTTACAACCATCTTTTCCTCAAGATATCAACTTTTCTTCTCAAGGTTGACCCCTTCATTATATTCACATTTCTCTCATACATGAAAAATGAATGAAAATGTATTTCATCAATATATTGTTGTATTCAAAATGGTGAATCAATTTTTTCTTTCATTATTTTGAAATTATTCATGGGGAAATTTTGGGAAAAGTGTTCATTTACATTACAATTGTAATATTTTGGGGATTTTTGCTTCCTTTTTTAACCATTTTGAAATTTCTTGAAATAACTAAAACAAACACATTGAAATCCTTATCATTAGTATTAAGAGTCAACACACTCCTACAGATTATTTACTTCATTATTTTCATCCTCAATGCTTTTTGAATCATTAGATGGAAATTTATCTCATACCACTTGTGGATCCCCAAAAAATATGACTACTGGGGTGAGTTAGAGGTTTATTTTATGAATTATTTTCTATATTTAAACCTATTGAACTTGTTAATATTTTTAATACACTCAATAATATCTTAAAAACTCACCTCATGTGTAATAGTAATGGTAGAGGGACCAACACCGAATATTTATAAGTATTGACACAAATAACGACTCCTTTCCATACTGCATAACAAATAAAATATAGATTCTCCACTATAATATTTCTGTTAATTATAGTTTCATAGATAGAGACAAGTTACATACCCTAGTACTCAGTCCTTTAGTTGACTCAAGTTTTACACCCCAGCTATAAAATCTTTTTCCTAGTTTGGTTATACACCCCAATATTCCTCCTCTTATTTAACTAGTTATACACCCCATCAAAAATATCATATTTTTATTTATTGATATAGTATGATAAATTTATACATATTATCCAAAGAGATCAACCACGTTAATCATGTAGGATCAATGTTTGTAGTTTAATCATTAAATATCTTCAAAAGCTACCCAGAATAGGTCTGTTGTACTTGAAATCTCCCTATATATTGAATGATCTTATCCTTATTCAATTCTTCGAATAATCGGGTGCATATATATTATTCTCCTTCATAGACCCCCAGCTTCAAATTCTCTCTCTCTCTCTAATACCATGTAGTATTAAGATACTCATAATTATTCTTCCACAAATTATCTTTACCATTTCACATGTGTCAATGGTATCTAAATTTATTTTATCCACATCATACCAACATGAATATATACACAATAATATTGTGTATATAATATCACATTAATTATAATTTTTATATAGATCCCAAGTCCAAATATATCACTAAGAGGGGGAGGGGTGAATTAGTGATATTATTTTTATAATTTCTTTTTCTCAAATCATCCTCTATGACCAGATAAGTTTTGATCCGTCATTCATTAAAGTTTCACTTATCCCATATAAAAAAAATTAAATCACTGAAAAATCACATGATTAATTTTACAAGGATCACCCCAAAAGAGGGTTACTATTTCCTCGCTATGTTCAGGATGATCTAATTTTGAGATTATCTAATAGTAAATCAAATTTATTACAAGTACATGAAATCCATTGAAATTTATAATTGAAAAAATCTCATAATTCCTAATCATTAATGATTACAATAGTCTATATCTTATTGTGATTTTTATAATGGAATACCACCAGTTGTCTTTACACCGACTCTCTCCAATTGAGCTATCTCTTGAAATTATTGGGTTGTTTATACTAGAATCCCTTACGTTATTTAATGGTATTCACAATCTCCTTTATAAAATTATTTAACTACTTATACCAACTGATGTAGTGTTCACACAGTCTATATTCAACTTCAAGTCCAATCAGTCAAATCTTAAATTGATTAAACTCAGGCCTTAATCACCTCTAATAATTATAACTTTTTTAGCTTATGATACTCACTAATATTAATATTTTACTTAATGAATATTTTCATGGTCAGAAAACAATGAAATAAGGTTTTTCTATCTTCATATCTACAAAAATAACTACATAATTTTATTACCAAAAACTATCACTAATAACTGTAGTTATTTTCAACTACTTAACTCATACGAGTAAAACATACTTTTTCTTACAATTAAATGAAATTTATTATCACATATTCTAATCAATATTTGAGAAAAGATTATTTATCCCGATTAATGATGCATTGAACTCAGTTATATGTGTGTGATTAATACACACAATCTATCAAAGCCACATCATATATGAATTTCATGTACATCTTATCCAAAACCCTAACACACAATATTCATAGGTCTGTTGTTTTATTTGTTTATAAATATTGAGTTTCAGGTATCTCAATTTATCATGCATTCATATGTGTCATTCATGTTTATATGAACTATCTTCACAACTTGTGTGCTCTCCTCCTTTTCAAAAGTCTCAAACAACCACTAAACTTTTCATGAATCCAAATCCCACACAATTTCTTATTGATTCAATTAAAACTCAAGAATTTTAATCCTTTAATACATTTGGGAAAATAATAAGTCTCCTTCATATAAGAGTTTGTATACATGGGGCCGTATTCTTATTTATCTTTCATGATACATAATGAGAGTACAACCAATAGTTCATGGGAAAAAGTTTCTTTATGAAGAACTGTGGGTGTAGTTAATACAAATTGAGTGTCCTCAAGATCTCAAATTTATAGCAAAGGAGGCTCGTATAAACATTTTCCTTCATGCGAATGAAGAAGGTGGTTTCTTATATCCATCACACAATGTAAGTGAATAAAGTTTCTCTATATTATTCTAAAAAATGATCTATAAAAAATGGGGAATGATAGTTGAATATAATCATCTAAGACTCTTGATATTTATAGGGATTTATCCACCACCTATACTCCAATTATTAAGACACATCAAGGCTCAAATAGAAATACTATGTCATGAATTTCATAATCATTGAAACATTCAGTGTTTATCAAAATAGTTACCCTAAGAAAAATGTTATATTATCTTATGCGAGTTTAAATTTTCTCCTCACAAGCATGAAATGTGGATCAATGGACACTCCTCATTTAAAACCTCGAACACATCCATGTATGGAAGATGCATGAAAATATTTTTGTAACATCATTTTCATATAGAGAAATCATATTCTTTTAATGTTTGTATGTATAATATATGATGATTGAATACATGGAGGTATAAAAAATCATCTACTTATAATCTCAATATTAGAATAACCATGGTAAGATTAATTTGGATGAGGGAATTATTTACTTTGATTACTCTGACCTACTAGAGATTCATATCATCATGAGGTTAATGGTAATATACCAAGCCAATTAGATAGCCATGATTGATCAAATCAGATATCCAATATTATGTCCATATCTCATTATAGGTGGAAGAATAGTGAAGTACATCTCCATGTACCACATAAGTTCTCCACTCAATTGAGCCCAACATTATATTAGAAATGATTCTATCAACCTATCAGCTAGTAGCATAGGGTCTTCTCCCGTACCTACACTGTACACACACGCATCATGGTCCATAGAGAACCATTTTTTCCCACCAATAACTATTTCTTCGATATATTCTTTGTAGGAACTATACATTCCCATAGATACACCCCTACTACTATGGGAATGCCACATAAATTTTCTCCCATGTGTTTAACCCCATAGGGTCCCATATGTGGTTGAGGTGATCCTTGGTTATCCTGTGGTTGGCCATATTTTTTTGTGAATGATTATAAATCATTAAAGTGAAACATTCCATATAAAATACTTTCTAAATGAGATTCTCAATACTTCCTCAAGAAAAATATAAATTTTTCATGGAAATCTACTCATGCAGTAATAGTATTTTTTTTATAGATTTCAACAGTATTCAATGTTGAAAAAAATGTGTCACTATTATCATAAATACATGAGCTTTAAGATAATTCCAACAATCATAATATTTATATCTATAAATGTTGACATTCTTATTTAATCATCAATTCAAAACCTTATTGACAAAAAATACATCTCAATCTTCATTGGTCTCAAAAGTTTTCAGAATGTTTTTTTATATTTTTAATTTAATCAATGAATTATAAAAACACCTAATTTATTATAGGTAATATATGGTTCTTAATACCGCAAAATAATTATGCATTCAAATTATCTTACTTGACTTCCAAACATGAAATAAATGAAAGTACAGAGTTCTATTATTCACAATTAATACATTAATTGTTAACGAGGCTCAACCATATTCATTTAATCCAAAACAATAATGTATATAGGGTATGCATATAATTTCATGAAGAAAATATTTCATGATCTCTTGATGTATCCATAAAAATTTGAATAATGTTCATAGAATAAGACTACACATAGATATCATAAACTGTATTTTTCTTCGTGGTGAAAAGAATACTCATCAATTTCATAGAGAAGAAATCACTTGGGGTCATGTTTTATTTTAACCCTTGAATTACATAAATTCACAGGAAACCACAAGCATGCTTTAATCTATGTGAATATAAAATTACAATGGGTAATATCCCATGAATTCCTGATTAAATGAATCATTATATCAAAAGTTATTCAGAGGGTCTATTCATGTGAAAACATTAAGATTCGTAAAACTTATTTGTGACACATTCTTCATATGGTCATGAATTACATGAATGTATGAAAAAAAATTATTCTCAAATAATTATATTATCCAAGAACTCACAAAATTCAAGTTCAAAATCACATCATGATTTATATTTTTAAACCCTTAAATTCTAGAAAACCAGTTGCATTGAGTTCTTCTTGTGGTAGGTCAAGAAACCGTGAAGGCGCACAATTGATATCCCTTTACTCATTTGATGGATCCATTGAACATGATGACACTTACAATAGATTTATTTTCATTATGAGGTATCTTAGCACTTTTTAAATCTTATTATTCTTGAGTTCATTTGAGTGACCATATGACTATACTTCATGCGATAGGTTGAATACCCTTCATTTGGTTGGTTTATTTCAAGTTTCTAGTTGCTTGAGTTATGCAGTTGATTTTCATTTGTGGATGAAATATTCCCATATACTATGGTGATTTTCATCATTTCATCTAAACTCATGGTAGATTAACCCATATTCATGTGGTAGTTCATGGTATGTCGAATCATTACTTTATTGTAGCTCTGTGTGTAACTGTAGACATGTTTGAGGTTAAAGATTTTTCATAAATACATCTCACTTATCAGTGGAGGAAAAAAACATGAAATATCATTTCATTTAACACATATTACATTCTTAACTTTGAAAAGAGGATAAAAAATTATGGTACCAGTGGTTATCCCATTTTATATTTTTTTTCTATTTTGGATCCACCTAATAACCTTATCCATGGCATCAGTACTGCGTCTATGTAACTGGGGTCATCTCTTAGACACACTCAGAAACACTCAAATCATGGGGTTCTCTTCTACACACTAACCTATTTATACTCTTATATGTGTTCTTATGCACTATACATGCCCATACACTCTAATACCAATCATTAACACACTTCTTTCAGTATACCCCACCATTCCAGCTAGGCTCACTAGGTGTGTCTGAACTGAATCCCACTTATATTGAGATGGTTACCACATCGATCCGTGGTTGGACTATTTTTTGAACTAAATCCAAAAAATATTTATCAATATTTATCAATTTTCTCTTCTTAATAACATAGGTAGAATCCTCAAAAAACATTATTCAAATATTCTTCATGAAAAAATAATATATTTTTTCATGGACTTCTTATGTGGCTTATAGACTTAAATGGATTCTTTATCATTCTTGACATCTGATGAATTATCATGAATCTATAGTAATACTCCAAGAAATATCACCTCATCACTTCAAAAAACACATATCGATCCATTGAAAACAAATTTAAATATTACTTACATTCTTAAGATGTCAAAATGTACATCTTCATCCTCATCATAATTAGTTTCTATAAAATATTGTATTTCATTATCCATAAATATTTCACAATCATTGGTTATATCATCCACATTTTTTAAAGGTCGGGGCCAAAGCCTCATTTTATTAATAATGAAAAGACCTCTTTTTACTGGGTATAAGGAGACCCATTATGTAGCCCAAAGGCCCAAGGCCATGTGGCCAGAATACTTGACTTTAAAGCCCATTTTATTGCCGAAAGAGCCCTTTAGTGAATAGTAATACTATAATACCTAGGATGCTATAGTACCGACTATAGTGCCTCCACCACTAAAATTTCACCATTACTACAATATTGTTACAGTTCCCCTACTATAGTAACCTAGAAATTTGTCTCTACTAGGGTTCGATCTAGGGTCTTTTGGATGCCAAGACGGAGCCTATACCACTTGGGTATTGGATCGTAGTCCATTATCCACATCATCAACATCATCAAGCCTTATTTTCATGGTATTATCACTAATATCAGTCATTCATCAAGTAAGAGTCATTCTTCAAGTAAGAGACATATTTGGAGATGTTTTATGAAGTTTTTCACTAGTTCTCACATCCACAAAACCAAATTCATATTCCATAAATAGATTATTATGAGATTTAATTTTTTTCAATCCAATAATCATTTAAATCAATCAAAGTTATAGAATATTTTATAAAATAAACTTTATGGTTTTGATGTTCCAAAATAAATGGTTCATTTTTTATAATAATAAATTTATATTTAATTTCAACGTCTTCATGTCATGGATGAATGTGAAACCCTCGATCAATATCACAATAATGAAATTTAAATATTGTTACATAATTGTATCTAGATGAAATAACATAATTATTTTATATACTATTCCATAAAAGACAACTTCACTTTGATTATAATGGGATCCATTTAAACAAAAACATCAATTCATTGATTTTCTTGATTCATCATATATGCTTGTATAAAACCAAAATCCATTAACAGTATACACATTATAATATTTGACTTATTTATAATGTCTGTTAATAAATGAAAATAATTTAATATAAAATTTATCTCTATTTTATGATACTGAGAGAAATAAAAAACATTTAATAATAAATAAAATAACAGGTTGATTATATATGTTTAACTGCAAACCATTTATTTTATGAGTATTTGAAACCAATAGGAAAATTTATTTTGACAATATTACTCAAGATAATTTAGGGTAATTGGTGTTCATTTTTATTTATATGATCATTATATAATCTACAAAATAATTAGTATAAATATAATTTTCATTTTTTAATAAAAAATTGGTATAAGTGGTATTTATTTCATAAAGCGTGTCATTTTTTCATAATTAAGTATAAAATATGTATAAACTCTATGTTGTTCATCATCTGAAATTCATAGGTCATCATCACCAAAAAACCAAGATTGGTAAGAATAAATACTAATATTTCATAGCCTATGACATAATTAACATTTTTTAGGAGTGACTCAATAAGGTATCCCATGTGAAATTTCTTTTCAAAATACATTAACTCAGATAACCAAAATTCTCTAATAATGAAATTATGAGAAATAAATTTTTCATATTTCTTGAGATAAAAAAACATAAGAAATATATATTATGACTGATATACTATTGTGATCTTCTTGAATTTCCTCTAATTCTCTTACGAAGTTTATGGTTTCATATGCATTTTCACTTACACAACATTTGGATATATAGAACTATATTTGGATAAACGAATATTGACTTTAGATATGTTGTATAATTTATCTATGTTATATTCTTATACATTGTGTAAATACATTACATGAGGAATTCAAATACAATGTTTTATTCAACTATTTGGAGCTTCATTTTCATACACAATTTCAGAATTTAGATACACAACTGATTTTGAATATTTATTTTTGTGCACACAGGATATTCAACAATGTGGATTCAACTAAGCTATAATTATCCAACCTAGGAATGTTTCTATTTTGGAATTCATATATGTGGAATATGGGTTATCCATGTTCCAAATTTCATCATAATTTAAACCATTGATCCTCCACTTAAAATCCATCCATTTTCATACATTCATGAAACTCATCAAAATAACTTCATAGAATATAAAAACTTACCTATTTGAGTTTATCAATATTGAATGGTAAAATTATAATTAAATATTACCCAAATAATTATTTTATCCTTCATATAACAGTTATATCATTTTTTAGACAATCATATATAGCAACACACACATATGATCTTCTCCCAACTCATAGGTCTTCGAACCCCAATCAAATATCCATTTTTACCACTAATTAAAATAGATTATATAGTTTTTTGTTGTATACCACACTCTTATTATTCAAAATACTGAAAATGGATATGTCCAAATTCACCTAAATAGAAATGTGCCTATAAAGGAATGCACATACCAAGAATCAAGACATAGTGATTTTCCAAATTTCATTCCAATTTTAACTAGTCCTCCTCCACTTTGGCACTATACAATCTCATACATTCATCAAAATAATCAATATAAATTTATAGAATATATTAACGTGATTATTTGAGTTCATCAATATTGCACCCTACACAACAGATTCCATAAAATTTGAAAATTTATTTTATCCTTCACTATCATAATTTATGATTATCATATAAAAAAACTCACAATTATTGTCTTATCACAACTGTTACTTCTTCAAAATCCAATCGTCTATCCAATTTATCACATATTATAACATATATGATAATTTTTCACTATAGCTAGAACTCTTGCTATTACAACTATTATAAATAGTACTAGAACAACTTTTTTAGCATATGTTATTTTCTTTTATGAGGTTCATCTCTCGTAATCATCTGACGTATGGGATACTAGTAATCTCTCCAACCAATTATTATAAGTATCCAAATCATTATTATTTTCCTTTCTCAATATATGGGTAGTATATTTTCTTATTTGGTGGGTGAATACTAAAAATATCACCCTAATAAAAACCTTTATATAGTTACATTGACAAAATAAATAAATACAAGTTATAAAAATTATAGTCATCTTTCTAAAGGAACTTTAATATCCCCCTTCTTATTTTTTTCAATTCAAAATTTAAGCCAATAGTTAATGTAAGTTTTATCCTCCTAATTGAAAATGAAATCAAAGTTGAAAAAATGTTCTTCCACTTAATATAGGGGTTTTCTCATACACTTGAACCATCAATTATTAACCCCATGATCTTCTAGTAATATTTGAGAAGGTGGGTGCCATATTTTGACTTCTTGGAAATGATCCATTAGTTAATCACTTAATGTTTACCTAAAAAAACTCAATACCAAACACAAAGATTCATAACCTAGACACCAAATATATCCATTGTGTTTCTGAATGTGGTGAAAAATATAAAATTTCAATATATAAGGGATTTATAAATACAATTATAAAAAATTTATATAAACCTGTACTAATCTTAACAACACATCAGAATGTTCAAGTGAAAGTAACCACATCCCCTATTTTTTCAGACAAACACCCCCTTAATAAATACATCAAGTATAAAGTATAAAAAGTATGGGAGAGTGAATATCATACCTCATACTTTAGAAATAAAAGTGGATAGTCATATTTACAGATCTAAGGTAATAGATAAATTCATGTATATCCATACTTCTTTAGAGATCCCCCTTTTGGGATACTCTCCAACCATCATCATATTCCTATAAAATCATTTATAAATCGAAACCAAATATGGGGGGATGGTGGATCAACCAATTAACTTTTTTTTATCACTCTAGTGTAATATTATTCCTCAAATTAGTGTTGTTATTCTTTGAAAATATGAAATTAATCAGTTTCTCGATGATTTAATCCCCTTTAAGTATCCAGATTTATTATCCTTTGAGTATAATGTACTTATTTTCATTCAAAACTTCTAGATAGAGTAGATTTCTTATCATGATCTAGCATACCAGTCTCAATATTTTATGATTTCTCAAACCTCAATTATCCTTACAACTATTTGGACCATAAAACTAAACATTATTTCTTGACATATTAACACTTCTTCATTGGTGTTGATGTCAAATTTGTTACTATAGTTTTTAAAGATTATCACTATGGTTTATTTTATTATTGTTTTATCTATACAGCCAAAAATATCATGCATTTGATATCAATGTTTCTTACTTAGTTTCACCTTTCACACACATCCTCAATGGATATTTCCTGGCCATTTTTTGGGTAGCTTCCCAATTTCATCATATGTGATGTCCTCTACCATGTCAATATTTCTATGCATCTCGTTTATTAACTTCATGTTTGTTTTTATATTTCTCCATCAATATTTATATTCCATTGTTTGTTTTCAATAATCCATGGTGTGTGCTTTTTCCATAATACAATTATCTTGTTCTTATTTGTTAAACATAATGACCATCCTTTTTCTTAGGAGTTTCAGATGTGTCATTGTTTCCATTTTTCCAAAATTTCATAATATTCATGGAAATTTTAAAATGTTCTATAGTGTTAACTTTCTCTCAGTATTAGAATAATTTATTTCAAGTAGGTTGAACAACCTGATTATCTTTCTTTATTTCATTTTATGGAGTATTTCTCTTCATTTATTTCTTTTAGTTTTTACCCAATTTAGATTCACATTCATTCCTCACTCACTTGTCATCCATTTGTGGTACATTTTCTTCATTAGTCAATTATTTTTACCTAGTAGTATTGATATAGTATTAATCATAATAATGACCTCCAATATTACATATATCATAGAATTTTATCAATGATTTATATATATTTATCGTGAATAGATTCTTATTTTTCTATTTTTTGCCTTTACTTTAGTAGGTTGTATTAATTCTATAAAATTTTAAATCAAAACTTATGAATATAATTATTTATAAAAACTAAAATATTATTTCATAAATCAATATCCCTAGGTAAATATCTTGAGAAATACCATCACCTTTTAATTAATGATGTTCTCTTCATGTTAATTATAGTATGTCCAGATCTGTTTGCTTGGTGATTTTGGGTTGAAACGCTAATTTTTTTGGCTCATTTTGGGAAAATATTCTTATTGTAAATGGTCAACTATATCTTGGAAATATTTAGTAATACTGTAAAATATTTCCACTTCCACATTTTTATTGATTTTTTCATTTGTTTTTCACTTTCAAATATTCCATATTTGGTACAAAATTATTTTACTACACAGTGGGTTTCCATTTTTTAAGAGCGTGAGTTGGATGATTCGAAACATGATATAACACTATTTAATCAAGTATTTTGAGCCTTATATGATCCATAACTTTCCTATAATGTTTGTGCATAAGTGAAACTTTTCTCATTTAGTTGGGAACGTCTAAATTTGGATTATATATCTTTCAATTTAACATCCATATCTATACACTTTAGGTTGAGTATAATATTATATTATAGATACCTAAACCTCTATCCCCAATAAATCATAAAATTTTATATTTTATACTCATTCATTTTTCATGTCGATACTAAATAATTATCCATTACTTTCACCCTTTTTTATTTAACTTTTTTTGGGAAATCGTTAAATCCATTGAGACTTTATGAAGATTTTACAAATCATGTACCACTTCCTTTACAACATAACTAAAAATTTATTTATCATATAAGACTTTTGGAAACTATCCATCACTTTGTGAGAATATTTATTTGAAAAGTGTATCTAATTCATAATTTTCCTTAATTATCATTGAGAGAGTTGGATTTACTAACATTATTAGACAATTCATTTTCCAATACATGGTAAAATTAATCTAGTTGTGACTTACCATTCTGATGTCCATTGACTAATGTGAAGATATATATCACTAATTCAATTCATATATTCATTATATTATACATTACCTAATGATAAAGATCTTTTCCAATTTCAATACATCCATTATGAAAATTTGTTCCTGTTTCAGTAGAGAAATGTGCATAAAAAAATTTAGAAACTAAATCCTCATAATACCGATTATACTTAGATGATGGTATTTTATCTTTCTTCATTATGTTATTTTTTTCCTTCTTATCCGTTCTCCATAGACTATTTCTAATGGTCTTGTTAGAATATTCCATGTATATTTTGATAGGTATAGAATCTAAATTTTATATAAGAGGATTTTATTTAATTATCTCAGTTATACACTTCATAAAATCAATTATAATTCAGTGGGACTTCAAAAAAGATCTAATAATAGTTAACCTTATTTGATAAAACTTCACTTTTCCAATGGATTGGTTTAGTCACTTGAGAGTGGGGGTGAATCTGTTGTTGACAAATTTTAACTAAACTTTCAAAATTCCTAAAGCCCCATTGAAATTAAACATATGTTTCTAGTTAGTGTGTATATATTTATATTAGTTCAACAAAGAAAAATCAATTATGTTCATTAATATAAAACAAAAAAATAATATAGTTTTTTTCATTGTTTGGTACAAAGACTAATGCCTTTGATTGATTACTTATTCCCCTAATCACATAGTCTCTACTATAATCGTATATTGATTACAATGGGTGGTGTTTCCCACACATACAATGCTAGAGTATCACTGGACATATATTACATACTTCATACAATAATTACTATAGAAACATTACAGTCTAGTCGTTAAGTCACATTGTGGTCTTCTTACAATCACTGCGTCGCATAGGTTTTATAGAGTCCCACCATATATATTCTATATATTTATTTAATGGTCTTATTTTAAGAGATATCTAGTTCTACATTGGATTAATCTAATCCAATATGATTGATCTTATTTTACTAACAATATAGGATCATTGAATGTTAAAATATTTTCAACACAATAATATAAAACATAGTTTTCAGTTTTGGCTCAGCCTTGAAAATATTCATAACCTACTCACTTTAGAATCTCTATGATTTTTAATTAAATCTATTTCAATATAAAAAGGATTTAAAGAATCAAAACCCTATCAAATTCATATTTTTCATCACTGTAGCTTACAACATATTTGACTCTTCTTTTTCCTTGATAGTTCTTTTCATCTCATAATTCAACACATCTATATGAATTTAAAAATATTATATCTCACACTTGTTTTTGTGACTAATTAACCTTTTTATATTTTTTATTCCTTGTGATTCATACATTATCATATTCATGTAGAAATTCACTTAATATAATTAAATTGATTTCATCAAAATGAGTTACCAAAAATGGAAAACCACAAATACATTTTTATGTTTCCCATAGAAAGTGTGAATATAAAATTACTATTTTTTATTTACATGATTTTCTAGGTCAGGATCAATAGAGTATACCAGGTGAAATTACTTTTCACAATACTTTATCATTGATTACCAAAATTCACTAATGAATATATTCAGAGTAATAAGTTCTTTATCATTATTGAGATTGAATATCACAAGAAACATATATTTTTATTGATATACCATTTGATCAACTCACTAATTTTCTCTTCATATATCCACTATAATTATGCATAATAAGAAGTCATAAATTATATTTAATAAATACAACAAAAAATGTATATTTTTGTGTGGAACTTATTTATGGATTTCATAAATTCTTATCCTTTCTTCTTAATTACTCATGAATACTCAAAAAACCTTGTATGAAAAGGATGTAGGATTTAATGAACAAGAACTCTAGTTTCGATGGAAGAACATATGAATTATTCTTGAAAACCCAAAAGAATCAATTTATTCTATAAGAAATACATGTAGTGTTTTCCGAATTTTTTATTCCTAAAAACAAGCTTGAATCATGGATTGAAAAACAATCATGATATTCTGAACTCAAGTTCTCAATGAAAGTATCAATATATTTTTTTATTATGAATTATAGAATTATAGAAGACCAGATTTTTTATTTCACATTAATCTCACCATTAAATAGATGGAGATAATCTCATTTATCTTCTCATTATTATATTATAAAACGTTCATTGTGTTTATGATATTTAAACTATGAATGAATAACTTTAGTATTCACCGATTGATTTTCTTCTTCAGAATGAGAATTCCAGAAATCTGTAAAATTTCATCCAGTATATTTTCAATGTTCCCTTACATGAATACATGTGTGAAATTCACATACATCTGTATTCGGTATGTATGGATATTATTATTCTAACATTAATTATCTTATAGATTTCAGTTTTTTAGATGGTTTCAAATATATAGAATTTGGATACATAGAAGTACATTAGGATACAACAATTTAAAATTCATATACATAGTAGTATTTGTCTATATGATATTAGGATACTCCACAAGAACCCCTTACATGAGTAATTTGGTTACATCACTAGATTTGACTATGTGGATCTTCATTTTCATATGCAGCTCTTGAATTCAGATATTTATCTAATTGTGGATATGAAAATTTGTAATCATAGAGCTATATGGATTCAACTACACTGGCATTTCCCTATATGGGAATGTGCCTACATTGAAATTCATATATGTGGAATATGGACTTAACTATTTTCTTTGTTTCATTCCAATTTGAACAGGACCCTTGAAACTTCCACTCTATCCAATCTCATTCATTCATTAAACTCATGTAAATACCATTTACACTTATGAAAACTCATCACTTTGAGTTCTCTAATATTACACATTTCACTTAATTTTCTAGATAACCTAAAAATTCATTTCATCCTTCATCCAAATAATTTATCATGGTTTTTATTATTCTTATATATAAGTAAAAAATGATGGTTTTCTCTCAACACATGGGTGTTAAATCTTCAATCACCTAGCCATTATACCATTAATTATAACCACTATTATAGTTGTTCACTGTATCCAGAAGTATTTCTATTCCAAACTATTATAGACAGAACTAAAACTCAACCATTCTCATAGTTCAAGATCTTATATGGGGTTCAAATCAACCAATTGTATGATATATGGTTTATTGGAATTTGTCCAGCCAAACATTCCAATCATCGAACTCATCATTATTATATTTTCCTAGTCCGTGGGAACAATATTCTTTTCATTGGTGGGTGAAAACTCAAACCATCACCCAACTCATCACCTTTACATGATGTAATTGAAAAATACAATATGTTTAAGTGGAAAAAATACAATTATTAACCCAAATTCACTTCACATTCAATTATTTGTTGAATGATATTCGGATTAGAAATTCTAGTAGTTGAAATTTGAAATTTTTTATTTTAAGTAAAATTTTACAAATTACCCAACATCGAATGCTTTTTATTATTCAATTTTTCACAAATATATCATATAGGTATATCCATATAATTTCTATCACCCCTCTAATTTTTACATCATAGGAAAAATGTAACACTAATTATTCCATTTAATCAAAGAAGTCCACGGGGAATATATTTTTATAATTTATATAGATTTAAAGAAACATATTTTTACAACATACTCAATGCATGAAATGTTGTGGTTTTTAAACAAATGTATTATAAAAAATATGATATTTTAGTCAAAGCATCCCAATTAAAATAATTCAAAAACCCTCTAAGTCTAATATGAAGTAAGGTTTACATTAAGACATGACTATCCTAAATTTTTAATCTAATAATATGAGAATTTATAACACATTGAGACAAATTAGATTCATTGACTTTTGGAAAACTAAAATCTATATTAAATTGATATAAGAATAGATGAGTTTCTTTATTAAGTGTATATGAAACTTTTGGATTCATTTGATTTTTCTATCTATCATTTTTAAAATTTTGATGTCTAGTACATTTGTAAATTTGAGCAATATCTAGTAAAAAATTTATAGTATCTTCCACCATTAAAATATTTTCAAAGATAGTAAAAAACATGACCTGAAAATAGTTCTCATCAATATGAATTACATATAATAAGTGAATATAAAACAAATTAAATGAATATGGTAGGTCCCAAAAAACACTATGGTTTGTCTAATTATGTTCTCTATGAAATAAATCTATTTTTATTAATTTTTTTATTTATATGAGGGTAATAAAAGAAAATTAAGAGATGATATATTTCATGTTATTACCTAAGAAAACTGGTGGAGGTTCTTCTCCATCATATCTACCTTTTGTAAAATTATTTCTGTTCATTTAAAAGTATGATCTTTAAGAAGAAATATATGATGAAAACCAAAAAAATATGGTTTCAAAAGATGTATAACCATAATAAATTTAATTTTACCCATGCATTGAATATAGGACCTTGGATTATGTGTACTCCATCCGGATAAAATACCATATTCTAGATAGTAATTTAATTTTCAATTAACGAAACTCTCCTAGAAATATTTTGTTATACAACAACATCATATATATCTATATAATCAATACATAATAAAATTATCTAATATATCGTTAGATTCAAATAAACATCAATTATATTCATTGGATGTCCTAGAATTAGTAAAACCAAATAGACATATAGTTCCTTCATAAATATCCATGGAGGTATGTTGTATAGAGCTATAAAAAAGTCTAATAATAATATTTACTTCTATTATCATCAGATGGACATAAACTATCAGTTGAATGAACCAACTATATTCTACGACATTGTAAAGAAAAATATGGATGAACTAGATCAATGTGTTTCCATGATTTGACATCACAATGAATATTTAAGATTTTATTGATAGAAGTATTGGACCAAGTTAATTTATTCAATGTTATTGTGTTGTAAGACATGAATATACACTATAATCTATATATAATAAGAAAAAACCTCAACTATTTAACAAGAAAAAATCTAGAATTTCATTTTTATTCCTCTTTGTACCTAAATTTTATTATATGTTAAACAATTAACTGAAAACTCATTCTCACTATAATATAATATTGAATCATTTTAACATTCATGGATATTATGATTAATAAGACTCGAATTATGGACCATCTTATTTACTTTATCAAAATTTGGAACTTGTTGTATTTCCAATAGGAAATAATGATTTAACAAATGAATTTTTTTATCAGAATGATTACTTTACATTAAAATTTTTGATTTAATATCCATATTTTTGTTAAAATATTTTAATCTACTTAGCTTTATCCCAGGATATAATGCTTCATTATTAGATATCAATAATTCATAAAATTGAGACAGTTCTAATTCAGAATATGAATTATAATAATATGATTCTACTTCCTAAAGGGACATTCCAACAGACTCATGAAATATTTTTTAAAATATTGATGGATTTGGAATAAAAAAAATTCTATCTTATTCTTGATAATTTTAACATATTGATTCTAAAATGAATAATCATTTTGAAAACAAAAATGCGATACATGAAATAAAAAATTATCAAACATTTCAACTATCAAAAGATCATATTTATTATAAAGGAAATTAATTCTCTCGTTTGAAATAAAATTTAAATTTAATGACTCAATTAATAAAAATTATATAACAACCCTAATGTATATAGTATTTATACCAGAACCATTTGTATTTCTAGGACGATTTATCCAATAATGATATTATAATAAAAACTAATATTTTACTTCCTAGGTGTATAGTTTTTTAAATATATACACAATTATAAAAAATATTTTTCTGATTAATTCAATAGACTGAAATACATTTTTCTCATTATTACTAAAATAAGAACTATTATAAGAAATATAGGCCATTGTTATTCTAAAATCAGCGAAGAAGTGTTTTTAATTGTTACTAAAATATATATAGTTTATTTGTAACCTGGGTTATGATTAATCTGATAGAATGGAATACGTGTTTATAATTTTTTTAAATATGAACAATTTATAAGAAATATATGTTTTAATTAATAAAAAATAAAGGAAAAAGGGTTTCTAATTGTTACTAAAATATTAACAACTCATAAAAAATATGGATTTTGATTTATTTGATAAATGGTCAGAAGTTTTTGAAACCGATACTAATATATGAACATTTCATTAGAAATATTTATTACTATTAATTAGATTAAAGGAAATACATGTTTCTAATTATTAGTAAAACATTAATTGTTCAAAAGAAATATGATTTAGGATTAAAATGATAAATGGGGTAAAGTGTTGAAAATGGTTACTTTTTTGAAAGAAATACAGGGTCAATGACCCTTAAATAAAAATAAAAACAAGAAAAAAAGAGTGAGATGATGGGTTTAGACAGAATATCAATGCCCTCATTGAAGAAATCATTGGCCATGTTTTTTCCTAATCTTAGATTCAATCATTTTTTCTTCTTCTCAAAGTTAATTCCAACTTATACATCATCTATTCCCATAACCCCAAAATATAGAATAACTCTCTTCTAATCTTCTTTTCTGTTTAAGGAGAATTTCTTGGTCCATGTCATCAGAGTCAGATTCAATCAATGGTCGCAAATAATACTTTCAAGTATCCCAATCTGCATGTTCACGTCCCCAACCATGACTTCGTGGATTCCGACCTCTCTTCCATGATTTAGTTTGTCTCTAAGGTCCTTTCAGTTATTCTTTTCATGATTCATAGACATCATTCTCAAAGGGAAATTTCACATTATTATCATGTACCTATTTGTCTCTCAAAGTGGCCACCCCTTATTTTGTAAAGGATAATTTATCATTTTGATCAAACCTTATAGCATCATCATGAAGTGGGTTTAGCACACCACAATGAGAAGAGCACAAATATTCATGAAAGACTTGGGGTAATACCTCTGCATCTAAAGAGGATGAAGACACTGGATCAAACTGAGACAAGGATGCAGAATTATTCATCTTATGTTGGTCCTCATTAAGAATTGAAGCATTGTTCATATTGGAATCAATTACTGGAGGGTCAAATAGAACCTTGATATTTGTTTATATAGTGGCAAAACCATGTTTAGGTTCTACTATTTTAGTTTTATTCTCAATAGTTTCATAGTGTGAGCTTGTGTTTTTACATAGGGAAAACATCTCCATTTTACTGGAGTCACCACATTTTGAAAATTCAACATTCATACACAAAGAAAACAAAACAACAACATGGTTGATGGATTTGAATTTTTTTGAAACAACCATCTGAAACCCATCATTATAAAGAACCTTGGTCTTACCTTTTCTTTTAGCATGGCAAATAAGATCCTGACTCATTTCACGATCCACTATTTCTTGAACTTCTTACTCTCAATAAAATTGTTTCTTTTCTTCATCTAAAGCTATGTTAACCCATGAAGAAGGATAAAAAGATGAAGGGTCACATGTTTCATTATTCAATTCTGCAACATTTTTATTAGGATGTTTGTTGACAACACCCTGCCCATGCCTAATACAGGAAGTCGAACTGTGGTGAGTCACATTTTTATGGGTAGAGATCATACCAAGTATTATTAGAGGATACCCATTACCTGATCCTTGTTTGAAAATATCTATAAAGGGGACACTCCCAATATTCTAGGACTTATCAGCATTGACTTTATATTGGTACACTTGTTTTTTCGTCATGGGACCACTCCATCTAAATTGATTTGTACCAACCAATATATATAGATGTATGATGCCTATAATTCATGAAAATGGAGCACTATGAGTTCTTGTGAAAACTCTCAAATGAGTGACCAATTTGATAACAACAAGAACAGAACTCTGGGAACCATTCAAACCGGATTGATAGTTCAAATTTGAACTCACTAGTATTCAGAAAAAATATTTCAATAAGATCATGTGATAGGTAAATTTCAACTAAAGTTATGGCATAGTGTCGGTACCGTGCCCTCTCAGTTTTCTTGTCATGATTGATCAGTCTCCCTAAAATTGCATCAACATCACACAAGATTGAAGGGTGAAATATGAATCAATTCAGTCTATTTACTTGAATCCATTCTTGAAAAATAAAATTTTTATAAGAGTGTAGATTATTAAGGGGATCCCATTATTGTAGGCAGAGATAGCTGAACATTAGATGAATTTGCTGGAACCCCAATCCATGAATTTTTTTCTTCTGACGAGAAAACAGCATGAAACAAGCCCTTATTGATTGAAATTAGTTTCCAATCATAAAATACCCAATGTTGATGCAGCTGAGTCTTTAGGTATTTAAGATTCTATAGAGAATTATTTCACAACATCAAGACTCTAACCAGTAGAGAATGCCAACATAGATCAATTCTGTCTTCTAGTAATTTAGGGTTGGATTCCACAAAAGCTATGGAACCATTCTGAGTGATTCTTTTACCCAAGAAATCCATATCATCTATTGAATCAAATAAAAATCTATGATATTTGGCAATAGGTTTTGGAGTACTAGGGGAACTCATTTTAGTCAGCTCAATCAGGAATTCTTTCCCAGGCGATACTGGTCGCACCAGTATATTATTGACGACCTTGGACACATTCTTCACATGGGTGATAGAGAAATCCTTAGGATCAAAATAGCATTAGAGATCTTCCATGGATCAAAATCACTCTCCCAAATCAACATGTCTTGAGGAATCACTCCCCATCCGCCTCCATATCATTGTAAATGGTAACTAAAATATGAAAAATTCATAAGAAATGTGGTTATGATTAATTTGAAATAAGGGATGAAGTGTTTCTAATTGTTACTAAAATATAAATAATTATATGTAAATATGTTTTAAGATTAATTAGATAGTAGGGGAGAGTTATTTTAAATTTTTACTGAAATATGAACAATTCATAAGAAATATGGTTTACAATTAATTAGAGAGAAGGGAAGAAGTGTTATTAATTATTACAAAAAAATAAATAGTTTATAATAAATAAGGTTTATGATTAATCTAATAGAAAGAAACAATCATTGATAATTATTACTTAATTATGACCAATTCATAAGAAATATGGTCTGTGATTAATCAGTGGAAGTGAAGAAGTGTAACTTATTGTCACTAAAATGTAAATAATTCATAATTAATACGAGTTATGAATAATTATTTCTAATTATTTGAAATCATTATTGATCAATTGTAATTATTCTTAATGACTCTTAATTATTCCGAATTATATCTAATTATAATGATTTTTTAGTTATATTTTAGTAATTTATTCTAATTAGTCATAATTATTTAGAGTTAGTAATAAATATTGCGAATTATTAGGAAAATTTACGAATCTCTAATAAATATTTTTATATATTAATAATTAGTTATTATTATTGATAATTATTAATTATTATATCTAATTATTTTTTATTATTACTAATAATTTCTAGTTAATTTTAATTTTTAAAAATTACCTATTGATAAAAATTATTAATTTCGTAATATATTTTTACTAATTATTTCAATTTTTTACGTTTTTTTATAAATATTAATATGTTAAAATAACAATTCAAAATTATTTCTTATTAATATAAATTTTTAGTAATTAAAGATAAATATTTCTAGTTATTACTAATTTTGACAAATTATTAATTATGGTTTTTAATTTATAGTAATTTTTTTTATTTTTTCTAATATTCTCAATATTTATATTTTTTATGAATAATACTCTTTCATATAATATTTTAATAATTTTAATAATAATAATAATTTTTTAATTTTTTTTGATAATTATTTATAATTATTAACAATTATTTCTAATTTTTATTAATTATCACTAATTATTAATATTTATAATTTATTTTTAATGACTTTCACTAGTTATTATTTGATTCTACTAGTTATTAATAATTATTGATAATTATTAACAATTTCAATAATTATTAATATCTATTACTTTAAATTTCAAATTATTAATAATTATTTCTAATTATCATGAAATTTCAATAATTAGTAATAAATATTGAAAGTTATTTCTGGTTATTCTTAATTATTAATAATTATTATAAAACAACAATAATTATATATATATAATTGTTTTTCCAATTATTGGTATTTTTCCTATTTTTTCTTATTATTACTATTTATACATTTTTTTGTAATTATTAATAATTTTTTGTTAATTTAACTAATTATTGTTAATTATTGATAATTACTAATATTTATGGCTAATTATTACAAATGATTACAAATTTTCTATAATTATTAAAAAATTTCTGATAAATTACAAAGAATTACACTTATTAATAATATGTCTAATTATTACTAACTTCTATAAATTAATTATAATAATAATAATTTTTTATTATATTTTATATATTTTATAATTATTGGTATTTTACTTTTTTTGTAATTATTACATTTTTTTAGAATTTTCCATTTTTTATTAATTATTTTATATTGTTACTAATTATTGTTAATTTTCAGAAAAATCACGATTTTTACAAATTAATAACAAATATTTCTAATTAGGAATAAATATTATTAATTATTTCTAATTTTCTCTGATCATTAATAATTTATATCATTTTTTTAATTTTTGTAAATTATTTGTATTTTGGTGTTTTTTTCTAATTATTAGTCTTGTATACATTTTTTACAATGTTTACAATTTTTTTCAATTTTTTATATAGCCCTGTTTCTATTATTTGTTGTTAATTATTGAAAATTATTAATTATTATACTTTATTCTTATTAATCACTAATAATTAGTTTTAATTATTACGAGTGCTTTTTAAATTACTAATTATAATAAATATGCTAATTAATAATAAATAACATTGTCAATAGGGTTCAGATCAGTTTGTGATCTGATACACTACCCACAGCTTTAATATGGGGGTGATGAGGGATCAAACCCCCTCCTCATTCATTGTGGGACAATTACAAACCATGATGCATGGGGCCATCTTTGGACGAAAAGATTAGGTGGCCCATGCTTTGTGTGGGAGATGTGCTGGAGGAAGCTCAACCATCAGTGGGGGGTTACAATGGCAAGCGGGATTGGTGGTCTACTATAAAGGCAATGATGTTCGAGCCTAGCATGATATGTAATGATGAAGGGGGCACCATTTAGTCTATAACGTTTCATCCGAAAGATAGTAAGTGGATCCCCAAGGCTGTTGGCCACATGACCTCAAGCGCGCATCCCTATATTCCAGAGTCTACTAACTAGAAGCATAGGCCTAAGGTGTGTCCATGGGGAGACTGTGCTCTCATGATTCAGAGTTTAGTAAAACAGTAAATAAAAAATAGGAAACAAATAAAATTAGTAATAAACAAATTGCAACAAAATAAAAAATAAACATCCAATAATAAGTAGGTGGGTGATGAGTCAAAATTAGGCAATAAAGTGATGATAATCAAGGAATGTAGCTATGAAATATTAGTTACATGGGATTGGAAGGAAATATAATATACCTTTAGAGACACAAAGAATTATGTACATAGAAATTACATTACTTTTGTGGAATACTTAATACGTTACAAAAACAGACGCCCAAAGACCGTATTAGTTTAGTATCTTTAGAAACTCAGAACATAATCTTCTAATCATGGTGATAGATCTTCAAAATCTTCCATAAATATATTCCCATTTTTTTTCTTACCTAAAACCATTATTTATATCCTGGGGAAAAGAAAACACAAAAAGGGTGAGCTCAAATTCTCAGTAAGGGTAAACAATGAGAACATAAAACAATCCTTGAACATTTGAACGTAAGAACATGAACATAAAAATCAAAATCAAGTGTAATGACATAAATCTTGGCAGTTCATAAGGCATAGATCCTAAAGGCACATTAATCATGAAAAAAATAAAATATGTAACTATGAAAAACCATTAAGCATATGATATGATTTCCTAAGTAGCCAAGGCATTGCTGCCAAGACTATCATAGTGGACAAAGTCCATTACTGAACTGGGATTACTTGCTGTTCTAGCCCTGTATTACTGAATCAGATTTTACTTTCCATTCCAGCCATGTCTATCTAATGAGATATAAATCTTTACCCAATTCATGGTAGGGTGATATAGGTCCCACCCATATCATAATGAAATCATTATTATGTGTGCCACAACACAAACATAAATCATTCATCATAACCCAATGAAGAAAATGGGTTTCATAAACATCATCCCATCATAACATAATCCGTACAAAACAAATGGATATCATTTCCTCATAAGAAATTTGAAACCATGTATATCATAGAGACATTATACTTGAAACAAACACATATGAAATAATATCATCTTAGATGGAAAATGGTTTTGATAAAACACCTAAAACGAATTTATGAGGAAAATATCCTTTCTTATTCAAAATCATTTTCTTTTCACAAAATGCCATGCAATTTTAAAATAATAGGATTTTGTTGAAAATACTCATGAAATATTGTAGAGTAATCATAATGAAAATAAGGTGTTATGAAACTGTAAAAATCCTATCATGCCGTATAAGTTAAAGAAAACATTCTCCTCGTACTTTTACCGAAAAAGTCAAAAAGTACCTCATATGGTAAACAAAAGAAAGTTTTCCTACATACAATGTAGTAAAAGTCGAAAAAGGGTAAACATGAATTTAAACATACATGTATGAACAATAAAAATTTTATGAAATAATTTTTAGAAAACATGGGCATGGATGATAAACATAACCTCAGTAAATACTTACGAATAAACAATCTCAGATAAGAATGAAATTGGAATAATTATCCCTTACCTTATGTCCAATTTATTTCATATGTGTCTGAGACTCCTATATAGTGGGTTTAAACATATTATTAACTTGTAATAGAACCATAATAATATTTATGATATCATATATGATTCACTTATGACTTTATATGACCTGTTCATTTGTCAAATCCATGTTAAAGAAGTGTTTTGGGTAAAACTGTTTCATTTATCGTCCGTGTTTTGACTTGTAATTATTCATATGATTACATAGGTCATGATTACTTACTTCCAGAATGTAAAACATGATTTATATATAATATATATTCATAATATACATATATATAATATATCGATAAATGGAAATAAATACACCGTTCATGGAGACAGTAGACCGTACGTATGCATGAACGCTGTTTTCGTTTCCTTGTTAAATTGAATGGAAGTAATTAAATAACATATACATAAATCCAGTATAATTAATATGTCATATATTTCATGATTAGTTATTATATATACATTATAATTATTCTTGAATGGTTAACATGGAGAATGAATCTCATCGCGTCGTGGAGACGGTAATCCGTACGTACACATTAGCGATGATATCGTTCCCATTATTATTGAATGGAATGAGAGTGGATGATATAATATCACAAAATTATATCATGTTATAATACCCATATATAGTTATTCTTTACACCATTATACCCATCCATGTAAGGTGGTGGTGGAAAACAGATTACACCACGGCATGGAGACAGTATTCCGTACGTACGTACGCGCGATGATTTCATTTTCCGTAGGATGGATAAAAGGTGAAATAGGGTTGGTTCATATTTATAATAAAATATCAGTATATTAGTGATACTGATATTATTACATTATTATTAAACATAAAAATAAGAGGAAGTCTAAGAAGAAATTAATTTGAAAGAATCGGTAAAGGATATTACCTCTTTTTCGATGCACCTCTTCTAAACCTCCTCTTTGGGCACTAAAGTTGGTATTTGAAGAAGACCAGGACCTCTAATTTCTTCTAGGGAAGTGGAGAAGATAAATGGGAAGGGGTTAGCAGAGCTTGAAGGCTCAAAGTGTTGTGTAGAGGAGAGGGAGGAGGTGCCCTTTTATAAGGGAAGAGATGGGAACTTTGGGAAACCTATAAAATAATAATTTATAATAAACTCAAAAACCAAATAAAAACCTCCAAAAAATTACTCAAATTAATATATGAGATTATATAGGGTTTTAATCTCATAAAAAATTAAAATTTATACATTTTGGTAATTTATTTTAAAACTTATCAACTTGATTTATCCTTATATAATCTATTTAATTTTATTTGTGGTGATAATATTCTAAATTTTAAATTGTTATAAATAATTACTTTTGTGTTATGATTTGTCCATAATTGGATATGTTATGAAATTTTAGACAATATAAATTTTAATTTATAATTTTTATATATAGTTGTGATTTTTAAACAATTTAATAATATGTTATTTTTATAAAATTACAATAGTGTCCATTTTGACACTATTCATTTATTTGAATTTAAATAAAATCCACACAGAGGATATATTCGAACCAAAATATTTAATAGATTTATAAATTGTCATATTAATCTAAAAAATTCATTTTCGACATTAATTTGTTCATATAACATTATTTTAATATTTTTGAAACCATTTATTTGATATTTCCCTACATAAAATAATTACCACAACATTTATGTATAATTTATTAATATAATTATTTTTGCATGAAAATTAAAAATAAAATACTGGGATTCAGATAAATATAATATATTTAATAATAATACTTTTACTCGAATTTATCCTCTTAAAATCACAACATTTAAATTGTTATATTTATTAAATCATGAAGGTGACAACTTTGACATAATTTAAAATAAAATAATATAAGTTTCATAATAAATTTTATAAGGATTTAAATGGTCAAATATTATACCATTGGATTCTTATGGTTTAAATTTATATGATAAATAATTTTTTTTTTCAGTTTTTGGTGCGTTTTATGGTCACTATTAGTTTAATAAAAACTGTATTATTGATTTTTCTCTAAATAAACAATTTCGGAATCACTATTGTATCACCATTAATGATAATTATGTAATCCCTAAAAAATCTAATTAAATTTTCATGATGTAGATAATTTTATTATCTTTTTTGATACTATATATATTAGATGTTTTAGGAATTTTATCACTAAATTATAATTAGTACACTTATAAGATATACGAGAGTGACATGTTTCCACTTTCTTTGGTTTTAATAATAATTACATCATTTTCATGCTCAAAAGTCCATGAAATGAATATATTTCGACCCTTAGGTGATATGGGTGGACTTTTATTCATAAAATATAATTTTTGCAGCTATTAGGGTAGTTTTATAATCTTATTTTTACTCTTAATTAACCGATTTACCTTTAACTATAGTAAATAAAATTTACCGTATTTACTATTAATAATGTCTAAAAATAAAAAGTAGCCTATTAACATAATTTGCACCTAATTATTCCAAATATGGAATCCATTTTTAAAAATTCAAAGCACAGAAGTTGTATTAATTAATTTAAAATTAATCTCATTATAAAGAAAACGAGTTTTAAAAGTTAAAACGTTGGAAAAGATTGAAATGTTTTTACCTTTGAATTCAGTGTAATATTAATTATAATGACTTACATTATATTAAATGGTAAAAATATATTATATTAATAATTTAAAACCATTAAATATTATATGTTACCCATATAATATATCTCGATGAAAAAAAGTTGTTTTTAATTAAAATGTTGCGCATTTTTACTATTCATTAAAATATGAAGGTTATCAGAAAAGTATCAAAAATTAATCCAATGTAAAATTTTATATCCTAATTCAAAAGATGAAGTTTATTTTTTAAAATATAACTTATAAACATGTCAAAAATTATATTTAAAATGGGTGTTCCATCAAAAGGCGGTAAAACTGCATTTTTTGAAAAATACTTCTTTTTTCGAAAAATTGATTTTGTTTTCATATCTCATTCTTGAAAATGTGTAAGATGAATTATAATGTTATAAAATTAAAAATTTAGTTAATACTATTCATAACGGCTAGTTCATAATATTATAATAATATATCATTATTTTTTGAAACTCGGTATTGCATACAACACACGCTATCGAGGAAGGTCTCTCTTGTGTGCAACACAAGCCAAGGATTGTGTTTGTGTATACTACAAGATAATATAGTGTTGCGTATAGATCAAGTTAATCTTGGTGTAACGTACAACAAAATACATCAAAGAAACTAAAAATAATATTTCTCATAAAATCTCGAGGTGTTACATTCTACCCCCATTAAAATGAATTTCTCCCTCAAAATTCGTCGGGGTTATAAATGGTTTTCTACTTGAAAGTTTCTTTCATAGAGGCCCATATCATAAAAAGGAATAATAAAACATAATTTTAAAAAGGATCATTAGAAACATATCGGATACCAAAAGTAACTTATCACTCGGGTTCCACACAGGAGAATATAAGTGAAAATATGGATATGGAAGAGAAATCTAACCATAAACTTATGATGAAGAGTGGTTGAGGACATGGCTATAAAAAATACAACAATCACAAATCCATAAATTTGTGATTATCTAAGGTACCATCTGATTCATCAGATATGAGGGCACTAGGACAACATTTTTAGTTTTCAAGATCATATTCCTAATGTTGAAAATTTTTTGAATTAAAAGAAATACTTACTTGATTTTGGTACAATCTCACCATTGCTCATTCCTTGAACAATTTCCGCTTCATATATTAAGGAAATGAAGTTGAATTTGTCTTTTGTGAAGTGTTAGCAGATCATGCGATAGAATGATTAGTCATTCAATCTTTCTCAAACATAAGGTTAGAAAAAGTTATACACATAAGACCATCTATGGTGAGATTAATCATATATGGTTCAAAAAATGGACTTATACTTCTTCTATTATCCTGCATAATAAAATAAAACTTGTTTCTACTAACCAGGGACTTCCTGTAGGAAAGTGGTAGGCGATAAAGGCCTGTCCTACTTCAGTTGTGGGTTCGATTCCCGCAACCTTGTCGGACACGATGGGTTGTTGCCCATCTTGCAGGTTGTCCTTTTTCTAAAACCACACTATTATAACATTACAGAAATAATATCTAAAAATGTTCTAGCCTTAAACAATACTATCTGATATCCAACATAATCCATTACCATCTTTAGACTTATCCAAAATATATCTGTCCAATCTCATAGTATAAAGAAAACGATTACTGGAAAGGTCACATAACAATCACGTGAATACCATCATTTATCCCCCATATATCATAAGATATATCATGTCTATTGAATTCCAAACATGTGAATACCTTAATCATGTAATTTCTTTTAACATAAATTACCATATAACCTTAGTGAAAACATGAATGCAGTAAAAAGGTAACTCTTTCCACATACCAAAATCCCAAAATTTCTATATACTCAAACCATGATATCAATTTGTCCATTTATCTTTAATGAGCTCATTAATACTATAAAACATATTATTTTCTCCTTATCCCTCAATTATTGGCATATCATCTGCTTTCCAAAAATATTTCAATCACTTTTCATTATTACCGTTACCATTCATCATATACTTTGAAATACTCAAAGAAAGGCAACAATGTAACAATCCTTATATTTTTCTTTATTCCATTATACCATACATTATTCTTGATAAACATTCAATCATTCCACTACCTTATCAAACCATTGACAGAGCTTCATCATTTTATTCCTCTACTCTTCTTTCATCTCATATATCATTTGTAGTGTCTTCATCATCATCAACATAAATACTACCCATGCGACCATGCTGATTATATTAATGAGATTTTCCCTTAGGTAATTGGTTGGCATAATGCCCATATATTCTATATTTAAAACATTTAACCGTTGATGATGTCTTAAAAATACCATTATCCCTATCCATTATGTTAACTTGACATTTTTTTTGAAATTACTAGCTTTGTGTCCTTCATTTCCACACACAAAGAATCTTACAGTTCCTTTGAAACATTCCCCTTGATGCCTCTTCCCACATGAATTACATGAGAGAAATTGACCTTTCATTCCTCTATGATCATCATGAAACTCCATCTTTATCTTATTAGTAGAGTCAGGAATCTTAACAAAGTCGAGATTATTGATCATATTATGAGATTTCTAATTAGGAATAATAATGATATTTTGCCTTCAAAATACCATTTCATTTGTTATCTCATGAAGAGTATCATTCCATTGTCCATCATATTCTCTATTAACATGAATCTTATTGTTTCCTGCCATTTTCTAAAACCCAAAAAGAATAGTGTGAGCGGAAAAAATCATTCTTGGAAAAAAACATAAAAAAGGGGGTGTACCTTAAATATCTAAGATCTTAGGTTTAATTATATGATCGCTACTATAATTATAGGACTATAACCTATACTTATACTTAACCATAGGGACATCTCTAGACATACCTTAGAAATATCTCTATGGATCTCACTAACATTTTCGAATCCTAGTTTCCAAATTTTGACTAAACCTTTGCTCTGATACCAACTGTAGAGACCCAAAGCTTGACATACATAGACATTACATTACTTTTGCGGAATACTGAATAAATTTTAAAAAACAGACGCCCAAAGACCATATTAGTTTAGTATCATTGGTAACTCGGAACATAATCTTTTAATCTTGGTGAAAGATCTTCAACATCTCCCATAAATATATTCCCCTTTTTTCTTACCCAAAACCTTTATTTATATCCAGGGGAAAATAAAACATAAAAAGGGTGAGCTCAAATGCTCAGTAGGGGTAAACATGGAGAACATAAAACAATCTACGAACATTTGAACATAAGAACATGAACATAAAACATTAAAATCATGAGTAAAGACATAAATCTTGGTAGTGCATAAGGCATAGATCATAAAGGAACATTAATCATGATAAAATAAACTATGTAACTGTGGAAAACCATTAAGTACATGATATGATTTCCATAGTAGCCTTGGAATTTCTTCCAAGACCATCATAGTGGATAAAGTCCATTACTGAACTGAGTTTACTTGTTGTTCCATCCCTGTATTACTGAACAAGATTTTACTTTCCATTCCAGCCATGTCAATCTCATGAGATATAAATCTTTACCCAAAGTATTGGACGGAGATATCGGTCCCACCCATCTAATAATGAAATCCTTTTTATGTGTTCCATAACATAAACATAAATCATTCATCATAACACAATAAATAAAATGGGTTTCATAAACATCATCCCATCATAACATAATCCATATAAAACAAATGGATATCATTTCATCATAAGAAAAGTGAAACCATGAAAATCATAGATACATTATACTTTAAAAGTACACATATTAAATAATGTCATCTTAGATTGAAATTGGTTCTGATAAAACACTTGAAATGAATTCTTGATGAAAATATCCTTTCATCTTCAAAATCATATTTTTTTCACAAAATTCCATGAAATTTTAAAAAAATGATTTTTTTGAAAATAGTCATGAAATATTGTAGAGTAAGATTCATTAAAATATGAAGTTATGCAACCGTAAAAATCAGTTCATGCCGTCCTCATACTTTTACTAAAAAAGTCAAAAAGTACCTCGTATGGTAAACAAAAGAAAGGTTTCCTATATATGATGAAGTAAAAGTAAAAAAAGGGTAAATATGAATTTAAAAATACATGTATTAAGAGTAAAAATTTTATGAAAGAATTTTTAGAAAACATGGTCATAGATGATAAACATAACCCCAGTAAATAATTAAAAATAAACAATCTCGGATAAGAACAAGATTGGAATAATTATCCCTTACCTTATGTACAATTTCATCGATATGTGTCTGAGACTCTTGTATAGTGGGTTTAAACATATTATTAACTTTTAACAGAACCATAAGAATATTTATGATATCATATATGATTCACTTACGACTTTATATTACCCGTTCATTTGTCAATTCCATGTTAAAGCAGCGTTTTGGGTAAAATCGTTTCATTTATCGTCCATGTTTTGACTTGTAATTATTCATATTATTACTTAGGTAATGATTAATTACTTCCAGAATGTAAAACATGATTTATATATAATATATAGTAAGAATATACATATATATAATAGATCGATAAATGGAAATAAATACACCGTTTATGGAGATGGTAGACCGTACGTACGCATGAACGCTGTTTTGGTTTCCTTATTAAATTGAATTGAAGTAAGTAAATAACATATACATAAATCAAGTATAATTAATATGTCATATATTTCATGATTATTTATTATATATACTTTATAATTATTCTTGAATGGTTAACTTGGAGAATAAATCTCATCGCGTCGTGGAGACGGTAATCCGTACGTACGCACGAGCGATGATATCGTTCCCATAAACATTGAATGGAATTATAGTGGATGATATAATATCTCAAAATTAGTATAATGTTATAATAACCATATATAGTTATTATTTACATCATTATACCCATCCAAGTAAGGCGGTGGTGGAAAAACAGATTACCCCACGGCGTGGAGATGGTATTCCGTACATACGCTTGCACGATGATTTCATTTTCCGTAGGATGGATAAAAGGTGAAATAGGGTTGGTTCATATTTATAATAAATTATCAGTATATGAGTGATACTGATGTTATTAATTTATTACTAAACCACAAAATAAGAGGAAGTACAAGAAGAAATTAATTTGAATGAATCGGTAAAGGATATTACCTCTTCTTCAAAGCACCTCTTCTAAACCTCCTCTTAGGGCTCTAATGTTGGTCATTAAAGAGGACCAGGACCTAAAATATGATTCTAGGGAATTGGATAAGAAAAATGGGTAGGGTTTTTCCGAGCTTGACGGCTCAAAGGGTTTGTATAGAGGAGGGGGAGGAGGTTCCCTTTTATAAGGGAAGTGAGGGGCACTTTTGGAAACCTCTAAAATATTAATTTATAATAACCTCAAAACCCACTTAAAAACCACCAAAAATGTCTCAAATAAAAATATTGTATGATATAGGGTTGTAATATCATCATCCTATAAAATTTATACATGTTGGGAATTTATTTTATACCGTATCAACTTGATTTATCCTTATTTAATCTATTTAATTTTTTTGTGGTGATAAAATTATAAATTATTAATTGTTATAAATAATTAATTATGTGTTGTGATTTGTCCATAATTGGATACTTTATGAAATTTTAGACCATATAAATTTCAATTTATAATTTTTAAATATTTTTTTTGATTTTTATCCAATTTAATAATATGTTATTTTTATAAAATAACAATAGTGTCCATTTTGACACAATTTATTTATTTGAATTTAAATAAAATCTACACAGAGGATATATTAAAAAAAATTAATATATTTCTAACATGTCATATTAATCTAAAAAATTCATGGAGCAGATTATTTTTTTCATATAACATTCATTTTAATATTTTTAAAACCATTCATTTGATATTTCCCTTTATAAAATAATTAGAACAACATTTTTGAATAATTATTTAATATACATATTTGTTGCAAAAAAATTTAAAATAAATTACTTTGATGCATAGAAATATAATAAATTTTATAACAATACTTTTACTCAAATTTATCATCTTAAAATCACACCATTTAAATTGTTATATTTATTAAATCATGAAGGTTACAACTTTGACATCATTTAAAATAAAATAAAATAAGTGTCATAATCAAATTTATAAGGCTCCAAATAGTAATATATTCGACCATTGTATTATTATGGTTTACATGTATATGACTGATAAGTTTTGGTCAGGTTTTTGTCCCTTTTATAGTCACTATTAGTTTAATAAATACTGTATTATTGATTTTTTACTAAATAAACAATTTCTGCATCAATATTGTATCACCATTAATGATAATTATTTAATCCCTAAAAATTCTAAATAAATTCTCATGATGTATATAATTTTATTATATTTTTAGAGACTATTTATAATTGAGGTTTTATGAAGTTTACCACTAAAGTAAAATTATTACACTTATATGATATAAGAGAGTGTCATGTTGTCACTTTTTTGGTTTTAATAATAATTACATAATTTTCGTGGTCAAAAGTACATTAAATGAATATATTTAGACCCTTATGTGATATGGTTCGACTTTTATTCATCCAGTAAAATTTTGGAAGGTGTTAGGGTAGTTTTATAATCTTATTTTTACCCTTAATTACCCAATTTACCTATAACTATAGTAAATAAAATTTACCGTAGTTACTATTCTTAATGTCTAATAAAAATGTAGCCTATTAATATAATTTGGACCTACTGATTTCACATATGGAATCCAATTTTTAAAAGTCAAAACACAGAAGTTGCAGTAATTAATTTAAAATTAATTCCGTTCTAAAGAAAATGGGTTTTAAAAGTTAAAACGTTGAAAAAGATTGAAATGTTTTTGCCTATGAATTCAGTGTAAAATTAATGATAATAAATTACATTATATTAAATGGTAAAAATATATTCTATTTATACTTAAAAACCATCAAATATTATTATTTAACCATATAATTTATCTCGATGAAAAAAGTTGTTTTTAATTAAAATTTAGCATATTTTTACTCTTTATCAAAATATGAAGGTTATTAGAAAAGCATCAAAAATTTATACAATGTAAATTTTTATATCCTGATTCAAAATAAAAACTTTATTTTGTGAAATTGAACTTATAAACCTGTCAAAAATTATATTTAAAATGGGTGTGCCATCAAAAGGCAGTAAAAGTTCATTTTTTTAAAAATACTTCTTTTATGGAAAAACTAATTTTGTTTTCATATCTCATTATAGAAAATGTGTAAGATGAATTATAATGTTATAAAATTCAAAATTTAGTTAATACAATTCATAACAGGTATTTCATAATATTATAATAATATATCATTATTTAGTGAAACTCGGAATTGCGTAAAACACACGCTATCGGGGAAGGTCGCTCTTGTGTGTAACACAAGCCAAGAATAGTGTTTTCATATACTACAAGATAATATGGTGTTGTGTATATTTCAAGATAATCTTGGAGTAGCGTACAACACCAAACATCAAATAAATTAAAAACAATATTTCTCATAAAATCTCAGTGTGTTACAATACCACATCCTATAAAAAAATTGAAAAATAACAAAATATTACTCTATAAGGATCATGAGAATAGGCTAGGTCCTCTACACCCATACTACATCCAAGCACATAGAATCAAACATCAGAAGTTTGACTTTTCCCTTTGTTTATACCTACAACCATGAAGTCTATCTGGGTAATATAGGTAGCCCGAACATGTTGTAAGATATATTCAGTAGGAATCCATCAATGATGTCTAGTAAAATTCATTGAGAAGATATAAAATAGGCAGTTCATGCATAATATATAACAAAGATTTAAAATGTAAATGAGTTGGCTCTGGTTCCCTAGGATACTAAAAAGACACCACCTGCTTCGGCCAATTTCAGATGATCTCTGAACAAGTAACCACATGTATACATATATATAGTCAATATACATAGTAGAATATATATATATATATATATGGATAAAGCTACTAGTCAGGACCTGAAGCGTAACGTAGGAATCCATGGGTAGTAGTATGAGTCTCCCAATTATCATGGGACATCATGCCCAGTCATCACAAGTAATTAGTATTCCCTACATGAATATCATAACTAATTTTGATTCCATGGATGAGTATCATACGTTTATGGGATTCCCTACCCAAGTATCATAAGTGTATGGGATGCCCTACCCGAGTATCATAAGTGTATGTGACTCGCTACCCAATTATCATAAGTGTATGAGAATCCCTTCCTGAGTATCATAACTGTATGGGAATCTCTTCCCGAGTATCATAAGTGTATGGGAAACCATTTTGATGTGTAATAAGTGTATGGGACACCCTTCCTACTGTCACAAGTATATGGGATGCCCTGCATGAGTGTCATAAGCACATATAAATAATACAATTATATCATCAACACAATCGAAGGGATGGATTATACTTAATGTATCATGTCATTTCATTAAAAGGCATACTATTAGACATTGAAACATTCTTTGAAATTAAATTTAGGTATTCTCTTCCCTAAGGCTTCAATCCCAGACCATAAAAAATGTGGTTCATCCAAATAAACATTTAATATTTTGAATTAGATCACATGAGAACATCCTAATGGGTGGTACTAGTCGAGGTTGGAAAACCAATGATCAAAAACTGGAGTACAAGGGCATATTTTTCACGGAACAAAATTTAGAATAAGAAAATATTATATTTTATTCAATGAATGGAACATTTACCATTGGGAATAATAATTCATAATACAAAACAACATGAATTTAAGGTAAAAAATATTAGACCACATAAATTTGGCCCATAACACTCCTCGTCTAGTGTTGGCCCATGAATAAAGCCAAAATGGGAGAAATCAAGAGAATATAAAAAGACCCTAAAAATTAGTCATATGAGCTTGCACCAAAATAGCGCAATAGATGGGAAGATAAATGGTGAAGGAATGTAATAGGATTAGGGAGTATACTATTTTTGATCCAACACCCCTAACGATAAAGCAAACATAGTTCGATTGAAGGAGGAGTTGAAGGACCAATATTGGAAATAAAAGGGAGATCTCATGTGGCATCTTTTGGAGGAGGGTTTTTTTTTCAAAAAAGGATCCCTGAATCATTTAAAAAAATGTCATGGAAATTTACATGGTGTGTAAAAGTTATATTTCATGCAAATATTAGGTTTTTTCTCCTAGAAAAAACACAATTCATAGAGTGCATGGGGCCTATCCAATCCATTACATGTCGTTTATCTAAATCACACATGTATTTCCATCACATGCTCTGTATCAATTACACTTCATGTTTTTGGAATACAACCATCCTCCAACACATCTGCCACCTTCTTTCCTGAAATAAACTGACCTGACCTAGGGCTTGGTCATTAGGGTTTAATTGGAATTTAAATAAAATATACATTGGTGAAAATACGGGATATTATAACCTCATAACCTTAAAATAACTTGTCCCCGAGTTTCCCTTCCAAGGGTGGTAAATAATCATCTATGAAAAGTTATGGGCACTGAGAAAGTACATCGGTGTCTCACTACCATGTATCATCTTGTACAATGCCTGCAACCATAGCACCTGGTCCAACAGAATTGACCTACCACATGGAGTATTCAGGATCTAATCAATGATATGTATCAAATTCTATAGAGACTCGACCCCCTATATCTCATAATTAGTGTCTTCTAATAATTTCTTTGGCATGATTACAACGAATCAAATATCGAAGGACCAAGAGTTTAATAGTATTGGTAAACCAAATAAATACATGATTCTTGTATTAAAAATTAATACACTAATTATAATATATTTTATTCTTCTTTATAAAGAAATAACATCATGGATTACTCTAATACATATAGTAAATACATGCATATCATTCACAATAAGCTTCTTGTATTCCTGAAAAAAACATAATATGGGTGAGCTCAAATGCTCAGTAAGGGTAAAGTATTGTGGAAGCAATAAAGAATCAATGATAGTGGTCAATATGTAAAGTTAAATAATTTAATAAACACGCGATGTAATTAGTAAGCTGAATGAAGTGCATAAACAACATTGAAAGGTTATAAATGGAATCAAATTCCATTCAGATAACTAGGTAAGGTAAAATCAATATAGAAAGGTAATAAATTGAAACAAATTCCATTAAAATAAATAGATAAGGAAAAATAAATACGGAAAAGTAAGAAATTGAAAACAAATTATATTTAATTAATAAACTAAGAGTGAAGTGAATCCATATATTTTATTATATAAAAATCTAATGGATAATAAATAATGTATCAAAATAAAGGAAATGCTTAATTATTCGACGTCATGTCTCAGGAACATGAAATCCTATACAGTCAAAAACCATCCTTTGGATAGTTTAAAAATACAGATAGAAACCCATTTAATTTGTGTAACTTATTTGTATCAGGTGAACCTATTGATGCATTTAAGAGCTATATAATGTCTAGGATCCACCCATCATTACAGTTCCAAAGCATTCTTCATATTGAGTAATCAATTTAATTAATAAACAATAATCCTTATCAAAGATCCGTATTGAATAAATGATATAGGTTCATAAATATTTCCCAAAATAATAAAAAAAACATTCAAAGTAGACAACGTATGTAAAGAGGTTTACAGTTTAGGCAATAGTAATATCCATTATCAATGAAATGGATAATTTAGGGTAAATTAAATGTCCAATGATCATAGGAGATTGCATATTTCAACAGAACTAAAAAATAAACCAAGGAAGTTAAAGTTAATACTATTCTAAGACAAATAGACCAAAAACACTCCATAGAAATACATAGGATGGTATTAATACAACATATCTCAAGTGGAGTAAAAATAAGTCTTGTTGTCATTGATTAATTGAAATACTATAAAATAATATTTTATAAAAATTCATGAGGAACATATCATTTTATTATGAAACAAATTTTGAAAAACCATTACTTTTAAAATAATTTTAAAAATATTTTATTTTAAAAGAACCATTTTAAACATGAAAAGGAATACTTCTGGAAATGAGGGTAGATAAATATATACAAGCCATACGAGGAAGAAAGAACATTCCTTTATCATGGTTGAACATTAAAAAAGGAATAATTTGGAAACAGACAAGAATATTCCTTTGAAAACACTAGTAAAATACAAAAATATGAAAAAATTTATTTACCAAATAATTTTAAATATTTTTTGTATTTTTTTAATTAATCATGGTTTTATAAGTAAATAGGTTCTCTGACTAAAGAGAGAAATAAATTCAGTTTTTCTAAACAAAATTTTCTAAAAGATTTTGTGTACCAAAGAGTGAAAAATGATATTATCAATTAATAAAGGTCATGAATAACCATAGGAGAATAAAATTAAAGGGTTTATTAGAAAATGATAAAATAATTTCCTCTGATTGAAATTTAGGTGTAAATAATCTCAAACAAAATGAGATTGTAAAGTAAACCCTTGAAAAGCTTATAATATTGTAGTGAGATTAAATCAATGAGTAGATTATGTGTATTAACTATAAATCCAAATATAGAAAATGAAATAAATAAATATATAGTCAATTTCGTTATACACATATTTATATAATATTAATTACAATGAGGATGTAATATAATTTGGTTATGAAATCTCTTTTCCACTTTGTAACTTTTAAGCCAAATCCCCTTAGATTAAATAATTCAAATTGAAACTCAATGAATCATGAAGAATGAATGAATCGTGATATTATAAGACAAATTGATAATATATTTCCCATATATAAGATATTAGGTATAAAAAATAAACTGACTATTTAAATAGATATTTAATAATCCCAAAAGGAATTGATATTACAAAGATAATCAATCAACATGTTCTTGATAAGAATAATCTCTAAACATTCCAAAGTGTACTATACCACTTAGAAACATTTGAGTCATATTATCAATGAAGGAATAATTTTAAATGAAACTTAGAATATCATTAGAATAAATAGTTCCATGATATATAATTTCAAATGGTCGTATAAACACAATGTAAAATAAACCAGGTGTATTAGAACAATCAAGTCTCAATGGAATGTAAATGGAGACGAAACCCTTTACCTTATCAATCATATATGTTGTGTGGTATTTAGCCTCATGTATAGTGGTTTAAAATATGTTACTAACTAATAAAAAAACTTTAATAATGTAAATAATATCATAGATTAACTTCTTACATTATCTTATTACCAGTTTTCTTACACTATTTCATTATTTTAACTATTTTGGGTGTTAATTGCATAGCTTCCTAAAGTATGTTTTGACATATGATTTATTGTTACTATTATTTATATCATGATTTAATCATAAAAATAATGTAAATCATGACTTAATTATAATATATATTCAGTATATATGTATTTATAGTAGTCTATAATATTTGGAGATTAGAAATGAAGTGCAACATTCCTTGAGATAGTAGGTCATACATACACATGAACACTAATTCCATTTATTTGTTTTATTTAAAGAATGAAAAATAAATGAAAAATATGAATATTATAATTAAATTTTCAGATTTATGTCATAACTATTAAATTGGTTTGTTAAAACTATCCTTTATACATTCCATGTCTGTCATGAATGATTCATATCGCATTGATGGGGCGACAGTCCACACTTCCTCAAACGAAATTATCGTATTTACACAATATGGAAATCATAAAGGTATGTTACAAGAAAAATTTATAGAACCATAGAGAAATTATAAATATCACATATATCATTTATAAGAATATTTTCCATCATAATGTCCAACATTGAATGTTCGTAAAGGAAAAATGAACAATCATTGTTTCGTGAGGAAGTAGTTATCCGTACACAGAATCAATATGTTTGTTACCTATTAGATGAATGTATGTGTAAGTGTAGGTCATAAATTTATCATAAAAATATCCTAGTATATTAGGGATATTGTAATTTTTATAAAAGAATATAATAAGTATATATGCAGGGATGGAGAATTGGAATAAAATTAAAAATATTGAGAGAAGACATTAACTCTTAATATGTTAATTACTTTTGGTTTATACCAAAAGGCTTCCTTGGAAGGATTTATTACCAAAGGGAGGATTAAAGGTTTAGTGGAGGGATATTGGGAAGATATATGGGTCCAGAATATATGATCCAATGTGGTTTTATAGGTGTGAGGAATGAGGAGAGGCAGTGGCCTTTCATATGGGAGGAAAATAACTCACATGGTATTTTTGAAAATAAGTTACATGTATCCACATTTTACCTAAAAACCATAAAAATCCATAAAAAACCAAAACAATAAATAATTTATTGTTAAATGACTATTTATGTCTGTAAAATGGGTTTCAGACAAGTGGATATGTCATTTAGTCCCCTAAGATAAAAGCTTAGTCCTTATATTATGCTTAATTTTAATTTAACAATTGAATATAATTTTAATCACTTTCACTAATATTTTTTTGTCAAAAACAAATTTGGTATTATTAAAAATTATAAATAATGATTATTCCAAATATTTAATCAATATTTAAAAATTACAATCATATAAGTGATAAAAATTAATTTAAATTCATCCTGCAGGAGGGATGACATTGTGAGTTTTTAATGTAAAAACTTATGAATGTTTCCTATATTTTAACTATTCATTAAAAAAATGAATTATCTCATAAAAATAAAAAAATTAAATATAACCTAATTACTATATTTTTATTTAAAATATAAAGTATATTTTGACATATTAAATAAATTAATTTTTCAAAATTCATATTCAAAATGGGTTCCCTATCAGAAGGAAAAGAAATTGACTTTATAAAATATAGTTTTTTATGTGTAAAGTAGGGTTTGTTCTTATCTTATTCATATAACTCATAATGGATGAATATAAAATATATTTAATTGAATAAATAAAATATATATATTTTTTAAATAATCCACTAATTATAATTAATTATGTTTTTTAAGATAAAATTACATTGGAAGCATAAAAATAATAATATTTCTTTTTTATATCCTTTTGGTTCTTATTTTCTATTCTCATTAATTGGTAACCAATGAATTAATTTTATATTAATATAAACTTTAAATTTTTATAAGTTAGTTAATACTATTCATAACCTCTAACATAAATTCTAGGTTATATCATATTATATTAAATAATAATATTTTAATAATACATTGGTATTTGATGAAACACAATCTTACGTATAACACAAGATATCGAGGAAGGTCACTCTTAAATGTAACATAAGCTATCAACGAAGATATATCTTGCGTTTAACACAAGATAACTCAGTGTTTCTTAAATTATAAGCTATATAATTTATTGAAATTATTTAAAATAATAAATATATAGTAGAGTTTCAAGATATTATATTACCATACACTCTTGGTGATACGTTTCATACATGTTATCAAATATAATTTTGTAGATTAGAATTTGGCGGAGTTAAATTCTCCCCACCATGATTAAATTGTGTCCTCAAAATTTTAAAATGCTCTTGGTAATAGATTTTTTTGATTACAATGTTGAAATCCCATATCATGAGAAGGGTTCATAAACCATCAATTAGAAAAAAGAGAATGGGAAGTACCTGGGGTACATGAAATAACATATAACTAGGTATCAAAGTAGAAGAACATCAGTGAAAGTAGAGATAAATATTTGGAGGAAAATGATAAGTATTTATAAGGAGTGATTGTGTTAATCAATCTCAAACAAGTTATTGGTCAATAGAATGTTGAGGGCCTCAAATACATAAATTTGTGATGAATTATAAGACCATCAGTTCAATATAAATTAAGGTATTAGGAAAATATTTTTTTTCAAATCCATTTTCCCCATTTTGGGTAATTATTTTACTAACCACTAATATAATTAAATATTATTACTTGATTGGTTTCAATTTCATATGATCAATCCTACCTTTTGGTTGTTCTTCAATAAAATTATAATTCTGTCCTTTACCCTAAGAAATTATTTACCAATAATGACTTTTTTATGCATGAAGCAGTAAAAGAATCTTTTAAAGGATCTTAAGGCCTATAGAAGTGTGACAAGTCTGGATATTGGATTTTAACTATATTCAAATTACAATATGGTTAATACATTAATCTATGAACCAAAAAATAATACTATTGGTTTCTAATTAATAATTATTCATAAAATTGTTTAAATAAAAAAATTACATATTAACCAGGACATTGCATATATTAGAGGTTGACATGATACCCTTATCATCCATTGGTCATAGGTTTAAGAATCGTGGTTTTACTATATTTGATTGGTTTTCACCCAATATACATGTTTTACTTTTTTAAAACCAAATTAACATAATTTAAAAAATAAATATGATGGACATTCCTGGAATAAGGTTAATCACTATATAACCTTTTAACTATGGGTTTCAATACATCCTCAATGCTTAAATACTTATTCCATTTATTTCCCAAATAGGTCCTTCATTTTTCAAGGGTTTAACCATAATGTCATTTATAGGATTTCTAAATCACGAATTGTTATCTTTAATCTAAATCACCATTGGTTTAACCCAGACTATTAATAATCCAAATCTTTTATAGTGATTTTTAAAGGGAATTTGAATTATCCTAAGCATATCCACCAGGAGTTTCAATTCTAAGAGTACAATAGGGACTATTTTTATATACCATGTTACCCTAAGCCAGGACTGAAACTCCTTGTCCAATTTGTTACTCTAATGTAAATCTGTTCTAGAAACACGCCCACTTGTAGTATCCAAACATGTATGTATTTCACGGAAGACCCACATAATATCTACCTTTACAAAATTTCAAGGATGTTATTCTATACTTATTCTAAAATTCTACCTTAGTGTTATGTTCAATAATATATATTTTACTAAATGTAGTTCCCAAGGTTTCTACTAAACGTTTTTTGACACCAACTATAACGACCCAAACCCTAATAGCCTAAAACCGGTGTCTAATACCAATTACACTGGCACTATTACAAGGAATAAAATGTGAAAGGACCATTAGTTTACTAGTCTTGGTAAACCAGATACATACATGAGTAGTGTATTACAAATTAATATACAAATTCCAATATATTTTTTTATTTATAAATATATAATTTTGAGTATAATTCTAATACATCTAGTAAATTCATAAATATATATTTCAAATTATGATTCTTGGATTCATGGGGAAATAAATATAATAAGGTTTATCCAAATGATCAGTAATGGTAAAGTTTAAAAGAATCAATAATAAATCAATGAGAATAGTCAATATGAAAAGGTTAATAACTAAACAAACATTCCATGTAATCAATTAACTAAATGGAAGTGCGTAAAAAACATGTAAAGGTAATAACTGGAAAAAAATTCAATTAAAAAAACTATGTAAGGAAAAATAAACATTGAAAGGTAATAACTAGAAACACATTCCATTCAAATAACTAGATAATGAAAAATAAATATGGTAAGTTAATAAATAGAAAACACGTGCCATTTAATCAACAAACATAGAATAATATGAGTCTATAGATTTTATCTTGTGAAAATATATTAGATAATGAATAATTAACCAAAATGAAGGCAATTCTTAATTACTGATCGTTATGTCTCAGGCACATGAAAACCTATACTATCAAGATCCATCCTTCGGATAGTTTAAGAATATCAATAGAAACCCATTAAATTTTCAAAACATATTTATATAATGAGAACCTATCAATGCATCGAAAAGCTATATAATGTCTAGGCTATACCCATCATTTCACGTCTAAAGCATTATTCATACCAATTAATCAATTTAATTAACAAAAAATATTCTTGATCAAATATCCATATTAAATAAAGAATAAAAATTTATCAATATTTTCCCAAATAATCCAACAACTATAAAAGTAGAGACCATATGTAAAGAGTTAAACTGTTTAGGAAATATTAATATTTTTGATAAATAAAATGGATAATTAAGGGGAAATTCAATGTTCAATGATCATTGGATATTAAATATTTCAAGGGGATAACAAATGAATCAAGGATGTGAATATTAATAATATCCAAGGGAAAATAAATCAAAAACCATCCATATAAAGAAATAGGATGGTATCAATACAAAAAAACCCAAATTTAGTAAAAATAAGGGTTTTTTTCATTGGTGAATATAAATACCATAAATTGATCTTTTAAAAAAATTCTTGAGAAAAATAACCTTTTATTATGGAAAAACTTTTCAAAAAACTTTTATTTGAAAATAGTTTCTTTAAAAATAAACCTTTTAAATTGGAAATAGAAGCTTTAGTGTAATGATGATAGGTAAATACTTACAAGATATATTAGGTAAAAATAACAATCCATTTCCATGTATAATGTTTATAAAAATGATTTATTTCGAAAGAGGCAATAATATTCATTTGAAAAAATTGGTAAAAGAAAAAATGGTTAAAATGTATCTATAAAATCATTTTACAAACTTTTTTGAATTTTTTTTCATAAATCATGGGTTTTAGAAGAAAACATGCTCCCTGATTAAATAGATAAATAATGTCACATTTTCTAAAAAACATTTTATAAAACATGTTGAGTACCAAAGAGTGTAAAAATGTCACTATCACTTAATAAAGGACATGAATAACTAGAGGAGAATAAAATTAAATGTTTTATTATACAATTATAAAATAATTTCCTCTAATATATATTTAAGTGTAAAAAATCTTGATAAAAAATGTGATTGTAATTTAAACCCTTGGAAGGATTATAATGATATAGTTATGATCAATTAATATGTAAATTAGGTGTATCAACTGTAAATACAGATATAGAAGAGGAAATAAATCAATATATAGTAAAATTAATTATAGAAATTATAATAGAATATTAATTACAATTAGGAAGTAATATAACCCAATTAAACAATATTAGGTTATGAAATGTCTTTTCCACTTAGGAACTTTTGACCAAAATCCCCTTAGATGAAATAATTCAAATTGAAACTCAAAGTATCATGAAGAATGAATGAATCATGAAATTATATGACTAAGTGGAAACATGTGCCTCATATATAAGAAATTTGGTCAATAAAAATACAGTGATTTTTTCAATATAGGGTTAACAATCACAAAAGGAAGTAAGATTACAAAGATAATCAATAAACACCCTCTTAAGGAGAATACTCATTAAACATTCCATAGTGTCCCATACCACATTTAAACATTGGAGTCATAACGTCCTTGAAGGAATAATATTAAACAAAACATATAATATCATGAGAAAAAATATTTACATTATATAACATTTCAAATGGCAATATAAACACTATATAAAAGAAACTAGGCTCATAACAACAAATAAGTCACAATAGAATGTAAATTGAGAAGAAATCGCTTACCATATCCTTCCTTTTTTGTGGTGTGGTATTTAGACTTTTATATGTGGTTTAAAATATTTAAATAAATAATAAAATAAATATAAACATGTAAATAATATCATATATTAACTTCTTGCAATATTTTAGTACCCGTTTGTTAACAGACACTAATTATTTTAACTATTTTGTGTGCTAATTGCCTAGTTTTCTCAAGTATGTTTGGACTTCTGATTTTTTGTACCTATTAATTAGATAATGATTTAATTATATAAATAATTTAAAACATGAATTAATTATCATATATATTTAGTATATATATATTTACACAAGTGCATAATACTTGGAGATTAGAAATGATGTGCAACATTCATAGAGATGGTAGGCCGTACGAACACATATGTTCATTTCATAGGTATATTAAAAGAATGAAAAATAAATTATACATGTATATATTATAATTACATTATCATATATAGCTTATACATGTTATATAAGTTTATTAAAACCATCGTTTATACATTCTATGTATGGCGTGAACATGTCATAATGTTTTGAGGGGGCTATAGTCCACACTTCCTCACACAAAATTATCATATTTATACAAGATGAAAAGAATAAAAATATGTTACAAGTAAATATTAAAAAATATTAAATACATTATAAATATCATATATATAATATATAAACATATTTTCCACCATAACATCCAACCATGAAAGATGGTAATGGAAAAATGAACAATCATTGTTTCATGAGGTAGTAGTTCTCGATACATAGAATCAATATGTTCATTACCCATTAGATTGAAGTGTGTATAAGTGTATTTAAACCCCTTATCATTAGAAAATTCATTTATATTTAGGATACTGGATTTTTTATACATGAATATAATAATAAGAGATGAGGGATTGGAGAATGGAAATAAAACTAAAAATCTTGAGAGAAGACATTACCTTATAATTGGGTAACTACTTCTGGTTTTTACCAAAAGGCTTCATTAAAAGTATTTATTCTTAAAGGGAGGATTAAAGTTATAGGGGATGAATTTTGGGAATATATATGGGAATATATTGGATGTACCTAAGGGGTTTGAGAGGTGTTAGGAATGAGGAGAAGTGGTAGCCTTTTATAAGGGCAGATAATGGCTAACTTGGTATTTTTGAAAAGAAGCTATGTGTAACCACGTTTTTACCTGAATTAATTCCTCAAAAACAAAATATTATCAATAATGTAAGGTTCAGTGAAAAATTATATCCATAAAATTGTTTTTGGAAAAGTGTCAAGGTCTTTTGGGCCCCTAAGTTAATGGTTTTGACCTTTATTAAGCTTAATTTTACCTTAATAATTATAAATAATTTTAATCACTTTAACCAATATTTTGGTAAAAAAAATTTGGTATTATTACTAATTAAGAAGTATTCTTATTCAAAATATGGAATATATTTTACCAAATTAAAATCATAGAAGTGGTAGAAATTAATGTAAAATTCATCCCGCAGGCGGGACGATAATGTAAAACGTCTGAATGTTTTATATGTTTTTAAAATAAATTTCAAATTAAAATTGGTTAAAATAACATTAATTGTATTAATTTATAAAAATATGATCTAATTAATCTTTAAAACCGATTAAAATTATAATTTATCTATATAAATAAATTAGATGTAAAAGTAGTTTTAATCTAAAATTCAATGTTTTAACTATTTTTTTAAAAATGAAATGTTTCATAAAAATATATAAAAATCACCCTAACCTAATTATAATGTTATTATTTTAAATATAAGGTTTACTTTTACATTTTAAATTATTTAAAGTGTCAAAATTTAAATTTAAAATGGGTTCTCTATTAAAAGGTAGTAAAATTGCCTTTACAAAATATTGGTATTTATGTGTAAAGTATGGTTTATTCTTATCTTATGTATATAAAAAATAATGAATTAATATAAAAAATATTTTCTTGAATATATAAAATTTATATTTCATTAAAATAATTCACTATGTTTAATTTATTATGTTTATTAAGACAAAACACCTTTGGAAGCATAAAAATAATAATATTTCTATGTATATCCAATTGTTTCTTAATTTAGTTTATCAGTAATTGGTAACCAATGAATTAATTTTATATTTATATAAATCCAAAATTTTCATAAGTTAGTTAATAATATTCATAACTACTAACATAATGGCTAGGTTATATCATATTATATTAAATAATAATATTTTAATAATACATTGTTATTTGGTGAAACTCGATCTTGCGTGTAATGTAAGATAATGAGAAAGGCCTCTCTTATGTGTAACAAAATCTATCTAGGAAGGTCACTCTTTCATTTAATGCAAGATAACTAGGTGTTTCATGAATTACAAGTTATATCATGTATTCAATTTTTTTAAAATAGTAAATATATAGTAGAATATCAGGATATTATATTCCCTTACGTGCTTGGTGATGCGTATCAAAAAACATTACCTAATAAAAAGATGTACTTTAAAATTTTAGAGTGTTGTATATTCTAATCAAAGGACACATCTGACTCCAGCTTCATATAATATGGATTAAATATATGAGTTGGGTTGGAGTGATAACGGAGAAGCTGTGATATATGGAATATGTCATGCATGGAAAGGTACATATGAGTTAGCTGCAACCGATATGCTACTATCATAACTCTGTCAATAATCTTGAAATTCCCAAAATAATTAGATAATATATTTCACTATCTCTAAATCCATCTACAATCCAATATAGGTGATACCCAAATAAAAATCCTTATGTCTCACCTCACACTCTAGAGGTTTTCAGTGATGACAAGTATACGACTTCTTCCTAGAATATGTTGTCGCTATATGTTTCTGAATCAAACAAACTGTCTCTGAATTCTCCTAAAAGATATGAGGACCCCATAGTGATATCTCACTATAAACTAAACATCATAGGGATGAATGTAATGGCTTAACGTAAAGGTCCTCCTAGAGAGAGATCATAATCATTTCTTGAAAAATTTTATTTTTGGAAAACTCAACATGAGGTATATGTTTCTACCAAGAACCTAAAAATCAAGAATGCATGATCGAATAATTTGAACTAACACCCATATAATCTACTCATAATTAACATCAGACTGAGGGTGATAAGATCTACTCAAAAACACATGTGATCCCATTTATCTCTATAACACATTCCAAATTTTGTGATGTAAAATAGGTATCTCAGTCTGATATAACAGAACGGGGAACCCCATGAAGACATACAATCTCCCAAATGTAAATCTAACCAAGATCATCAATTGAGAAGGTTTCATGGAATATTTGGAAGTTTGTGACCTTATTCAGTATATAAATTATCAATCATAATATGTCACTACCTCAAAGGGTTCTTGAAAAACCCATCAAAAAAATACATAGTGATATCATTCCATTTCCACCTATGAATGGATAATGGTTGTAAAAGTCTAGAAGGATGATGGTGCTCATCCTCCACCTATTGATATATAGAACATCAAGTGATAAAACCTATAATATACAACTTTATACCTGGGCACTAATACTGACAATGTACATCTCCGTACCTCTTGGTAAGACCATGGTGAACTACCCAAACAAAATCTTGTGATTCCCGTATCATCTCTTCCCGTATGTCTAATGGAACCCATATATATCCATGGAAGTGCTGAATCTTATCCTCATCAATAACCCAACCATGATATGTGTCCTCACTAGATATAACTTACCTTAGGAATAATCCCTTCAGAGCATAAATTTATCAAGTCCAAACCCATTCCAGAAGGGAGGATGTCACTGCCTAGGCTGCGAAAATAGGTTGCCCTTGAAATTCTTGAACCTCTAGGAACATCATAGAAAACAATTCCATCGACTACCACTCACTACTAGCCTCTTGTATGAAGTATTTTTGATTCTATAATTTTAGGGAATAACATAATTTATTTCCCTTCCATGTGTATTAGAAAGATCAATGTCTGATGACTACATGTATTCTACTGACCTCCAATATCTAAGATTCAAGTCACACTGCATGGAGATGTATTTGAGACTTTTATTGTCTGTGTAAACAGAGAACCACTCACATATTCATTAATTCCTCTAAAAACATAAATCATTAACCATGAATTATTGTTCATGGTCATACATATGGTAATTCAAATCATGAGTTATCAACTCGTGTGACCTGTACATACAACCTGATCTCTCAATATCAAAACCACTCCTAGAACACTCCATGATGAATCAAAGTTAATTTATAGTATTTTCCCGGCCTTGGAAAAATTAGTATTTGTACAGAATTCAATCTCCCATTATACTTTTAAAAGGTTGTCTCAGAATATTCGTTCCATAAAAACTTAACACCCTTCTGTTGTCTTTCCCATAATGGGAACTACTTGGAATGATAAGTCCTGTATGAATATCCTATAATATCCAGCTAGCCCAAAAAACATTATATGATAATGAAATTCTTGGGAAGCTTATAAAAACCATAGTTCTCACCTTATCTGTGGTAATAGACAGTCATTCCTTGGAAGTGACATGACCAATGAAGTGAACCTTATCAATCCATAAGTGCAATTTTCTGATCATAGAATATATATGAAACTCTATCCATGTATTAAGCATGATATCAAGATGGTTGGAATGGTATTGTGTAGTACTGTAATACACTGATATTTCTTCAATAAATTCCACCACAATATATTCTATATATTGGTGGAAGACCCGAATCATCAAAGGCATGAATATTTTTGGCACGTTCTTTAGGATTAAAAGCCTAACCTGATACTCATACATGTCATATCTACTTTAGAACATTATATATGGAATGTCTACTGGTATCACATGCACCTGATGATATCCCGACCTCAAATAGATCTTAGATAAAACTATCACTCCTCATAGATGGTTGAAGAGGTCATATATATGAATAAGTCGATACATATTCATTACCATAAGTGGTTCAAACCTCAATAATCCATGCACAACTTTGGGGTATCACTCGCCTTCTTGGAAAAAAGGATAGGTGAACCCCATGAAGAAGTACTAGGCCATATAAAACCCTTATCTTATGATCCTTATAATTCCTTATTGAGTTCTTATAGATTTACATGTGTCATCATATAAGGATTAATAGACATTGGTTTCAATCCTCGATCTTGTTCAATGTTGAAATAAAACTCTCTCATAAGAGGTAAGACAAAAAAATTTCTCAGGGAAATCATAAATGAAATGATCCACCACAGGAGGGAGTTCCACAAGCTGCATTCTATGATCTCTCATAAAGAGAATATCTATATGGACTGCCACTCCACCCAACCCATGATGCTTGAGTCCATATTGATTTTCCTGGAAATCCCACTCACCCTTTTGAATATAAATGTTTCCCTTGTGTAATGTAAAGAAAAAATTCAATATTAGAAATCAACATGGGCATGGTAAGTCACAAGAAATCTATTTTGAGAATGATTTTGAAACTTGTCATATCAAGGAAAAATAAATTACATAAGAAATGCTACCCACCTATCTCAATGGGATACTCTTTGAACTGGTGTATACTCTCTATTAAATACCATAATGATGTTTTGAGAGTAATAATTTCAAAAAATTACTCCATCTCAAGGCTCAAATATTCCATAATTACTACATATATAAAATAGTTTGATGCACCTATATAAAAAGGTAGAAAATAATTTAGAGGATACTAAAATAGTACCTCATAATATAAAAGTCCTTAGACTCTGATCCTCAGGTGTTTGATACATTTCATAGATATAGTTAGATATATGGACCTAAAATACAACATGAATAACCAGAGAAGGTATTCTCTACTAGAACGGAACCTCATAAGTTTGAATACCTCAGCCATAACCACCATCTCGGCCTGATTATCCAGTAGCAAACCATCTCCCAACCTAACGCAGAGATACATATCCCATACCAAAATCCAGTGTCAGTACATATACATTCACACTAGGAACTAGAGGAAAAAATATTAAAAAATTATGAAGGTGACCCATCCTACCACTGGATTGGTACTCAATTGGGTTCCTTGTACACTAGGTATTATTATGGATTATCCTACCACACTGTTGACACAACACATAGCTATAAGTGCATGTCATCTGGATACAAACTACCCCCACTATGAACCCTCAAATAAATCCTTCATTCTGTTATAAAAAACATCTCTCTACCGAAAAACTGAACCTCCATAGCTCACATTACCAGATTTTCTCAGGTTCCACTCTATAATAAAGATCTAGTTCACTATATCAGAAATGGTGGTCATCCTGAAAACATTCAATTCTGATAATATAGTGTATGCAATCCTATCATAAAACCATCGCATAGTTTTATAATCATTTCCAGTCTGTGTTGGTGAAAAATTATGAATTTCAGTAAAAAGAGCTGAATATTCCATCACTGACATAGAACCCAACTATATGTGCATAAAATCTCTGGCATGGTCTTCCTTCAATGTATGGGGAAAGAAGTTATTATAAAATTATATATGAAATCCCACACAGACCATACCCTAATGACATACGACTTGGGTGATGGTATCCCAAAAATACTTAGCATAATCACAAATCATATAGCTAGCATTATTGACCCTTATCTTTATAGGTGACTATAAACGGTCAAATTTATATAACATGGTGTCAAATCTGACTTAGTAGCATATGGACCTCCATCCCCCTAAAATATGGGAGGATGCTGATACTAGAATTACAATGTTAACTATTCTATAGTAGGGGCTGGTCATAGAGTTATATGTACGGTCATCATAAAATGTAAAAGGCTATCCCAGAACTAAGAATCAGTTCCTAGTGGAAGATCAATAGGTGGTGCCTCAGGTGGAACTACATGAGGTATTATTGGTGGATTAGGTCACACATTCACCAAATCATGGTCATTTAGACACTCTTGTAATATAAATTGTGGACTTCATGGAATAATATCTGTTCAATTACCTAAAAATTCATTAGATAATATTTAGTAGCAGAAAAGATCAATGATAACAAAATAGGATAGGCACATTGACTTGCTATAATGAGTGAAACCTCTCTGCCTACTCCTAAATCCAGGTCTAGGTGATAAGAAAATCCAGAAATGACCACATGAGATGCTACCTATATACCACTACTAAGGCTGGGTTAGGGTCAAATTCTCATAAAAATAGTATAGGTTCTAGTACATGGAGTGTCAACAATAAGGAAAAGAGAAAATCACCCTATAATTTGCAATTGGAATCCGCATTTTACTGTAAAATTTTTTTATTTAAAAATAAAAAATATTTATGTTGATTATTATTAATATGAATATAGATAACACAATTTAGTTAGATGCATCATTATTCTCAATTTATAAAAAGACCATACTCTTTTTAAATTGAAATTAGCACATCAAGTAACTGCGACCAGACCTTTAGATCTGGCATGATGATATAACAGGTCAAACAAGATTACTTGATTAGATAAATTAACATACCAAATTTATATATGTACATGATTCATAAATTACAATAGGTATTCAAAAATCAAATCATATAATATTTTATCCCATAGAAATAGTGGTTTGTGACTCAAACATGGCATAATTAGTTTATTAAGTTTTCATTATCAATATATTTGGGAAACGTTATTTAGATTAATGTGGGAACCATAATTTCTCCAATTATATTATTATTGAATGAGGTGTTAGCACATTTACACATATAATAATCATTGAACTAGCTATATTCTATTATAAATGTGCATACAAAGTAAAAATTGGATATAAAAATGCATGGAACATCAGTCCAAAAGTGCTTATAATGATGCGTGATGTGCTACCTACTAGAAATCCCAAGAAAATGGAATAATGACATCCATAATTATAATAAAATTGATAATAATAATATCACAAAACATGTGCATCATGTAATAGTGTAATTAGTACAACTGTAATAAGAAAAAAAGAAAAACTGCAATAACCCATCATAGATAATTGTGGGTTCCACTATATAAGGTTCAAATACTCCTAGAAATAGGCTCATTAGTAAATTTTGATAAAACTAAGTATCCTGTCTAATACCAAAATTTTAATATAAAAGGAAAAAGTCCCTCTGATACCACTTTGTAGTGTTCCACTCCAGATTCCACTAAGTGGTTCCCAGAAGAAGTTTTCCACATGACCTCAAGAGAACCTCCCCATACTCCAGAGGCATTAGACTAGAAGAAATATCATAGGGTCTTTCCATGGGGAGCTATTACCACATGAGTCAGAGTGTAGAACAATGATAAATAGAAATTGGGAAACAATTTAAGATGTAATAAAAAACAATAATAGAATAAAAAATAGACATCCAATAATAAGTAAGCGGAAGGTGATCCTTAAATCGACACTAAAATGATGCCAATAATGTATTGTAGCTATAAAATATTTGGAACACAGAATACATGGGAAACATAATATACCACATTCTAAAAAAATACAAAAAAAATAAATGTGGAATCTACAAGCATCACGATAATAGGCTCAGTCCTTATCTCATGTACTCTTTCCTATCACTTAGAATCAAACATCAGAAGTTGGATGCTTCCATTTATATTTAACAAAAACCTTGAAGTCTATTCAGGTACCATTGGTGGCCCGAATAGTGTGTGAGATGTACTCAGTAGGTCACCACCAACACTATCTTGTAAAATTCACCTGGTGCAAATAAGATGACCAGTGCTTGCGTAATATTATAACAAAACTATAAAATGCAAATAGGTCGTCTCTAGTTCCCAAGGATACCTGACAGACACTACCTACTTCGACCTAATCCATATGATCTCATAATATTTAACCAAATATATAAATATATGTGGTCTATATACATTGTGATGTCTATAGCCATATATATGGATACTACTACTAGTTTGGACTTGTGGAGAAACTGAATAATCCATGGGTAGTAGAATGAATCTATTAAGTATAAAAGGACATCATCCCTAGTCATAAAAAGTAGTTGAGATTCCATTTCCATGCATCATTACTAAGTGTGACACCCTTTTTGTGTATCATAACTGTATGTGATTCCCTTCCCAGGTATCATCATTTTATGGTAATCCCTTCTTGAGTATCATAATAGAATATGACTCCCTTCCTGAGTATCATAAGTGTTTGGGATGACCTTATAGAGTCTCACAAGTATGTAGGAATCCCTTCATGAGTGTCATAAGTAAATATAAATAGTACCAGTCAAGATTTAACACAAGGAAAGGGTTGTATTATACTTAATGTATCTATAAATTTCATTAATAGGCATACCATTAGACATTTCCACTTTCATTGACCTTATATTTAGGTAGTCCCTTGACTTAGTCATAATTACTATACCACTTACATGGTGTTTTGGACAAATACATATTTAATATATTAGAAAACATCATATAAGAACACACTAAGGGGTGGGTCTAGTCAAGGTGGTGAAACCAATGACCAAAAAAATAGTTCAAGGGAATATCTATCATGGATGAAAATTTAGAATAAAGAAATATTAAGTTTTAAGTAATTTTCGGAAGAGTCTACCAGGAAGCATGATTGAAAATAATAGAAAAAGATCATTTATAAGTGAAATAATACTATAACACATACCTTAGGCTCATAACACTCTCCTCATCGAGTGTCATCCATTTAATCGGGCTAGAATAAGAGAAATCTGAAGAATTGACCAAAACCATGAAAATGTGGAATATGAGATCACACAAGAGTTGCACAATATATGGGAAGATAAAAATAGAATAGAAGGAAGATGATTACATATCTTACCATTACAGATAAAATTTACTCGACGATGAAAAAATTAAAGCTTATATTAAAGAGGATTAGAAGAATCCTGATTAAGAATCACAGGGGGATTGTGTATGATACCTATTGGAAGATGGAGATTCTATAAAAAAATAGAACCCCTAACCCATTTAAAAAACTAACCTATGCATTTACAAAACATGTAAAAGTTACATTCCATTTAAATCTCAGGTTTCTTTCTCCCAAGAAAAACCCAATTTATGATGTGCTGGGGGCCAAACCAATCCATTACACATTGTGTATCTAATAAACACCATGTATTTCCATTTCATGCTATGTATCAATTAGACATTATTCATTTTTTTCTACAAACAACATTTAGCCCATATACTTATAAATATGAACTGACTGACCGAATGGCATGATCACCAAGGTCTAACTAAACATAAAAGAAAACATACATCGTTGAAAAAGAAAGATGTTACAAAGGTTTTGATATTCATGTATATGATGATGTATCTCATTATTCTAAAGAAGGTAGTGGCGTGATTTTCATAGTGTTGAGGGGGCCTAATCCATAGGGGAAAACGATTAAGGGTGAGACCGTGTTTGTGTAGCTAACAGGAGGAAGGTTTCCTATTGATGCTTTCTATGGAAGGAATTAGCTATGACGAAAATGAATGCAGTTGAAAATAGATTCCTAGAAGGATATCATATATATAATATAAATATATAGTATAAATAAATCTAAGGTATAAAAATTTACTTTCCCTAGGGTGGATATGGGTTGAGGTTTTACTTATAGAGAGTGTGTGTGTTTCATTGTAATTGTACCCCGAACACCTAGTATATGTAAATAAAAAATAATTCTAATTATTAATTTTTTTACTAATTAAAAATAATAATTATTAATTATTAATATTTTTGTTTCCATTTTTTCTATTCATTTTATTTATAATTATCACTATTTTTTACAATTTTTTACTAATTGGTTAGATGATAGGGAGATGCCTGTTCTAATGGTATCTGGATATCACGTCAGCCATTGAAATCCAAGGAGATCATGAATTTTTTCTCTTATGCTTGGAATAATTTTTTTGGGAATAAGAGGATATATAATAAAATGAAGGTCAAGGAATGGAACATGGAAGCTTTAAAGGGATTCTCCTTTTTTGTATGTTTTCAGGAAGATCTTTAGCAATGCTCAAGGATAGGGTTTTCCAACTTATCATTTAGAAAGGTAACAATGCTTATGTATTTTTCTATGGTGGTGCTATTTTAGAGAGAAGAGATCTATGTAATAATTCCTTCACAACTCGTATCACTCAATCAAATGGTATGAATCATTTTAAATTATATTATCAATTTTCTTATTTAGCCTCTATTTGGAGATCTTATAATTTCAAATGTTTCTCCCTAATTCATGGTTTCATCCATATTCTATTCTATTCATCATATTTGAAAGGGGAATCATGGATTATTTTCTTGTTTTACTTAAGTATGAGAACCCTAAGAATATAGGATTTGAACTTAAATTTTAATTTGAATGATTTTTTAGAAACTTACAAAAAGTTATGGGTTAAAATCCAAGGCTTAAAATGGGTGCTATGGAATCTAGAAATCATGTATGATATTTCTTCTTCAAATAGAACATTGATTAGGAATGATTATATTACTAATATGGTTATGTTTGGCCAATTTTCATGGGTATTAGTTGTATTTGATCTAATATACACTCTAATTGATATGGTTTCTATCTATACACCACAATATGGGATTAAACTGAAAATTGAGTATAAAAGGACACCCCTTTTGTGATTCTTGTAAAATTATTGGGAACTCGATGCCTGATTGAAGGATTGATCTTGTTTTATCCAATTATAAACTAGGAGTCTTTGGCTTGAATCATTGTTATAGTAAAAGAGCAATGGGCCTATCCATTTCTATAAAATTTAGGACAAATAATAGTTCAAGCATCATGTTGTGCATGTTCTACTTATGGTAAATTCAAATATCTCAAAGGAATGAACCCATGTCAATTCTATAGAAGAAGGTTCTTCAAAGGGTATGAGATGGACTTCTATTGGGTGTTATCCTCAGAAGTTTGGGTTTGTGGAGGGCCATAATCCTAATATTTATTCTCTCTTACCTCAAGATAACGTTCGGATATTGTCTCATAATTCCTTATTGTATATTTCTAAGACCACTAGGTACTGGGTTGAGATTAAGGATGAGAATCACTTTTTTAATTCTAGATTATTCTATCTATGGGTTCAGGGGATGATAGTGTTAATGAGGAATCTGATGATATTCAGGCTACCAATGAATTTTTTGTACAAAATTATATAGATTTCAATATTTGGATGGAACAGAAAATGATAAATTCAAATATTTATAAAGGGAAAACCAAAATAGAAGAATCCACCTATATGTAATCAAAACCCAAGGGGTCTCTTATGTAACATGAGATAGAATAGGCTGGAAAGTGTAGATATATTGTCGATAAGGGAAAAGAGGAGCTAAAAGAGAATTTTCTATCTCCTCTTAGTCACGACAATGCCTATGATCAAGAATCTGGATATAATAAACATTAAATGGGTCTTCATATAGAAACCCAGTTTATATCAAATCAATGGTATCTTATCCCACTTCTCTCTAATTTTTTGGTTATATGGATGGTGGGTTATAAGACTTGGAAGGCCAGATGACATTTTCGAGTGTCTTAAATATTAATGAATGAACTTTTGATAATGGTAAGAAATAAGATGGGAAAGTTATAATAGTATCTGGTTCTAGTGTAATGAGAGTCTATTTGAGCACTGGGATGGTGAAAATTATTACCCATGTAAGGAAGGATTCTCATGCCGATGCACAATGCCATTGGCATCAAGGATGAATGATTTGGAAGGGATCCAAACATTTATTATTCCAATTTAATGGCATGGATGTCTGACGCTCCCTAGTGGACCCATGTTTTGGGATTAATCTCATCTCAAAAAACACTCTATAGTCTCAAAATAACTAAATAAGATATAAGCCCCTTTGAAATTAATATTTATGGTTATGGAATGACCGAGTATAGACTATGTGGTAGTATTCGCTTAAAGACCAATTTTTTTGGTTTGTAGATAATAGTTTTTTCAGGGTTGTCTCATTGGATACCGCCTATATGGTGTTGATGGTTAGGCCTTGGCTCCATCTATATGCAGTGGTCCCCTCCTCATATCACTAATTCCTCAAGTACTCTCTCAATTGATTAGTAGGAACACATCAAGGTAATGCATCTCCCTTTGACTCTATTGAATCTCATTATATGTATGCCGAATATTAAAAGATCAAGGAAATGCAATTTCAGACCAATCAGGTTGGACACACTGCTAATACAGCTAGCCCATGGACAAATGTGGAAGATGCTTTCATCCTCTCGAACCACCGATTAGAGACTATGATGCTAGACATGGGAATTTTCATTGTCATTTCTGGGAGGAAAGGAAACTTCTTTGTTAAGTACAAGTAATGATGTAAGATTTACTTGTAATACTACACATGCTAGGATAAGGTGATACTAGAAGCCCCTACACTCGTAAGGTACCGATATGTTCACCCCATGGCTACAATTGTACATCATACATGCCTTTTCCACCAATCCGATATGAACCAAAACAAGACAAACATCCACAATTACTTTGATATCAATAATTGACCCCACTATTGAAGTATTGATGGAATTGGATCAATAGTTTCAATCACTATGATTTCATCATAGTATGAGTCTCCAAGTGAGGACTCCACATCTACCGTCCAAGAAGACACTAGTGTTTCCCCAGAGTCCGTCAACATGGATGATCCATATCCTCCCACTGGTTCTCATGCCTTAGACAATGAAGAGGATCTTGAGGATGATCCTCCCACATTTGAATAGGGAATTACTACCATTGTTGATGATTTGGTTTAGGTGAAACTTATCAATGAGGTAGATCTGAGGCCAATTCTAATTAGTGCATCCATGCGTCCAAAGAAACATCAGCAGTATGTGGATTTCGTATACAAACATCATTATGTATTTGGATAGAGTTATAACGAGTTTCTTGGACTATAACATTAGGTATCCATACACCAAATTAGTATCATGGCGAGTCATTACAGGTTCAAGCATCCTCCAAGGAAAATTCACACAAATCATAGTGCCATGGTTAAGGCTGAAGTTGATAAGATTATCAAAGAAAAACCTACCAGAGATGTTCAGTGCCCTATGTGGCTATACAACATCATCCCAGTTAGGAAGAACAACAGGTAGATCAGATTCAGTATCGACTTTTGGAACCTCACTCACTATTGCCTAAAGGAAAATTCCCCCTTATAATGATAAACATGATGATCAATGCCACATCTAGGTTCCAGGACCTCTATATCTTTGATATATATTCTAGATAGAAACAGATCTAGATGGACCAGAAATATGATGCGTCTACCACATTATGAGTTCCACAATGAACCTTATTCTATAAAGTAATTCATTTAAGTCTGAAGAATGCTGGTGCCACTTATCAGTTATCCATGCAACGCATCTTCAAACCAATCCACAGGACATTAGTGAAATGCTATGAGGAAGATTTTTCTGTCAAATATTGCTAGCTATAGAACTATATTAGATATCTTGAGGAAGTTTTTGGCTTCCTCCTTTCTCGAAATATGAGTATTAAACCCTTGAATTGTGCATTCAGGGTTACCTCTGGGAAGTTTCCCGTTGTTGTTGTCAGATATAGTGGCATCAAAATCAACCCATATAAGATCAAGGCCATCAGCCAGATGCCTCCTCAGAGAAACCTTTTGGAGCTCCAGGGCTATCAAGGCCACTTCGCCTATATATTTCAGTTCATCATGAATCTATATAGAAAGTGTAAATCCTTTTCTAGGCTCATGAAGAAAGGTACCATCAACTAGTGGGATTAAGAGTGTCCGGATGCCTTTGAGGAAATAAAGTATTATCTACTATATCCTTTGGTTCTGAGGCCACCATATCAAGAAATCCTTCAGTCCTCTAACAAATCTACCAAAAATGATACCTTGGTATCCATTTCACCAAAAATAAAAACAATGGGGAATATAATGGTTTATACTTTCTCAATCACATTCTCCTCAAAATGGAGTCTAGATACTCTCTTATAATAATGTTATTCCTCATAATAGTTTTTTATAGAGAATAAGTTGTGGAATTATTTGCAGCATCATGAGATATAGATTCTATCCCAGGAAGAGCTAATAATATAAATCCTAAATCACCCAATGTTTATATGATGACTAGATCATTGGAATGTCATACTTCCATATTTAGACATCAGATTAATCCCACATAAATCCGTCAAGGTTAAAGTGTTGGAAGATTTTACGGCCACCCATATTTCTCTTAAAGAGTATCCTCTAGATGTTGATTTCCTAGAAAAATCCATCCTTCTATTAGTTCAGGTTATTCCATGTTGGAATATTTATTTTGATGGTTCCACCTAGATTCCAACCGATATAAGGATCAATGATCCCGAGCTCAATAGAGTAGGCCCGATGGTTGTCTTTATCACACCTGCAAAAACTAATCATCCATACTTTTCCCTACTGTCATAAGGATTCTCCATCAATGTGGTTGAGTATTAGGCTCTCATTAATGGTCATGAATAGGATCTTCACATTTCTTTCCCTCACTTTCATGTGAATGGAGACTGAGAATTAATCGCAAAGAAAATTAATGTTGATTACATCATTAGGAAGACCAAGTTTGTTCCATTTATAGAGCACACTTTCCAACTGATGGCCTAGTTCCCTTCTCATTCATAAGAGATTCATATCCCTTGTTGTAGAATGGTCCAACCAATGCATCAGATAGTATATCCATATATTCTACAAAGTTCAACTAGATCGATCTCTTTATCTATATGGATCATAGAGGATTCACTACTACCTTCATTTCATATGATTATGATAGCTAGATGGAGAACCAATTGACTACCCATGCTTCTATATCAGGACCTCTGAATCCTCTCAAAGTAGAAGAAATATTTAATTAGACAACCCCTTTCATCATGTATGTACAAATTGGTACTCTTCTTCTAGATTGAGCTGAACATGAGAAAATATTTTACCACGCAAAATAGTTCACCCTAAATAGTGTTCCCAACCTTAAGTAGACTCTCTATATATGTGGGTTTTATGGAATTATCCTCAGTTACATTTTAGGACTTGAGAGTACCCAGGTAATGATGGCAGTTCATGCGAGTTATGGTGGTTCCCATCAGGTAAGGTTGAAGTTCTCTCCCCAGATTTGAAGGTTGGGATACTTCTAGCTCACTAGTGTCCATGGATACATCGAGTTTTCCAAGATGTGTCAAATCTATTAAATGCATTCCAACTTTTTACATTAACCAACGAAGCCCCTCCATATAACCAAGTATTCTTAAATATTTTCATTGTTACGTCTTGAAGTCATGAGACTGTATCCACCAGTGACAGCTCGCGAATGAAGGTTTATTCTGACCATGATGGATTTATTCTCCAAGTTGGAAAAACCTATTCCTATTAAGTAATTCAAGGCACAATTAATATTTGAATTTGTGAGCTCTAATACCATTAACTGATTTTGAATCCTCACACCATTCTCATTGTCAACAATAGAAAATTTCTGGATATTGAGATAAATAAGTTGTACACCATATATAGTATATGGTCCAACCATATATCCTGATACAATTCATAGGCAAATAGACATATCAAGGAATTAAACAAGAACCTATCCAAAATTTTTTAGATGATGGTGGGACAAAATAAAAAAAGTTGTCTGGATAAGCTCCCCAATGCTCTCTGGGAATTTCATATGATGACTCAAAATTCCACCCAGGTGGCTCCATGTTCCCAAGTGTATAGAATAGAGGTAGTCTTGGCCATTTATTTTTAGTTTACATCACTCTGAATAGATGTCTATGACTAGAATATTATAGAAAAATTTTAGATGTATTTATAGGTGAGCAGGAATCCCTCTAAGATAATTGAATCTAAGACTTTCATAATATAGAGTGGCACCATAATGATATAGTGAGAGAATTCAATAATAAGGTTATATTCTACTCCTTCCTCTAGGGTGATATAGTAATGGAACTCAAAATTAAAATGATACTAGATAGAAATCAACCAAAGTTGGATCCTAATTTGGATAGACCTTACATCATTAAAAAGGTATATCCCAAGGGTTTTTACTCTTTGATCACTATGGATGGAGTTAACTTCACCCCTCTAACCAGATCTGTGTTTCTCAAGCAGTACTTCACATAAGGAATTATTGTCTGAGATGTATGACTTTAAAATACATAACATCAATGTCTTAGTAAAAGTATGTTAAAAATAGGTCAATGGTCAAATATTTGAGACTATAAACTAATAGAGATCGTTAGATCTGAACTCTATGAACTTAAACTAAAAGCCTATGTCGGAGAATCATGACTCTAAACAGTGAGTTATTTTTACTAGGGAATAAATTGTGCGGTGTAGGCCTCCTTGGCCCTAATTCACATTAGGTTTTTCCTTCCATTCCACACATATCCCTATGTGGAAGACCTTCTCTAACAATCCGAGTTGTATGAATTTATACTATGTAGCATTTGAGTCCTATTAGTATGATGGTTAAACTACATAAAAACTTTTTTCATATCCGTATGATGATAAAATACACATAACCATAATGTTCTCATTTAATATGACATCATCCATGGAATTGTTCATAAACCAATCCATTTCTCAAGAATTACGTATGGAATGATTCTAAAACTTATGGGATACATAACACTACTCGAGAATTTTTTCTTCAGGCCCAACTGCCAGCTCAAAATACACTCATCCCTTTGGCCTCATTGTCATCAAGTATTCCACTCCACCATTACACCTTATCCATTTCAAGAATCCCTTCTCTAATGTTTCAAACTCTATGACCATAAACAAAAATATCATGGTCTAGGAAATACGAACCTAAACTGTTTATAGTAGGTCCAAGCATTATGACCTTAACTATTTAATCATCTATAGTCCAAGCTAAATGACTTTAAACTACATGGAATTTGTGTCCTAGATACAAGATGTTAAACTATATATCATTTTTGGTTATTTTTGAATGGCTCTAAAAGGAACATACCAACATCCAATTTTCAGGATGTTATATTTCATAACAGCCAATGCCCTAAGACCATGATGTTAAACCGACCACTTGGTCCGATCTCTACGACCTTAAACTAAAAGTTCATGTCTAGGAATCTTGAATTTAAACGAGGTGTAAATATTCGTTGGGAATGTGTTATGTGTCACTAAACCCCTAAGGTCCTCATTCATGTCAAGTTATAACTTCCTCACCATGATAATTCCCCTTGGAATGCTTTATCTCCTTAATCACTGAACATGATGTTAAAATATGTTTCTAAATTCCAAGAATCGTGATGAAAATATGTATCGAGTGTGTCCTAGTTTTATGATGTTAAACCATGTAAAAACCATCATCATGGATGTACGACAATAAACTACACAGTTTAATTTCTTTATAACATTAGAGGACACCACCCTCATCATCAATATTATACCATTCCATAATTCATTACTACATATAGATTGATTCTTATCCACAAAAAATACATAACAACACATGTATTTTATAACTTGGTCCATCCACCAAAAAAGTTCCTCATCTCTATGAAGTTGCTCAGTCAAAATCAAAGTATCATTGAGAGGGAGAGGGGGTGAATCATTGATATTTTATTTCTTTTATGTTTCTTTACTTCGAAACAACCATTGCTTATTGTTAAAGAGTTCTTTCCTTTTCTGAACACAATCAAAACACACATCCATGGGAACACAAGATTTACATGGTTCACTACTCAAAAAGAGTAGATATATCTTTGGTATGGTATGGAAACAATCCAATACCACACAATACACTAGAAAACAATCATTTGTTATAGAATACAATGAGTAGGATATAAACTTAAACTCATGTATCATTAGGAAAACAATCCTCATGCTCATGGGTACCCTTTTAGCACTAATAGGGAAAAACAATGTTTTATTTCTTCTTAATCATTTTTCATAGTTTGATATTTCAAAAAAATTCTTCTCTTTACTACCTAGAAGCTGGTAAGAACTAACTTGCACACAACTTACTACTTGTGATGAACTCAAATATTACACGCACCCTTTTAGTTTTCTTGCACGCAACATTTTTCCTCTTAATTTTTCATAATTTTGTCACAAAATACCCCTTGCACAGAACTTTAATCATACGTGAAGATCTATTATTTCATGAAACATAACCTTCTTACGCACAAATCTATTTTTTTTCTCACAACTCCCATTTCTTAAAATTATTTTGCACTTTAGAGCTCTGGATTTCTCTAAGATTCAAGATTATAAAACAAGATGGGGACACCTATTATTTATATGCATCGCTGAACCCTGTGAAAAAAACCCGAGGCATCATAGAGGATCCTGACGTGTCCCGTAAAACCCCTTTTTATATCACATCTGACATGTATGTCTCTTTCCCGTTGCCCTAATATTTCATGCACTTCATAAATATTTCACGCACATCATGCATTTTCAATTTTTCTATGTTTTAAACTTGAATGAAGCCTTTCACATAACGTACCAAGCGATCTTCAATCTTGCACATATCATACTTTACCAAAATAACATTACTCCATCTCCCAACATTCATTCCCAGAAATTTGGCAAAAACAATAAAATAACACCACCTTAGAATATTCTTTAGAAAGAACACCAGTCCTACTTCACTGTCTTCTGTATTATTCTACAGCCAACTGCTTTCATCATGAACCATATCTACTGTGATATAATATCTTTGATTGTACAACATCAGCATCATTATATTTTCAATAGAAAATATTTCAAATTCTCTATGTTCTAACAGCATCATTCTTTCCAATCAAAACTAAATATGATTGGAATCAAATTTTTTCCCTCATTCATTTATAAGGATTGAATCATAAGTTCTCCAAAAATATGATATTTGGGAAATAAAAATCAGCAAAGCATAATCTAGTTTACAAGTCCTTAACATAGTGAATTGATATATATTTTTGACAATAATAGGAAACACTCTGCAAAAGAAAACTCTTCGTACTTCCTTCTCTATCCAATGTGGTCCCAACACTCTAAGTACAGGTCAGGTCTATGATGGAATATCTCATCAAAGAACTATGTATGGATTGATTCCCATTATTATGCGATACATAATGATACCTATATGTTTTTTCTTTGGGACCAGTAGAAAATTCATCTACCCTAATTTTCCCTCACTCCCCCATTTTTGGAACGTAGGCCCCTTAGTCCTAATTCAGCTTATCTATTTCTCTTATCCATTCCATATAGTTGTCTATGGGTACAGTCTCAAAAGTCTATGTGGTGTGGCACTCAGGCTTCCTTGGCCCTCATTTATGTTGGGATTGTCAAGACTCCACACCACATATATTCATTTGAGGAGTACATGGTCCAAATTCTATGACCTTAAACTAGGAACTATATTATCTATGTAACACTACGTTAAACTGTTCACTCCATGTCCAGGAATCATGATTTTATATTATATGTGGGTTTCCTCTAGAGTGTTTGGTATAGTGTTAGTCCTCTTAGGTCCTCATTCATGTCAGGTTTTTCAGGACTCCACATGACACATACCCACTTGAGATATTTCTTCAATATGTTCCAAACTATATGACCATAAACATGGTGTTAATTTCTTCAACACCTGACATTAAACTACAACTGTATCCTAAAAAATTTCAGGATGCCTCATATATTCATGGAATACCTCAATCCCCTCATCAGATAGGATTATAATTACTAGTTCTGGTCCCTCACCACTCTATGTTCAAGAACTATGTGTGGCTTGATTACCATCTTTATATATACATTACGATGACCATACATTTTTTCTTCAATCCCAGCCACAACTTTATAATCCTTTTAGCCATTTGGCATCAGTTATAGTTTAGGAATTATGACTTTAATCTATATAAAGTCTGTTTTATGGTATGTGTGTTGTATCTGACCTCTCTTGGACTTTTTCATATTAGGTTATTCCTCTTCCGTACCATGTAGAAACCTTGTAAATTGTCCTTCCCCAGTCCAAGAATCACAACATTAAATTTTATGCAAGTTCCCTTAGAAGTGTGTTGTATGTGACTCATTGTTCCTCATTAACATATGGTTTATCATGAAACCATGTTACACATATCCACTTGAGACACCCTCCATTGGTCCGAACATTAACATTCCAAACTAACATTCAACATATATTCCATGCAATATGAACTTAAACTGTTTGTAAATACTATGTTGAAATCAAAATTTTTGATGCGCTCCATTACACACATAGTGTCTTTCTCAATTTGGATTTCTATAAACTTTTGAATCTATACAAACCCCCTGATGGAGATTTTATTATTTCATATTGGATCACTTCCTATATTGGTATAATGACCTAACATATATCTTGTAGGTAAACAACAAATCCTATGTTTCAAACTAGGTCAATGCTTGATCCTGAATTTTCTCCCCACATTATTGACATGTATGTTTGTTTTCCCTATGTTTCGAAAATGTTAAATAGTCAATCCCTAATCACTAGAAACCCCTTTATCCAAAAATCTAATGTCTATACATACCCCCTTTCTACTCCCTTATACAATGTTATAATTATATAAACTTGGTGTCACCTATATTGTGCACATCCACATGGTAGGAGTACCCCCTATACCATTCATTGTTTCCCACACCAGGCATGGATCAATTGGGATGAGTAGTTCTGGTCAGGTGTGTATCAATGTGTTCGATCCACACAAGGGATTCTTGGTTCAATATCTCAAACTTTAAATAGAGATACACAGTCCACGAATTAAAATGTTAAAATGTGTGTGACACTTTTTTGGGAAAGTGTGATATGGAATAAGGCCCCTTCACCATTATTCACATTGGGTCTGGTACAATGCCACACAAAATATACTAGTTTTGGGAAGCCTTGTTCCCTTGGTATGAGCTATTTGAGCTTAAACTAAGAATCTATGTTCATTAATGACTTCAAAATTCATGTTAATCCATTTAGGGATGCGTGGTGTGATGCAGGACTTCATGGTCCTCATTTGCTTCGATATCCATTTTTATCCCAGTACATTTGTGGTACACAATCCTATTTTGGATGATGACCATTAGGTTTACTCCATCCATGTTTCACAAGTAGACATGAAACATACATTTCAATGGTTCAAACTCTATGACCCTAAAATAAGATCCCTATGGTTCAGGAAACACAACATTAAAATGTTTGTAACATCTCAGTCATAAGTTGTTAAACTATGAGATGCATCCTGATCATAGTATGTTAAATTATATCATACATCATCCTCACCATATTATGTTAATATATGTTTATATCATCCCCGGTTACATGATGTGAAATCGAAAAACATCCAAGCCCTCTTCTAAGAGGTCATCTTCCCCAGTGCTGGCCATCTACCACATTTTTCACATTTTCACCTATCGCTCAACATCTGAGGTAGAACTCCCCTAGAGATGGGGTTTATCTTTGTTCATACCAATACTATTACACCAATGTGTTCTAATCCATAGTGGAATAACTAGAAGAGTTTTTTAATCCATTCAAACATATCATCACTCCACTCCTATGATTTGTGTGCCCCTTATTTGGATCCACATCCTCTTTCATGTCTAATGGGACCCCCAACGGCCTGGTGTCAAGCCATTTTGGATCACCTTACATCCTGGGTAAACTTGCAAGGATAATTTAGATGAAATTATGAAATAGGTTCCATGTTTGATTCATGTTTAATAGTTGACCCCCATTTTCCCCATTCCAACCATATGGTATGAATGCTCTATTTCAAACATGGTCAACAGTTATCTTGTATTGCCATGCCACTCCCCTTTTCTTCCAATTGTTGGGAATAACAATCCAAAAATCTCATTACCATTTATTGGGAGATATTAAAATGTGCCTAGAATTATCCCATTGATGAATTAGTGCACATTGGATAAAAAATTTGGATGTTCTAAGAGACATGCCCCCCATCCACAACAATTATCTGCCCAAACACTCTTTCTGGTCTATAAAAAATTGAAGACACCATGTGTTTGATGATTATCTGAAACCATCATATAAATGAATAATCATGTTTTCATCCAATTTTTCTCACACCAGGCCTGATGCGTAGGATCTTAGGTATTGATCAACAGTTGTCTCACAAATATGATTGAAGTGTGATAATTAAATGCACAGAAGAAATGTGTCCACACAAGCAGGAAAGTAGGGAGGGTCATCCTCATGTTAAAACCTCTCATGAATTTTGGCCAAATCTTTCTTATAGATATGCTTTGCTGATAGAGCATTGAATCTCCTCCATACATTAGCATGTGGTATCTAGGGATTACTGCCACTTTCTAAGATCCCATTCCTCCTCCTCATCCACAAGGATAAGATCAATAGATCACGTCTATTACCAATACCACTCAACGAGAATATTATCTAATCGATGTGTTGACTGGATTATATGCTCACTGGCCACCAAGAGTGGAGACCTTTATTGGATGATGAGTTTTGATTGAGTATCGATGAATGAAGAATGCTCATCCATCTGTTCTTCCAGGAACTAGATATCCTGTTTAAACTCATGGAGGTTCCAAATGATGTAATATTTCTGATGATGCATGATAATATCTAAATGTTGGATTTCTTCTAGTATATTTATGGCGTGAAAGGTAAAAATAAATGCATGAAGACTATAAGCATCTTCCCCTTTGGGGTACAGATTGTGTAACCAGTGATGAAGAGATCCCATCAAACCCACTAAATACGGTTCTAGAGGTTTGTTGATGAAGTTTTGTATATATTTTCACACCCTGAGCCAGATGATGGGGTTCGATTTAGCCACGTTAGTATCAGAATATTCCAACTCTTCATTTGGTGTTGTCCAATATTCAGGATATGCCTCAACAGTTTGGCAACATGACCCCTCTCCGACATCCTCTAAGGGGGGTGATCTATAGATCATGAGGTTGGTCATATTCACATTACCCCTACTCAAAAAAAAAATCTCCTCTAACCACTAGTCTTTCCCCACTAGTGGCATCACTCATAGCCACAATTGAGTTTTTTCTTGGGACCACATATGGATTATCTTGGATGACCAACTTCGAAGGAAGCATCAAAAACATCATAGAAGGGCCTCTAAATGTTCTATCCTCATATTCTCACTGAACACACAATCTATTAATCACTATTCATAAAAAAGAACATTACATTCAACCTAATCAACAAGTAAATGGTATATATCTATGAAAGAAAGGGACTTATAAAGGTTGAGCACCAACATGTCCTGTCCTCTAGACTTGGAAAAGATTTTCACTATAGGATATCCCTCAATTATTGTGGGTGTTTAATTGAATGGCGCCGATTCCCATTGCATCCGTCCAGAAGAAGCTGTATGAGACATAAAAAAATGTTGACATAAAGGCTCCATGGAATCTTGTTATGGATGAATAATTCAAGATCTTATCATAACTCATAGAGGATGAATTTCGATGATGAGCCAACATGGGTTCACTATTTATCCAGAAGTGGATTTTACTGTACAAATGTTAGGGTGAACTCCCTAGTAAATGAATAGGAGGAACTAAGGTTTTAAGGTCGCCACATCAGTCACCTTGGTCATCCCACCAATTGCTTCATCCCTCGGTGCCATCGATGGAGTGTAATCCCACACACCCATTTGTTCAACTTCTCCCCCTTTAGTTGGGGAACTAACATTCTATCAAGATTCTCCTATAAATGACATGTTAGTTACGAAATATGGATAGGTAAAAGAGAAGGGTCAAACACGGATGAGAGTAAGTTATGGTTTACCTGAAGGTACTCATCCATATCTTTTTCTTCATAGGGAATGATCTCACCACTTTCCGGATGAATCCCTTGATGTGAATATGATCCCTATGATCCTCCATTACTAGATTCCACTACCATCTCTCTAGGAACTTCTTCCTCAATAAATGTCATTCAATAGTTGGAACCTCTTCCATATCCTCTTCATTTGTAAGAATCACTTGCACTGGGATATATAATGGTTCATAGTCCCCTCACTAACACACATAGATGTCCATAAAAGTAAGATATAAATTTAATCAGTGGATGTTCACATTATATGTGACTCAAATGGGTCAAAACACTAGAAAATCAATCTCATTGTACTTTAGGTTCCACCGTAGGTCATCTAGTGACATGAATTGTCATAGAATCTTCTATGAGGACCAAAGGGAAGAGAATACATCATCAGTATTTGGTTACAGTTGGGACCTCAACATCTTTCTAGGATATTTCTTTGTCAGTCCCTAGGTTCTCTTCCAAGACTAGTTTCCTCTAGAAGTTGGGGGTGTGGCTACCACTTGTGACACCCTCTCTGTCATAGTTTCATCTTTAACCAACCCAGATTTCTGGATTTCCACTCGGTGGGGGGGGGGGGATCCAATCCCCTTCCTCACTTCTCATGGTCATCGCTTTCTGGTTTGATTACCTGAATATGATTCCACATAATTTCTTATAGAGATGCTTCCACCCAGTTTCTGTTATATTCTATCAATAAACCATCATCAATGTTTTTTGGTGGCATCATGAGAGTTTTGTTTGAGCTAGAAGTCACCATCATTCACTACAATTGGTGAAGGATATATGGGTGTCTTTCCTAACAAAACCCCATATATAATCTATTTACCAATCACTTAAGTCACCCAAACTTCCTGAAAAATAGGATGACCTCTATGGCATGTAGTAGAACTTGATATTGATCTAGTAAACCAACACACCAACTATGAGTATTTTTAGATAGTCACTCTTTTTCCAAGATCCTTGTAGGTTTCCCACTATTGGACTAACCTGAGTACAAAAAGGGTGGATGTTGAAATTCACATGTTTTATGATCACATCATCATATAGTGTCATCGTTTGAAACCCTTAAATGTTCAAAAAATATGGCTACAGGATGATTTTTGGAGAAATATTTTCATTCCAGAATTTATTGCCCTAAATATGTGTCAGGATTCATCCATGTATAAATAATAATAGTCAGTAGAATATTTTAGGCGTATTTCCCCTTGAGATAAAGCTCAATATTCTATATAATGTGGCTAGCATGAGCTCTAACAAGTTGACCATATTACCATTAGATGAGATCACCACCATTACCAATGTCCCTTGATGTATTCCCATCCCTATATCTCTGAATGGTACCTTCCACCGACTTAGAATAGTGGAAAATAATTTAATGTATAAAACCAATGGGGCCCAACATCCCACCATACTATACCCCAACTTCTAATACTTTCCTCCCTCTAGGACCAATTGTATGATCAAGTCTTCCCCCTATGAGATGGGACTTGGCACTATTATCCTTGACACGACATACCCCCTATGGTACTTTTTGAGGAATAGGCCAATCCATGCCTTGAGAAAGATATCCTTTAGGAAAATAGGAATGAGTTTCAACATAACCTTCACCACCACCAAATAATGTTGTGCCAGAAGGGGATTGTTATCATTTTTTATCTAGGTATTCTCTGGTATAAGGAACTATTCATTTTGGAATCCCTTAAGTAGAGTAACACTGATGTAGTGAATGTACCAAAGACTGATGCTGACGTATGCATGATGGAGGTAGAATTTTTCTGCATCTGGGGACCAGCAGCTAAGGAGCTCTAGCACTAACTATCATTGAAGGTAAAAATGAAACTTTGATGTCCATAACGCTTCATAAATCCCGATGTTTCTCATCTTTATCCCATACTACTAGAACATGTAGAGAACCCAATATTCCCACACCCAATCCCTAGTAATGTTTCTACCGAAACACAAGTCCCAGTCATTCTAACAGCCCAGACAATTGTCTCTCATACTACTCTACAGAGTAGTGGCATGACAGGAAGATAACTCTTCTACCTTTAGCTAGTCCCCTATGACCATCATAGTCCTCCCATTTAGCATATAGATTGTAAATACCTATGATCTCTTGTAGGGTGATCATGGAAAGTGAAATTATATCATTGGAGAACATCCTTATGTGTGATCCACAATCATAGCGAATCAACCCCTAATGTTGAGAAGATCACTTCATCTAATAGATAGATGTTCCACAAGGGGAGATATTCACTCAGAGGAAAATCCTTCAATGATTGTGTCAATAATTCTAGAAGCAATTTATTTTCTGATATGAACCTTTTAGCTTAAAGGATCTAGGTTTTTCCAATAATTTTTGTATTTACTTAGTAGTAATGGATTTTGTAAGTGATGTTGAACACTAGAATAGAAAATGGTCTCACAGAAGGCTCATTTCTCACAAATTCAAAATCACGCAAGAACTAGAAAGTGCATGAAAGAAGTAGTCGATGATTATTTTTTGAGCATAAGGGGGAGACTACCATGCCTAAGAGTGAAGGTATTATCATACAGAAAGTCAAGGTACCATACATAAGCCATCTTCAACATATTTATACGCGTGGACCTGGCCTTCTACACACATGTAAAAATATTAAGTTCTAGTTGATGATATTTATGTGTGAACACAAGAATCGTCCCCTTTCATCAATGTTTCTCTTGAAACTGGAACTTTTAATCTCCTTTCAACTTTTATTTCAGGGGGGAATTTTTGGTGCTGAATTTTACATGAATATAATGTTGATCCACTTTTGGTAAACCAAAGACATCACCCAACACAAAAAAACATTACAAGAACACTAAGGAAGTCACACAAATGATTCTAGGTGTGCACACAATATTGAAATCAACATGCAAGAATAATGTATAACAAATTAAATGAATCTATTCCCATTTTTTGGCCCCTTGAATCACAAAGGCAGATGTGCAGAAGAACTATTTGTTGCATGTATGAACCCCATCTACATGTAAACCTCTTGAACACTAGGTATGACTTTAACAAGGCCCTTTTGTGCTTAATCACCATGGATATAGATAGAGTTGTGTGGAATAAGTATTTTACACCCAAAATCTTCCATGCCATCACTGTATATTTCATCTATATATTGAAGTTCTACCCCTTCTTTAGGGTGACACTCCATAAGTCAAACCGTCACTCTAATTATTGTAAGAATGACCATCCACAACATCTTGAAAGAATAGAACCGTAAAGGTAGAGATATTTCATAACATGTTCCATTTTATTCTTTTCTCGAGTGGGCTCAGAGTTGTGTAATCCTCACTCAGTCTCTTTCATCACGAGTCGGGTGCGTGCAGAGACGCTTATTATGCACACCCCTGACCTTGTGTGCACTAGTTATCTTGTGTGTAATGTTGACCATTACACACAAGCATCCTATTTTGCACACCCCCCTATATTAAGCTCCATGGAATGAAATTAAATCTAAGAACCATGTCTAAGACGTTTTTGTTTACAATTCCTTTGACTTGCATGCACCTATTGTACATAACACTCCAAACTTGTGTGCAACAATTTCTTGTTCCTTATAAAGGTGTACCCTCTACCTCTAGAGCATATGTTTCCATACCTTTTTCTTCTTAGAATAGTTACACTAATGAATATTTCTTCTTAGGTTATCCACACTAACATAGACCTCATGATGGACCACTCCTCCATACAATTTTAACCTATCATTATTGAATCCAAGCCCTTCCCAAGGGTGTATTATTTATGGTTATGTAAGACCAAGGGGTTATGAGTGATTCCCAAAAATTTGAGATGTATAATATAAAATTTCCTAGAATTACCATCCCCAATACATGATCATAAAATATGTTCTTACCCCATGAAATTCGCAAGGGTTGAACCATGTAGGATCATCATGGGATGCCACCTTCTCCCCCATCACCGAGTGATCCTCATGTATCAGGAAGCATCCATTCATAAGCACCACAAACCATTCACAAGACTCTCAATTTATGAATAAAAGTTAATGGGTCTTACTCACATGGAATGAGATCTTCCTCACATAGAATGTCATCCTCCTCAGGCAACTTCCATGCGTAAGCCCCACATAATAACTCATTGGTTCATATTTCATGAAACGAGTGTCAGGTCTACTGATTCGAATTATTTCTCACAATGATCATGAATGACACATTTTTATAGGTTAGTAACAACCATGAAACCCATATACATCCACCATCGAGAATACCTCCAAGAATAATACCCTCTCTCCACCATCCTTGGGCATCATCCTGAGTGTAAGTGCCAACTATGTCCCCTCACTCAGGAATCTTCCATGAATAAGCACCAACTAGATGGGCCTCCTCCTCAAGTGTAATCCCAAACAACCATTTTCAAACTACCATATATTTTATTACTAATGAACTAGGATATGTAGTAAGCCACCTTTATTTCTGAATCGATGATCATAATTTTTCTAGGAATCATTCCTAGAGTAAGATCATATCTCCACCATTCTTGGGAATCCTCTTGATTGTAAGCCCCAACCATGTCCCCTCAGTTGGGAAGCTTCCATGTATAATCCGCAACCATATGGGACTCCTCCTTAGGTGTAAGCCCCAAATAAAATTTCCAAACTATGTGGGATTTTTTTCCCAATTAACTAGGATATGTAGGAAGCCTCCCCAGGGTCTAAATGGGATGTTCCATTTACTCCATCCATTCCTCTGACTCTAAGAACTCGATCCATATCCATCCTGATTTTCATAGGATTTAAAATCATGGAAAGGTCACACCATCCAATTGGGATGATTTCATTAAAAATCACTATCCACAACATCGCTGCTCTTATCAGCACCCAGGGTAGCTTTTACGTGTAATCCCCATACAATCCAACCAAGAGAAATCCTCTTATGAGGGGAATCATACATGAATAAACATCATACCATCCCTCACTGATTCTACATTCACCGTGCTAACACCCATACCACATGATGTTAAACTACATGGATCATTCATATCACATGATCTTAAATTATGACATCAAACTATGTGAGTTTTTGTCCCTACTTTTTGGATGTGTACACACGACACCTCTTTGAGTTTCTATCATGACCAACGGTAAACCTTGGTTCCCCCTATGAGGGGTTAAACTCCCTGATCAACCACCAAGGGTGTCCAATAAACTATCATGGTGTGACATGTTCCCTTTATGGGACACACCTACCCATTCCACATCTATGTAAATTCTTATATGTCTATCTAGTAAACCTCCCGGGTTCCCACAACTAAGGATTCACCTCCATGATCTAGATCTATTGGGATTTTAGATATGTCTCATTCCATCTCTATAAGACATTTAAATTGTGACTTGTCACATAATTCTACCTAATGTTAAACATGGGATTCATAAGGTGAAAGTCTTTGAAGATATGTTTCTATAATGTCATCTACCGCATGGTAAACATGGGATGCTAGAGGTAAAATCCTTAGAAGACATGCCTTTGGAACCAGATACCTTCTGATTAGAACATGATGACTTGGGTTATGTGCCACAAGATGACTTAGTGAGATGTCATCTTTTGAAGAAGAATACATGTTACTAATGTTCCTTGTATCCCAACATTCCATCAATGCCCAATGAGAATACTCTTATAATTGATGGTTGTTTCCCTATCATGACCACTTATAATTTTCATACAAAAGAAACATAATTAACCATCATCCACAAAGAGATGCACTAGGAAAGAGTTCCACAAACATGACTTAATTATATAAGGGAGACCCATAATAGGTGAAAAATACTAAGGAGTAAACCATAGAAGGAGGAAATAACATTATATAATCCCATTTCGATCAAGGAGTATACATCACCATTTAATGTGATGAATATAACCCACTATTAGAAAATTGTAAAGAATAAAAAAAATTGTGACACCTTGCGGGAATCCATACACGTGGGGTGGTCCCGCCCTGACGAAAGTGTCAAAATTGAGTTATGGGAAGACGGAAACTATGGAAGGTTATGGTTAGAAACCAAAAATTGTAAATAGAGTATAATTTATGCTCTTATTTTGTGGAATATTATACTAGATGACCCAAGAATGAGTTATTCATCATATGCTAGAGATTCAATGTTGGAAACTTTAGTAGAACCCCTAGCTGGAACCTTAATGGTGATAGAGTTTTCATTGGTGGATTTCATATTTCAATAACTCCTTCTAGTGAAGTGAGATTATCATTTTCATGGATTAGGTGAATTATTCATTGTATATTAATTTTATAAATATAGAACATTATCAGGCCATATAGGCCTCCATGTTCCTTAATTCTCAGTGGTTGTTGATAATTTTTGACAAAATTTACTTCTTGTGGGTGTGGAGAATGGAGAAATACCTATTGAATGTGAAATCATATACCCATTAGATGATATAACATATCATTAAGTTCTCTATGCATGGATTATATATTCACTTCCAGTTAATACAGAATAATGAATTAATTATTTCAAAGGAAAACCCATGGATGTACCTTAGTAAGAGATCTATATATGCATTAACCAACATTCTGAAGAGTGAATTTGGCTATTTTTGAGTAGAATGATGAGTACCCTTGTGTAATTAATGTGGAATGTGGACCAAAATATCATATATATTGGTTAATAAAATACCTTATTGGGTGTTCATGGTACTTTCCCTTGTGCGAACATGAGAGAGTAAACTGTGCAGTAAAATCTTTTGGTATGTGATCTGGGTTAATGGGGTAGCATGGGTCTTTGTAAAGTTAATACCACAATGGTTGATGCTATTTTTGGGGTGCAACAGTTTCATTGTGGTTGAAGCTTCTATTATATTAATCTATGATCAAAATATAGAGAAGACACATGCATATCTACTATCTATGAAATTTTATCTTTTATGATGAGAGAGACATTCACACCATTGATTGATTATGGTGGACCTACACTGTTTCCTTTCTTTTTGATAGGATTATGGGGATTATGTAAAATTAGTGACTATGTGTGTCTTATTATTATCATGTGATAGAACTATAAGGGTTATCTTAATGGTTGGGTATAGCATCCCGCCTTTCTATAACATAAACTATCATTACATTACACAAAACTGAGGATCTTTATGGATTAGTGTCTTGGAAACTAGGAACATAATACATGAAAACAACATAAAACATTCTTCTTAAACAATTGAAAGGATTCTCCTTATGTTCATCCTAGTTTAATTACTTCAGCTCATAACCTGGTGACATACATCAAAATAAAGGGTGAGCAAAAGGCCCAGTAAGGGAAACAAGATGAACATTTTACATGTGAACTTGAGGTACTTCAATAAGGTCATGAAAAGAACTTTAATGCATGAGAATGAAATCATGAGGCATATCATAATAAAAATAACATTTTCATAACTTGAATATGTGGCTGCAACATTTAATATTGACAATCATTTCGTTTCACCAAGGTCCATCCCCAAGGTGTCATTAAAAATTACCAAGGTTATTCACCAAGGCGTCGTTAAAAATGGTCATCTCTAGAGATTAAGTCTTTACCCAATGCATTGGAGCACTATCAGGGAGAACCCTTAAATTTGCCTTTATTATCATGTGATCCACGTATATCATCATCAAAAATTTCATAAATAATCCATGTAGCACAAAATAAATGGGTTTCATTTCGTAATCATAACGTTTTAAAAACTGCTTTAGAGACATGATCTTTACATCACTTTAAAACCCACATAAAAGGAAGGTGGGTCTCATGTATGTAAATACCATAATTTAAAATAGAAAATTTTGGTATATATGTGAATACCCCCTTAGAAGAAAGACCTTTGAGTATTCACTTAATAAAAAGAACTTTAGAAAAAGAGAGAGACATTTTGAGATGGAAATTCTGCAGCATAACGGCTATGTTACGAGGTTTTAGAAGACAATAAAAGAGATGGATAATGGGTCAAACATTCATAAATGACCCATAAAATAGTAGATGGACAGAATAAGAAGGATACATGATCATGGTAATGAAATTTCAAGGACATACCATTTGAAATGAAAAACATGGAAGAAAGACAAAAATTAGATTTCTCTTATGAAAGTTCGGCAGCCTAACGGCGTTACTTAAACTTCAAACATAATGATTTGAAATGATAAAATAGGGTCTCTCATCATGTGAAAATAAGAGTTCAGTATGATAGATATAGAGATAATGCCCCAACATAATTAAAAAGGAACTTGAAATACTTGACATGAAAGTAGAACTTTGAAAAGAATGAGAAGGGTGAAAGAATCCCCTAAAAAAATTTGGCAGCCTAACGGTGCCACTTAAAACATCAAAATACTGAATTGAAGAGATAAAATGGGGTCTCTAATCATATTAACATAAGAGTCCAGTATGATAGATATAGAGACCATACCCCAACATAACAAAAAGGAACTTGAAATAATTGACATGAAAGTAGAACATCAAAACGAGAAGGGTGAAGAACTACTTAAAAATTCGGCAGCCTAACGACGCCACTTAAAACTTCAAAATATTGAATTGAAGAGATAAAATGGGGTCTCTCATCATATGATCATAAAAGATCAGTATGATAAATTTATAGATCACACTCCAACATAATAAAAAGGAACTTGAAATACTTTACATGAAAATAGATCTTGAAAAATGAGAAGGGAGAAAGAGTCCGTTACAAAAATTTCGGCAGCCTAACGGCGCCACTTAAAACTTCATAAAACGAAATAATGAGAGTAAGAGGGGATCTCTCATTATATGAACAAAAAAATGGCAGTAAGAGGAGTATAAAAGAACATCCTCCAACATAAGAACATGTAGCATAAAAGGAATGACATAAAAGAGATTACTTGAAATGAAAGAGATAGGTCGGATCCCTTACTTTAAAACATAACCCTTAAAACTCAAAGGATCGGACCTTGAGGGCTTGGGGGCACCATGGGAGGACTCCTTGGGAGGTAATGAGACCAGAAATTTGTTGGGGGAGAGTGGGGAGTTGAATGGATGAGAGGATGGCTTGGTATTTATAGGGAATGTGAGGGGACACGACATTAATGGCCAAGGGACACCTCATTAGTGGTTTTGGAAAAACCATGGGCTTGCCCATGGTATTTCCCCATGGTATTGGTCACATGGGACACCTAATACCTTATCGTTCTATTCATAAGTCGAACATATTGATTACATACTTAATGCATCATTTAATGATGTCATTAGACACCCGTAACTTGAAAACTGTAATTTCACTATTTATCGAAAATTCAAATTTCTCAGAATAATCCCAAAATTTCACCTTAACCAAATATCAACGCTCTTATTACAAATATGAACTCCATTTTATAAAAATAATTTTCTAAATATTTTTAATTTAATTTTTAAATAAAAACACTATTCGCCGAAAATTTATTTTTTCTGAAAAAACCCCAAAAATTACCATAGCATAATATCGGTGCACTGAGTTCAAAAATGAAATCCGTTTTATAAAAATAATTTTCTAAATATTTTTAATTAAATTTTTAATTAAAAAACACTATTCACCAAAAAAAACTAATACTTGAATAATAATTTATGAAACCGTTATTTAACCATTTTATTGAATCACATTACTTAATCAAGGTGCCTATATTATATTAATACTTTCTATAAGTGAGATTGCTAATCCATTTGGTCACATTACTAATCCTAAGCATAAAATCACTATTCATAATTTACTATTCATCAAAAATCAAGTTGATCTTATTAGACTCGAAATTTCGTAGTGAACATAATTGTAGAAGACCATTTTTTGAAAATCATTACACATTTTTATTTATTTAAGGTTTACATAAACATTTTTAAAATATCCTTTCTCTAAAATTCATCAACAATATGCATACTATATTTATCTGGACATTTAAAAATTCATAAACATCATCATAAGAAGAAATCCAAATTTTTATTTAAAACAAAGGATTACACAAGGCAATTACGGTCTCCTTACATAACCCCTTATCACACCAGCATAGGACCTAAGTGTAAGGTGTGCTAAGGTGAGAGAATCCGAGGGAGGCTCGGCCAACATCGCACGAGTCGTAATTTCTATAAGTTTGAACTTCTCACGAAGGCGATCCCATTCCCGCTTTACACGATGAAGTTCAGCTTGGGTTTGGTCCAGAGCAAAGCCCAATTGTGCTACCTCCTTCTCAAGTTCTGTTATATGGGCTTCGATCGGTCCAAGACTACTGGGTGAGGCCATCGAATCTTCTTTCTATATTAATTAACCAAGATTGCTTGTATTTAGAGACAGTAATCAAAACATTTAGTTTCCAGCGGTCATATTGACCAATGGTCAAATAATAGTCAAAACCCAATAGTCTCATTTTAATTATACTCATGTTATCAAATGAAACATTTTTGTTGAGTATAAAAATAAAATAAAATAACACATAAAATTAGGAAATAAGATTCATTCAAAATTTCGGGTCGTTACAATCTTCCCCCCTTAAGAAATTGCGTCCTCGCAATTTTTAAATTTGGGTTTTGAAATTTCATTGAAAGTCCCACATCATAAAAGGTTTCAGTAAAACAATTACTTTAAAAGAAAGAAAAGGAAGTACAAAGGTCACCCGAGTTAACCCATACTGGGATTCCATGGAGGAAAACATGGACATGGAAGAAAAACAAAGGGTCAATTTCTGGGGGAGAGTGATAGAAACATGATTAGGAGAACGTTAACCATAAGAAAATCCCAAACTTATGATGTGTGTAAACGGTCTTTCATTACCAAGTAGGAAACGTAAACCAACAACGTTTTTGTTTCACGTTTCTTTTCATAATTTTTAGGAATTCAATTACAATATAAAACAAAAAAATAAGAAAATATACCTATCTTCATGTAGAGTTTCATATTTTAATAAGTTTCTACCCAAAACTAATCTTTTCTCCAAATTATGAGCATTCAAAACTACTTGGTCTCATCAAAACACAAGAATCATCTTCATAATCCACAAAATATTAACTATCTATTTCTTTTATCTTAAAACATTATCCCTAAAACAGGAAGGGTAAGGTAAAACAACTCTTCAAAAAGAAATAATCCCATAGGAATGGAAACTACTTTTAAATCTTCAAAGTTCCATGGTACTAACCAAAGTTCATCATAGTCCATTCCAACAATAACTGTCCTTAAAAATCCTCAAAATAAACCAAAATAAGATTGAAACCCAAATACAAGAAGGATTTGATAACATAGTCTTCCAAGGTAAACTTTATCATTCATCTCCAAACAACATCAACCACTCCGAACATCTTATAAAAAAAGTAACTAACCTAAACATATTTACCACAAGATAGGTTAATAATTTCCATAAGTAACCTAAATTACTATAATTCCACCTTAAATTAATCGATTCTTCAAAATATAAGTCAACCCTACTCTTCAATGAAAATACCGTAGTAATCTATTTACCTCGATCATATAGGGTCCCCAAAATAGTGAACATCTTCCAAAATAATAATCATATTTTAATCCCCTAATCATCCCTGTCATATTAATACGACAATCGTCGCATTTCCTATCACATTGGTTGTTTGGACATGTTTTTCCATTTCCCACCATTAACTATGAATAGAAAGCATAATTAGGGGCTTAAATACTTAATCAATAATCATGAAAAGGGACTGAAAGCATATAAGTACAACTTGTAGAAGAAAAGTATACCCTAACTTGTGATCCCCTAGGTTCCCATCTAGGTTATCCATGATCATATATTCTTATGTGAATCTTTATTTTATTTTATCTTTGTTCCTTTAACAATGGTTTATACAAAGCTTATGAATTTAACAAAGCATATCCCCCAGGAGTGTCGTAACCAAGAGTGCAGTAAGGCCCATTGTCGTGTACTAGTTCCCGTTCGAGTCTAGCTCAAAGCAGTGTTTTCGGGTTTTACCCCTATGTACATCTGTGCCAGAGCCACCTCTACCTGCTCGTATCCAGACAGGGATGCATTTGCTTGGAAATCCCTTACTCAATACTCACCAAAATACCAGGAAGATTTCCTATTTTTTTAACTTTTCTATAGGGTTCTTCCTAGAGTTTTCATATCCTAATTTCCACAAATAACTAAACCATCCTTTGATACCAACTATAACATCCCGCCTTTCTAAAACATAAACTTTCATTACATTACAAAAAAACTGAGGATCTTTAAGGTTTAGTGTCTTGGAAACTAGGAACATAATACATGAAAACAACATAAAACATTCTTCTTAAACACTTGAAAGGATTCTCCTTATTTTCATCCTAGGTTGATAACTGCATCTCATAACCTGGGGACATACATCAAAAGAAAGGGTGAGCAAAAGGCCCAGTAAGGGAAACAAGATGAACATTTTACATGTGAACTTGAGGTACTTCAATAAGGTCATGAAAAGAACTTTAAGGCATGAGAATGAAATCATGAGGCATATCATAATAAAAATAACATTTTCATAACTTGAAGATGTGGCAGCAAAATTTAATATTGACAATCATTTCGTTTCACCAAGGTCCATCCCCAAGGTGTCATTAAAAATTACCAAGGTTATTCACCAAGGCGTCGTTAAAAATGGTCATCTCTAGAGAATAAGTCTTTACCCAATGCATTGGAGTGCTATTAGGGCGAACCCTTAAATTTTCCTTTATTATCATGTGAGCCACATATATCATCATCAAACATTTCATAGAGAACCCATGTAGCACAAAATAAATGGGTTTCATTTCGTAATCATAATGTTTTAAAAACTGCTTTAAAGACATGATCTTTACATCACTTTAAAACCCACAGAAAAGGAAGGTGGGTATCATGTATGTAAATCCCATAATTTAAAATAGAAAATTTTGGTATATATGTGAATACCCCATTATAAGAAAGAGCTTTGAGTATTCACTTAATAAAAAGAACTTTAGAAAAATAGAGAGACATTTTGAGATGGAAATTCTGCAGCATAACGGCTATGTTACGAGGTCTTAGAAGACATTAAAAGAGAGGGAAAATGGGTCAAACATTCATAAATGACCCATAAAACAGTAGATGGACAGAATAAGAAGGATACATGATCATGGTAATGAAATTTCAAGTACATACCATTTGAAATGAAAAACATGGAAGAAAGACAAAAATTAGATTTCTCTTATGAAAGTTCGGCAGCCTAACGACGTTACTTAAACTTCAAACACAATGATTTGAAAAGTTCAAATAGGGTCTCTCATCATGTGAACAAAAGAGTTCAGTATGATAGATATAGAGATAATTCCCCAACATAATTAAAAAGAAACTTGAAAGACTTGACATGAAAGTAGGACTTTGAAATGAATGAGAAGGGTGAAAGAATCCCGTAAAAAAAATTTGGCAGCCTAACGGCGCCACTTAAAACATCAAAAATACTGAATTGAAGAGATCAAATGGGGTATCTCATCATATGAACCTAAGAGTCCAGTATGACAGATATAGAGACCATACCACAACATAACAAAAAAGAACATGAAAGAATTGACATAAAAGTAGAACTTCAAAACGAGAAGGGTGAAGAACCACTTAAAAATTCGGCAGCCTAACGGCGCCACTTAAAACATCAAAATACTGAATTGAAGAGATAAAATGGGGTCTCTCATCATATGATCATAAAATATCAGTATGATAAATTTAGAGATCATACCCCAACATAATAAAAAGGAACTTGAAATACTTTACATGAAAATAGATCTTGAAAAATGAGAAGGGAGAAAGAGTCCGTTACAAAACTTTCGGCAGCCTAACGACACCACTTAAAACATCATAAAACGAAATAATGAGAGTAAGAGGGGATCTCTCATTATATGAACATAAAAAGGGCAGTAAGAGGAGTATAAAATAACATCCTCCAACATAAGAACATGTAGCATAAAAGGAATGACATAAAAGGAATGACATAAAAGAGATTACTTGAAATGAAAGAGAGAGGTCAGATCCCTTACTTTAAAACATAACACTTAAAACTCAAAGGTTGGGACCTTGAGGGCTTGGGGGCACCATGGGAGGACTCCTTGGGAGGTAATGAGACCAGAACTTTGTCTGGGGAGAGTGGGGAGTTTAATGGATGAGAGGATGGCTTGGTATTTATAGGGAAAGTGAGGGGACAAGGCATTAATAGCCAAGGGACACCTCATTAGTGGTTTTGGAAAAACCATGGGCTTGCCCATGGTATTTGCCCATGGTATTGGCCACTTGGGACACCTCATACCTTACCTTACTATTCATAAGTTGACCATATTTATTACATACTTAATGCATCATTTAATGATGTCATTAGACACCCGTAACTTAAAAACTGTATTTTCACTATTCATTGAAAATTCAACTTTCTCAGAATAATCCCAAAATTTCACCTTAACCAAATATCAACGCTCTGATTACAAATATGAACTCCGTTTTATAAAAATAATTTTCTAAATATTTTTAATTTAATTTTTAAATAAAAACACTATTCACTGAAAATTTATTTTTTCAGAAAAAACCCCAAAAATTAACATAGCATAATATCGGTGCTCTGAGTTCAAAAATGAAATCCATTTTATAAAAATAATTTTCTAAATATTTTTAATTAAATTTTTAATTAAAAAACACTATTCACCCGAAAAAACTAATACTTGAATAATAATTTATGAAACCGTTATTTAACCATTTTATTGAATCACATTACTTAATCAAGGTGCCTAGATTATATTAATACTTTCTTTAAGTGAGATTGCTAATCCATTTGGTCACATTACTAATCCTAAGCGTAAAATCACTATTCATAATTGACTATTCATCAAAAATCAAGTTGATCTTATTAGACTTGAAATTTCATAGTGAACATAATTGTAGAAGACCATTTTTTGAAAATAATTACACATTTTTATTTATTTAAGGTTTACATAAACATTTTTAAAATATCCTTTCTATAAAATTCATCAAAAATATGCATACTATATTTATCTGGACATTTGAAAATTCATAAACTTCATCATAAGAAGAAATCCAAATTTTTATTTAAAACAAAGGATTACACAAGGCAATTACGGTCTCCTTACATAGCCCCTTATCACACCAGCATAGAACCTAAGTGTAAGGTGTGCTATGGTGAGAGAATCCCAGGGAGGCTCGGCCAACATCGCACGAGTCGTAATTTCTATCAGATTGAACTTCTCGCGAAGGCGATCCCATTCTAGCTTCACACGATGAAGTTCAGCTTGGGTTTGGTCCAGAGCAAAGCCCAATGGTGCTACCTCCTTCCCAAGTTCTGTTAGATGGGCTTCGATCGGTCCAAGACTACTGGGTGAGGCCATCGAATCTTCTTTCTATATTAATTAACCAAGATTGCTTGTATTTAGAGACAGCAATCAAAACATTTAGTTTCCAGCGGTCATATTGACCAATGGTCAAATAATAGTCAAAAACCCAATAGTCTCATTTTAATTATACTCATGTTATCAAATGAAACATTTTTGTTGAGTATAAAAATTCAATAAAATAACACATAAAATTAGGAAATAAGATTTATTCAAAATTTCGGGTCGTTACATTGGGAGTACATTATACACTTTCCGTGGAGGATAATTTCCTTTTCTTGGTGTTCGAGTTAGTTATTAGGATTGAAATCCTAAGCAGAGGCTAACCTAATGCATTGGGAACCTTACTGTTGTATTTCTATTGAGACATATTTGGTTGTAACAAGCGCATGAAAAATCTTTATATGTGATTGAGGATAAGGTTTGCTTAGGTGTTTATGGATTTCGGGTCATTCTGGGATGTGTTATCATAGGGTATGGGTTCAATATATCAAGTTCATCTGAATGTTCATAACACTAAACTTCATATTTTTGTTGAATGTTCAACCTGGTGAGAATCTATGATAATTTGAGTAGTTTGTTAAGGTAATATTTATTTCTGATGTTCTCACTAGTCGATTTTTTGAGTGAAAGACAACAATAGAACTATTATTATTATCCATATATGAAAAACTAGTTGAATATTGGTGTGAAATGGAGGAATCTCATAGCTGGTTGTGAAGAGGTTGGGAAACAAGGATTATGTTGGTCTTCTGAGATTAGATAGCAACATTGGGTTTTATCCCTTCATGATAATAGATGTCAAATAATATGACATAGAATAGAGGATCTTATATTATTTTAGTGGATAATGCTACCTTATATATATTTTGGTGTTAGTATGAAATTTTTGTGTGGTTATCAAGGTTGTAGTGAGAGATAGATGGGTTCCTATCATAAAAGTTTCATATAAAATTCTCTTTAAATGTTGTGAGTAAGGTGATCCCATCTTGGGTAACCATGGAAAAAAACTTTTATGAGATTGATATTATTGGTTTAGAGATTTGTTTTGCACCTTGTGTTAGGAAATACTCTTGTCAATGGAATGTCTTGATGTAGTGTCTTGAAAATGATTTCCTAGAGTAGAGTAATATTTCTACTTATTTCATTAATTTAGTTGGTTTAGATCCAGTATCATTAGTGATAAAAGTTTATGTTTTCTTCTTGGATAGCTCTGTACTGAGTTCATTTTGATCTTGGACCTCTCGGAAAAAATATTTTTATGAAATGGTATTTTATTTTTTAAATTAAGTTATTTCATGAGATTTATAATTTTTCAACCCTAGTTATATCTTTTTTAGGATAGAAATATTTTAAGGTGTTGAGAATGAAGTGAGCATAGTTTTTCTAGAGAAGTACTTAGCTTAATGATAGTGAATAAATGAGTAAATTATTCTCTTGGTGATAGAGAATAAATGATTAAATTAATAATATCAATAATTCGGTTTAGAGAAAAAGATGACAAAAATTATTTATAAAATATTTTATAGAATAATGGATAAATATTTGTGCCAATATTTCATCAATATTATATCAATTGGCCCATGATCTACTTATGTCATTGAGAATTAATATTTTTTAGGTCATGATTCTGCCAAACCATTTTCATTCAGTTTTTTCTTTTAGAATTTGTATTTTACATTATTATTGTTGTTTAATGATGGAATTATGTAATCACACATTGTCTTCACATGAGTTGTGGGGGTCATTTGAGAAGATAATATGTGAGGCTAAAATGACTGTGGCATGGGGATAAAATGATAATGAATTTGACTCCAGGGGTGATGCAAGATGGAGGGGATGTTTGTGGATTTATAAAAGTGTTGTTGTAGCATGGGATGGTTTGATAGATATGAGAAGGGTCAGTCAGATTATGCTTGCCAGTGACTACAAAAAGGACCAACCACCTACAATAGATGGAGATGATAGAGAAGGTACAACTTACTATTGTGGATGGTGGATGTAGCTTTTGGCCAACCACATCTGTAGCCAACATTGTTATAGGAGAGGAGGATCCCATACATCTCTAGGGTATTAACTGAATGAAGAAAACAAAAAAAGAATAAAAAATAACCACTATGATGCATATGGGAGTCATGAATCCATTCATGTGGGGCACCCCAAGACACACTCTACCCCCAACATACCACTTAGTGTACCCAAGTGCCAACACATATCTTTATCATGGTTGAGTGGTGTATCTAATAATTAATTTATTAACTACCTAATTTGAGAAAATAAATTTCCCTTAATAAGTATGTTTTCTACATTAATCATAATGGAATATTATTTTTATCTATTTTAAGTTTTCTAAAAAGTAATATAGGTAATATTTATTATAATAGTGGGTTATATAGACCCAAAATAATTAGTACTTTTTGATTACCATATCATGTATGCAATGATTTATTCATGATGTATTCTTACCATAATAGTGCTGATATTTCTACATACACTATTTACACTATAATTTCCTTGGATTATTTTACATATCAAAATTTTATAAAAGTTCCCAGCTATAATGAGAACCTCATGATTCTATGATATTAATTTAAACATATTTTATATAGTATAGATACATAATACTAATTGGACACAAATGATGTATAACTATTAGGTCATAGGGGCACATAAGCATTGAGAATTCTTCTCATGAAACTCAAACTTGGAGATCTCGAGTATATGGGGCCTTTAGGACAAACCCACCAATAGAATCCCACATGTTTTTGGTGAAAAAAGTAGTTACTATCTATGAATATATGTAACAGTCTCTTAAATTTAGATTTTTATAAGTGTATACAATTTATTTACAAACTTTAAAGCAAGATATAATCCCTGAAATTTATGTCATCGCAAGGTATATTTTTTTGGGTTTGAAATTTTTGTAATGAAATTGATTTAATAATCAAGATGTACTTTGTTTATTCTTAAAGGAAGTGATATCTCAGGCCTAGTTCATTAGTATGGTAGTACATTTACGAAATTCATAAACACGGTAGAAGAATGTATGTCCGTCTAGTTAGGTCAATGAAAAATCAAAAAAGGGATGATGATGACACAAAGTGTGCGTCCATATTTATGATATATTGTGATATAACTAGATTATATTACATGACATGTGATTTTAGGATTTTTTTCAATTTATATGGTTATTCCTTATCTCATTAGGGGCCTTGATGGTTTGTTAGAATCTTACACCATTATGTGAGTAGTACTCACTAGAATTGAGCTAAGGGCATAAAGGTTCACACACTAAGCATATTCAATCTTTTGGACTATTATAATGAATGAGAGCCTAGTACATTGTGGGACCCACCATAGGGACTGGGATATGTCCAATAATATATGATCTTCTATAATTAAATAAATTCTTTATTATATGAATACATAATAATTTGAGTTGAATTATTTTTTTAATGTATTCACCAGTATTTAAGTAAGTACATGTGAAAATATTTAACAAATGAATATTAATTTAATATTTAAGGTTTTTTTAATATTTATGAGAACAATGAGTTGAGTAATATGGATCATTTTAATCACATAATATATTTATTATATTACAATTAAGTGATAAAAATAAAAATTACATTCGTTAAATACTTTTTTTCTCATAACATGTCATTTATGACTTATTTAGTGAGTAATAAATTATTGGTGTTTGGGGATCCAATTATAAAAATTTTATAGCTTACTTTTTAAGTTATAGGAGGATCTCATATGGAATAATATTCATCACACGAATTTGAGGGATCCTCTCTTATCTCTCTTGAATTCTTGAACGATAAGATATCGATCTAAGAAACTAATCCACGTTATTAATCAAGGGTCGATTGATCAACATAATTGTGATCCTTAGGATTTTGAAGGAATCATAAAATCAGTACACTGAAAATCTGATATTGATGATTATCATTCTCATTGTATATTGAACTATGGATGGATGATCTAGAGGGATTCAATGTTTGTTCTTTTAAGCAATAGTCTCTAATGAAGAGTTGTTTTCAAAAAATTCCTTAAAATAAAATGAGGTATTTATTCAATATAATTTTGTGATTAATTACGTCACACAAGATCCTCATATTTCTTAATAGGTTGTAAATCATTGGAGATGATGTAGTTATATTGATCGAATGTTAAACTGTTTTAATCTATGGCCTATCGTCTTCCATTGCATGCATCAGTACCGTTAGTTGGTATTATAAGGGTCACATGATAGTTAAAGTAAAGGACAAATTAAATTTGCATCATATTAATAAAGACACCATTTTCATGGTTCTTTAACACTATGTAGGGTTTTGATCCAATATTATATGGTCATGTTATAGTCTTGTGAAGTTTTAATTTGGATCGAATTTGGTGTTATTTCATGTTTAATTTTAAGAACATATATGTTTTTTTTGTGTTATTTTTGACCTTGAAGAGGTCTTTGGGGGATATTTCTGGTGAACCCAAACTTTGTCCGAAATTATCATGTCCAAAATAGTGCTTTTTAGTCAGGTAAAACAACCCAAATATGTGGGAAAATTTTAAAAATAACACTTTTTGTTTTTCCAAAATTGTATTTTAGGATTTGAAAAAAATTAAAATACAAGGGGATGAGGTGGTGGTTCCAACCTATCTAACAAAAACAAATTAATAAAAATTGTGAATGGGGGTATCTGTGGTATAGCTAACAAAAGAAAAAAAACATTTAAAATAATGGGATGGTGGAAGATGGCCTCCCAAAAGTCAAAAAACGTATAAAAAAGGGGTGGATGTGATGCTCCAATGGCTTTCCTGGCCATCAAAGTTGGGGGGGGGGGTCCAATTTATTTTAGATGTCCACTTTAGGTATGTGACATTTAAGTATAATTTTCTAATGAAAAGGGTTGGAATATTTTCACCCCTCCCCTTTCCCCACACAGAGTTTAGGGTCATTCCACCGGTTGATCCAATAAATGAACTTGTTTGGTCCCTACTCGACTAGCCTAGCCCTCTTCGGAGCCAAATATGGAATGAAATCAAATTTTAGGGACTTCCAGGTCATCTGAGTGATTAATTTTTTTAAAAATATAATAGAAATTAAATATTTTTTTGGAATGCGTTAAATTTTTTCTTAGACCATCCTGCAAATATATTATGAGTTAAATATTGTAGAAAATTATATTAATTCATTAAAATTTCCCTTGAGTGAAATTTCATTAGAAAATAATTTTATACTGCTTGTATATTACTTGATGGATGATCTTGATCATCAAATGACCAATGTATTTCTGGAATTAATTTTAATTATTTAATTATTATTAAGTGAGTGATGTATGTAATAATTTATTTATTTTTGAAGGTGTACACAACATGTTTTCCCGCTCTATATGAATATGGGTCTACACATCCATTATTATTTTTATACATGTATTTTGTGTATTTTAGAGTGTATATATATAATTTCTAGGACTATATATGATACAAACCATGAAGAGAAGAGGTGGTATTCCATATGAGATGTTGATATATTAGACTAGGGTGTGAGCTACAATACGAGTCAGACACGGCTCAAATATTTTCCTTTAGGGTCATGGTTAATCCATTTACGTTCAATGGATCAACAAATAATAAATTTTCAAGATCAATCTCATTTAAATTTTAAATTATTCATGGTTATTATTATTATTTTTTAATTTGAATGTTATGTGATCACATAAAATAATAAAACTAAATACATATATTAAAATAGGAATAATATTTTCTATTTAATGCATTGTGATATTGTGAGTGTGATCACTAAGTATGAGAATATAAAATGTATAATGATTTCTTTCAATGAGTGAAAATAAAACACTAAAATAAAGATAGTAATTGGTAACACATTTCATCATTTAAATTTAAAAAACAAATGTACAAGGTACTCACTATCCAAAGATAAGGTTGATTCCTAACACTAAATAGTTCTTATGAGAGAGATGAATAGACTTAACTAAATATGGCAGTAAAGAATTATCCAAAACAATATTTTTGAACTTTAGAGTCAAAATTATGGGTAAATCAATGTTATGATTCTTAGAATATGGGATTTCACTAAACAGTTCAAGGATCCATAAGTCAATGTAGTTATATAGTTAAACACATACCTTGAAACTATCCAAGTAGTAGAATATCCATAACTTGGACAATGTTTAAGGTTTAATGGATCCTCTATATTAGAATACTCAATTGAATGGGTATTCCTAATATAGTTTAGAGGGACAAAAGGATTAAATAAAATATTATGATATGTTTAATGATTTTATCTACAATGTACAATTAGTAATACATATAAAAGTATTAAATTGATTCTTTTATGTTTTGTAGAAAATAAAATACAATACAAAAAATACACTATGATCCATTTTGGAAAAATAACATGTCCTCTCCCACATAATTTTCCAACAGTGGTACTACCTTTTGTTCATTATAATATAATATGTTATGAATTTATATATGAAAGCATCCCCAGTACCTAAACTGCCTCTTCAAGAAGCATGTGGTGATCAGGAAGATGTCTAAATGAGACTCATGAATTACACATTTGATTTTTATATCATAATTATAACATCAATGTCCAAATAGATGAAAATAAAATATGAGGGCATGGATGACAATACCATGTTTTCTCAAAATTTAGAAGTATATTAAAAGAAATTAATGTGATAAATAAATGACACAATGTCTAAAATGATCTCAAATAGATTTATAGATGGAACTAAAGTTATAAATCTTGTACTATGGATGATTAAGTAAATTTAATAACTAGAAGCATTGGAATATATGTAAAATAAATAACTTTTAGTTCATCTCATTCTCTCATTATTACCACCTAGTTTCTCTAGTTTAGTTTAGAGTTATCAAATTGATCGTTTGGAGAAACCCCTTATATATCTTTTAGGATATGTTTTATAAGAATATAAGAATATAAATAAATTTAAATATTTTACTCTTAAGGAAATGAATAAGTAATAACAGTTCAAATGTCCAATTTCAAGTATATTTAAAAAATGAAAAATCACAAAATCATTCAAAGAAACAAAGGATAAAGAGGGATATAATTCCATAAGATGATATTTTCTCTACTTGTGGATAGATAGGTCAGTGGAAGAAAAATTAAAATTAATTAAAGACGAAGAAATATTGAGTTTCTATTTTATGTATATTCATAAATAAATTTAATATTTAATTTACACTCCATGGTTAATAGATATAATATATACTTATATATTTTTTCCTAAATACATGAAATAAGTATGTTATGAAACATTACTATAAGTCAAGGTGTGTTCTCTAGGTGAATGAGAAAGAATGAAACTTATATTAGTGGAGAGGAGCATATAAATTCTAATTTTCATGACTAGTGGTTGTAGTTGATCTTTTATTAAGTATAACAAAAACATTTATCATACATATCTACTGGATAGATAGAAAAATTATTCCATTATATAATAAATGATGTTTCTAGTGTCTAATACTAAACTAATAATTCAGTAATGCCTGAATCATTGGAATTAACTAAGGAATATAAAATATATGACTCGTTTATACCCAAATGTGGAAAGATAATTCTTTGTATAGTAAAACTAAGTAGTTTTCAAGGATATAACAAATATGGTTTGTAGACTATTTGGAGTGAAAAACCTTAGGTATAATTGACACATTTAATTATATAGTTTTAGAAAATGAAACCTTTATAAATAAAGGTAATCCATAAAGCGTTGATATTTTTTTTTTGAGATATAGATAATGAATTGTAACAATTTAAAGAATAAAGTTAAATTCATATGATTCAAAAGACTACTTTAATAGTTTCATGGAATGTAAAAGTGAATTACAAAATAATCATGGTTAGAAGATATGATTTTCTTTAGGCCCATGTGCTGAATAAAATATTGACCTAGAATTCATAGATCATTAAAGTATTTCATGGATTAATTCATAAATTAAAATTTTCTTATACACATCAAATTTGTAATGTTGGTAAGGCGAATCAAAGTTGAGCCTTATTTAGAAACATGAATCATTTTTATGTAGCATGGAGTAATTCCTAAATGTACATTTTGGCATACACATTAGATCCACGATTTTAGTAAGAGGAGAATCAAGGTGAGAATCAAATTCATAGTAAAATATTCCATTATAGTTTTAGTAAATTATTCAAAAATATCAATGTTTTCCTATAAACATATGATAATATAATGGAAAATGGATATTATATGAGTTATTGTATGAAAATAAATAAATTATTTCATAGTAACATGTTTTTAAATGCAATGTTTTTTATAATTCAACAAAAAAACAAGCATCAAGTAAAACACAAAGTAAATATCTATTATTATTAATCTAAAGTCCATATATGATATTATAAAAATCCCTATTATAGAAAAGATAAAGACAAGTGATATACTATATTTCTATAAAATGGTATATTCCACTATTTTATATAACGGGAACAAGATTAAATTGGATTTAGTGAATTTTTGAGATTTCACAGTGGTTGAATTTGGAATATGTTCCATACTCGCTAGTGAAAAAGGAATTCTCAAGAGACACATACTACGTAGAGAGGATAAGGCCATAGTAGTGGTTTTATATTCATAGTGGTTGGTGATACATTGTTATTTAGAATGATGCATCCTACAAGGAAGCAATAAATGAAAATTAGTTTTGATTGATATGTTTTTATTAATTAAGGAAATAGATTTCATATACCAAAATTAAGTTTTATTTTGGTAGTTTCATCAATTGATATAAATCCATTAGTGGGTAATCAAGAGAGACTATACATGGGTGTTACACACAAGGTACCAATAAGTCTTAGTTATAAAAATACATATTGCTTAAAAATATTAGAATTTTTCTTTTCATAGATACTTTACCTGATCAATATATTAGGAATTAGATATCAATATCACCTTTATTGGAAATTGTCTATACGATAAAACTAGAAAGATTTAGTGACACCATATAATTCCAATAAGGTGTAGAAGTTACTAAAATCCAATTTTTGATATAATTAATCAAAAAATCATTGAATATCCATTTATAATGAATTTTCCCTATTATTATATAATAAATTAGTGGGAGAACCATAGTTTTCCAAGAAAAATATGTTTGATAACATAATGGAAAAAATTTTATTAGTCTTAAAGTTATTAAATATTGAATGGATGTAACTCCCCAAAAATTGACTTAAAGTAGAAACTTTTGTTTTTGGGAACATGATATACTAAGATAGATCTAATGGGATTCTTTGAAATATTCGATATACATATACTAACTAGGTATTGAGAAAATAAATGTTGGAATAATTCAAGAGATAATCATTTCCAATGTCACATGGCATGAATCACTACAAGAATACATGTATAAGCTATAAGAGGAGATTATAATGGTGACTATAATTCCATAAGTTACATAAATGGATCTATCATATTTTTCATACTTTGTACTAGATATGTTATTTCCAATATTTACTTAATAGTAGGAAAATATGAATTAAAACTAGGAGAACTAAATGGTAAGTAGATATAATAATGTAATTATACTTGAGAGAGTATAAGGGATAGGTTTATAATACATGTAGAGGATAAAAATCAAGTTATAAGGGGGAAAAATAGTCTCAGTTTATAATAACATGATATACTATCATATTTAGGATAATAAAATGAGGAATAAATTTTTTTAAAGCCAGTGATAGCCATATCTACAAATATCGAATGCATTGTGACTTCAAATTTAGTTGAAGAACTTGTATAAAATATGTATTGAGTTATTCTTGTTATTATAATAACATATTTAATGTATAGAGTTATCATTATATAAATTATAATTATCCTACTATTATTTTACTATCCTCAATGTCATGTTTATATAAAGAAAAAAAGGAATATATTTCAGGATATCATATCCTGAGTAGTCTTACTCAATGAGGTGACGTAACATATTGCTAAAACAACTACTCAATAGAGATGTGGTTGGCCCAATGACTAAATCCATAACTCAAAAAATGCTTGATCTTATCTTGGGAGTGGAATCAAAAAATATTATCAAGTTGTCTCGATTATAAGTGGGGATGTTGTAATAGAGGGATCCCCATACCCAAAGTAAATAGTAATTTACAATTACCATTTCTTATATCCATTCAGTTATGCAAGATGTATAATAACCATAATAGTTTTGATATTTATGAATCCCCTATTTACATGGTAATATCCCTAGATTATTTGTTGTATTAATAGGTTATGGCAGTTATTGGCTATACTTAGAAATAAAATATATTATGATATTAGTCAAAAACCTATTTTATATAGTCTAGATAAATCAAATTGAATGAACATATATGATTCATGATTATTAGGAATTAGGGGATTACAATCATTTATACTTTTTCTTATAACGATCTCACATGCTGATCTTGAAAAAATGAGAGCATAAAGAATGAATAAATAAAAGGAATACCAGAAGTTTCAGGTGTCATTGGTAGTTCTATCTAAAAAAACATGTACTGGTCTCTTAATATGAGATTACTATTAGTGAATAATATTTCATTACATACTTTGATGCAAGATAAAATCCATGAAATTTATATCATCGTGAGGCATCATAAGTTTAGGGTGATATTGATGTTATGATGTTTATTTAATAATCAATACATAATTTCTTGCTTCTGAAAGTAAGTGATTTGATGGGCCTATTTGATCAGGATGTAAGTACCTTCACTAATCCATCAGTATGATAGAATAATTCAAGTCCATATAGTTTGACTAATGAATTTTAATGTGATAAAGGATGATGACATAAAATATGTGTTATTATTTATAAGAAATTACATTACAAAGATATTATATTACACGGTGTGGGTTTATAGAAAAGTTTTTCATTGTTATGAATATTCGTTGTCTTCCTAGGGTCTTGATGGGTTTCAAGAATATACTATTGATTTTTTATTAAAACTAACTACTATTTAGATATGATACTAGAGGTTTAGACACTAAGAATATTCAAAAGTATAGCCTATTTTAATGAATAAGAGTATAAGAGACAGTGGAACTGACCATGAGGTTCGAAAGTTGTTTGAGAATATACAATCACCAAGAAGTAAATAAATTCTTTATTATTTGAGTATATAATAATTTGAGGTGAATTTATTTATGTAATGTATTAACTAAAATTTAATTAAATATATGTTGAAATATTTCAAAAACTGATATTATTTTAATATCCAAGGTTTGTTTAATAATTATGGGAAACTTCAATGTGTAAAATGACTAATGTTTATAAAATTATTTATTTAGTATATTACATGTAGATGATAAAAATATAAATTTTATTTATGACATAGTTAGTTGGCCATAATATATCATTTATTATTTATTTAGTGGGTAATAAAGGTTTGGGGGATAGGAAGCAATTTCTAGGTATTTTATACCACACTATATAAGTGAGAGGAAACTCTCATTTGGCACAATATTAATCGAAAAAATTTGATTTCTCCTCTCTCATCCCTCATGTATCCTAGAGAGAGAAGATCTTGATTCTAGAAACAAATCAATGTTCTTCATGAACGATCTAAGGATTGGTGTATTAGTGATCGTCGATATGTTGAAGGATTCATCAAATATTCACACTAGCACCCTGATATTGATGATCAATGATCCAATAGATTTTTAAATAACATGTGGATGATCTAGGGGGATCCAATGAAAATTAGTTTGATCAATAGTTTCCTATGATGATAATTTTTCAAACACACCATCAAATTGAATGATGAATTTATTTTATTTAATTAATTTGGTTTATTTTTTCACACAATATCCTTAAATTTTTTTACCATGTAATGAATTGAAAGAGACAAAACAATTATAGGGGTTCAGTGATAAATGTTTTAAATCACTATCCATATGCTTCCCTTTCAATTCCTAGTACTATTAATATTTTTATTTAGAATAGTAGGACCAACTATGTGGTTTAAGTGTGTTGATCAAAGCATTTATGGGCCTATTACCTCTCTCTCATATATTGTGTGATACCTTAACATATTGTTTTCTATTATATATTATGGGATTCCCCGAATTACTAAGTGTCACCCTCATCATCCATGTGTTATTTAAAGAGGTGTAAGATATCCCTTTTTCTATGAAGAGATGACAAGTCTTATATTTTGGTAGTTCAAATTATTAGGGATGTGTGCTGGTACACTTGTGGCTAGACTGGGGAAGAAATAAAATTTTCCTATATACCAACCTCTCCCACCTTTAAATAATTTCTATGTGGTTTCTATAGAAAGGGTTAGTATCCCCCTAGAACAAGACCTATTATTGGTAAATGTGTAATATTCACCAATGGGTTTCAAAAATAGTGAATAAATTTAGTGAATAATATAATTTGATACTCTGATTAAAATTCATACCTCAATGAAGAGTGGGTTCTCCTTTCTGGACTCTTTATGGGGATATAGAAGAAAGGCTGAGAAGACCAGATTATTTGAGAATTGTGACTCCTCAGGAACCCCAATACTTCCATTGAGGTGCAAAAATAATTTGGGCTATCTACATCAGGATATGTAGACTTTTAGTACTTAGAGAAACTGTTGTTTATTATGAGAAACAAATTCTCATGGATTAAAGCTATTGTAAATATGAAATCTTCATGATTATTAGAATTGTTTATAGATTGTATCTGAATTGTCTTACTTATCTTCTCTATATTAACATTATTATACTATATTTTTTTTTCTAACTTATTGATTTTATTTCCCTTTTGGGTATTGGGGTGTCATATTGAGCATTTTTATAGTCACTCCTTCATAGCTCTTACACCCACACATGTTTTTTTGTGAAAGTGATTGACATGTTCAAAAATGGTATTGGTTGAAAAATATCTGGTGTGTATTTCTCATAGCTAAAACCTATTTAAAAATGGTGACACATAGCTCTCTTTTCTTTAATAGTGGTGGTTACTACTACGTTTGGAGATCATTCAAGTAGTATATCATGTGAGAAGGGGGTTTCTAGTATCTTGTATTGGCCAGGTTCATAGGTATTTCACGTGTACAATTCATATGAATTTATCCATATGGAATTGCACATGTATTTCTTTATCTCATACATGAGTTGTATACAGTTTGGTATTTTATATATTTGTACCTGAGATAATGTTTATTATTCTATTCATTAGATACATGGGAATGTTACTAGTTGTTATAGGAAAAGACCTCTAATATTGTGCGATATTCCAAATTTTTTTAGTCACCATCCCTTCACATATTAGAGGTGAGTGTTGGGTGGCTCACTTGTCTTACCGCCAGCCTAAGAAAGGCCTCGGTGCATCGGGTAATGTAATATACATTTGTGTGTGTGTGTGTATATATATATTTATATGTGTATGTATCTAAATATATTTATATATTTACAATTATTTTTATATATTAATATTATTTAATTGTATATTTATAATTATTTTATAATTTTATATTTATATATTATATGTTAATGGGGTTTTATATTTATATATATTTATTTGAAATGTATTTATAATATATATATATATATATTAAAATGATTTTTTAAAAATTTGTAATATATAATATTAACATATATTTGTTAATGTGTTTTAAAGCATTATTAAATATTTTTATTCTTAATATAAATTAAAAAATATATTACATAAATTAAGAAAATAAAATTGATAATAAATGTTTACTCGAATTTGATTTAATATTTTCAAATATGGGAAGGCTTTATCAACACTAAAAAATCAACAAAAAATATAACTGTTATCACTATTAAAAAAGGTATTTATATATCAATAATTTTTCAATTATTAAATAGTGTCAGTAAAAGTGGTATTTACCAATGCTAAAAAATCATTGCCAAAATGGTTCTTTATTATTGTCTTTTTTATCATTGATAAAGCTTATCCATTTATCAATGTTTTCTTTTTAACACTGATAAAGTGTATCATTATAAGAATTTTGTTTAAACCATTGATAAATGAAACAATGTTTTTTTATGATCTGTATTAGTGTCATTTTACAAGTGACAATACACATTAGTGTGGACTAAAATGTTATTTTAATGGACAATATAATTGAAATATATCATGGAAATAATGTTAATTGATCACAAAAAAATTACCTTATAAATTTATGAGTTTTTTTTCTTATCAACTCTTAATATAATTTTTTTGATCACTAATAGAAGTATTTGTACTAAAATTTTCACATCATCCACTTAACCTAGGATTCCCTTTCCCTATTTAACCCAACCCACCACATATCTCATGCCTAGTGCTCCCCCTCCATTGATCTCAAAACATAATTCCACTATGTTAAACTAACTTTCTACCACTAACCACTGATTATTCCGTTTTCCCTATCTTGTTTTGACCCCATCATATACCTCCCTATGAATGATGGAAATAATTTGAAATTATATTTATTTTTAATTTTTTAGGTTTATGTTTTCAAAATTTTGGGAAAATGGATTGACTATGAATCAAGCAATATGATGATAAACCAACATGGGAAACATCACCAAATGGTTTGACGTTGTCAACCCTTAATTCTTTTTTTAAATCCTTAACTTATTTTTTCTAATTTTGTTTAGTTTTCTAAATTTTTATTTAAAATTAATCAAAATTTTTATTTTTGTTTTGTTTTATTATATATTTATATCAAAAAATTTAGATGGATTTTAAATAATATTTATTTATTTAGAATTACTAACATTCAAGTAATCCAAAAATAAATCCAAAACTCAATTAAGGATAACCTTTTATAGGAGAAGGGAAATTTACTCCCCTTAGGAATTTTCCATGTGGGATTCTGTTTCACATTGCAAGATTTATAATAATAACATAACAATGATAATAATAATACATAAATAATAATATATAAATAATAATATAAAAATAAAAATAAAAATAATAAAAATAAAATATTATTAATAAAAATAATAATTAATATAAAAAATAATAAAAAGTGTTAATATAAATAATAATTAATGTCATAAATAATAAATAATAATATAACTATTTTTTAACTGCAAGATACCGACCTTTTTTGGAGTCATATTGGGCACATTTTCAGGTACTTTTTTGTTTTTTACTTATGTACCTTTGATGGGAGTTATGGCTTGGGGTAAGTTTTGGTGAAGTCTAAGAAAATATTATTAAAAATAGGTTGTGCATGGTTGGCACAATGTTTGAAAAAATCCTGAGGCTACCTATGGGAGACCATGCGATCTATGGTATTTGAGGCAATAACTTGGTCGTGGTAAAAGAACGAGTTGAGAGTTCATGTGAGGTGGTCGTGCAAAGTGCCCCCTTGAAGAAGTGGCTAATGAACAGTTAGTGCATGACTTGTCTAACCATCCAACTGAACTGTGTGCAGGCCAACTGTGAGATCCTAAAATTGTAGATCTCACTCATTTTGAACCTTTAATGACTTGTTTCACCTCTTATGTGACCCTAACTCAGTAGTTTACTTTCCTAAGGGAAAAGTAATTTTCTCCCATCGACTCAAAGGGATTGCAAGGCCTTACGAACACAGTTCTTTGAGATCAAAATCCTAAATTTAAGATCATCACTTCTCCCAGTAAGTGGATTTCATACCAATGATTCTTCTGTTCTTTATTCTAGATTTATGTGATCTTTTAATGGAATATATCCCCTAATTTCATGGATCTAAACCTTTTTGGTGAGATCTAGATCTAGTATTTTGTAACTAGTTCTAGATTTATCAGATCCTGATATTTTTGATCTTGATTTCGGTTTAGAGATCCAGATACCGAACTTTTATCAATATCATTGTGCCGATCAGATTTTGGGAATTTCCTTTGAGCAAATTTCCATCAAAAAATTGAGGTTGGTGATATAAATCTAAATCTCATATAGGTGGATTTGATATGTATATGAAAAAATATATAATTTCTATAAAATTTTAGTAATTGATTTTATTAAATTGGGTTAATCATTTTAAACAATTTATTTATCGAAGATTTGTAGAAATATGTGATTAATTGGGGAATTAATCCAAAGACTAAGGGCATAGATTATTAAATAATTAATTTTGGGAAATTTCTTATAAGAGATATATGTTTTAATCTAGGAAATTAGTTGGGAAATTAATTATGATATATTGAATAGTCTAAGTTGAGATAATTAATTGTGGATTTATTATGTTCCTTGATAATGTGATCTTGATAATTAATTCTTGGATTAATTATAGAGATTTGTGATTAGAATGATATAATTAATTCTAAAAAATTAATTACGGAAAATGAATTGTGATTTTGATTAATTTATTGATAAATTAATTAATGGTTTGATGCACTTAGTTAATTGATGTGTTAACTGATGTAATTGATATGTTTAACTAATTGTTAAATCAGTAATGGGATTGTGGCGAATAATTAATCAATAATTTAATTATGTGATAAATAAAGGGAACTTAGTAATTCTAATTTGAAAGTACAAATTATAACATGGTCTTCATACTTATGGGTAAAAATAATGGGAACATGGTCATTCTAAATTGATAATTGTGCATGGTAACATGGACATTATACATATGAGTAAAGAGAATGGGAACATGGCTATTCTATTGAAGAGTAAGAATAGTAACACGGTCATCTTACATACATTTGTGTCATTGGTAATTTTGGAAATTCATCATTTAAATATTAAATTAGAGAATATAAATAATGGAAATCTGAGTTATGGACTCACATGAGAATGTTCTAACTCCGACATGAGTCAAATCAGGTATTGAAATTTCATAACACCTTGAATACTTTTAGATTCATCTAGAAGAAGGTATTAATAAATGATATTACATAGATAAATCATAGGGATATGGTACAAGATGATGTTATTATTGAGGTATGAGTATCCTTGGGAACCTTGCAGTTAATATAGTTAGATAAGTATAAATGAAAATGTGATAAACTCTATATTATTTAATTTTTTTATTTACTTATAATACTGTAAACAATGTATTTTGACTGTAATTGTCTTAGATGTTGTTGGTGGGGCCTACTGAGTTGTACTCACACCCAATTCAGGGAGCCTAATTAGAACCCGAATTGATTATACTATTTTAGGACTGGATAAGAGGAAAGGCCTTAGGATAAGTGGATGATTGGGAATAGTGCATTGAGGAAGGAACCAGACATGATTCGATAGCCACTTGCGGAGTTGTAGTGTCCTTTTTATCAGTTTTCTATTGGAAACTTTACACTTATATTGGAATAGCATGTTTTTCTATTTATATTTAGTATTATATTTCATGTTTTCTCCTATTATGACATGAGTATTTTTCTAGTTATATATCATTCTACTTTATTTATTTACTTATTTCCACTAGACTTTTAGTCTTTTAAATGCAGGTATAGTCTCCCCATAGATGACATAAGAGACCCTCTCTACTAGTTGGAAGCCTTTAGCATTCGAGGAGGCTAACTCGAGGTCCTTTGGAAAACTGATTCGTGGAACTGTCGTGTGGATCCTCGATCGGGATGTTACAAAGTGGTATTAGAGGTTTAGTTTTCTTTCTTTATCTTTTGTATTATTGTTTTTAGAAAGGTAGATAGAATACTAAGAAGAGTCTAGTCTTGTTAATGATCTTGTTCATGGATGTTCCAAACCAATGTACTTGGGGAAAACCAAGTACATAAGGTGGGATTGTTTTTATTGATGTCTGTAGTTACAATTGAATATTATTTCACTTTGAGTGGCGCACTTGTGGTGTGAGGTGATCATTGTTTCTGATAATTTTTGAGTATTGACTTGTCACCCATAATGAAACATGAGTTGAGTCTACATGCCTCATTCTAGGCACTCAGGGTTATTATGACATGAATCATTTTAGGCACGCATGGGAGAACATCTTATGTGTATGTTTTTGAACTTGTAATGTTTTTCTTGATTGTGAAATTGAAAATAAAATGGTTCATAAACATGAATTTAGTAGGATTTTAAAATGATGAAAAATGATAATAAATGAGTTCCTAAATGAGAAACATGACTATGATGGTGTGATTACCCTTATTAAAAAAACCTAGGAGTAGCATGGTTAAAGGTAGTGATAGCGCTTCAGTTTTGACCATCTGATGAGGTTCGGGAAATGGGGTTGTTGTGATTATTTACTCTTACATAAATGTTATAAGGTTTTGTTATGAGACCTGAGATGTGTGTTTGAATTTTTAAATAGTATTCCTCCACGACACTTATTGAAGGGATGACCTAGGGGTGTGCCTAGGAATGTTTTTCTAGTTAGGTAACTTGAGGCACCGATCGTGCGAGTTGAAGATGAAGGGGAGAAGTTTTGAGAGAACTTATCTCTCGTCATGTAATTCATATAAAGATACCATAGAAGAGTTGTGAAAAGTATTTAAAAGTTGACAAGGGAGTTTCAGTTATAGCACCCTATGACTTTTACCAGAGAGGGTGAACCTAAGGTAGAAAAATTATGGGTTGTGTCTATAGATACAATAATTGACCATTTGGTGACTTCAGCTGAGAGGAGGGTCAATGTTTATAATTATATGCTATGTGGATCAACTAATAATTGGTGGAAAGAACTGCATATACTGACAATATGCTAATGAAGAAATTCTTAGAGAGGTTATTGGAAAAATATAATCTAGAGATGATAATACATGAAAAACCTGTCGAGCTCATGCAGCTAACATAGGGGAGCATGTCATTGATGGACATTGCTAGAAGCTACAAATATTCCCAATGATTTTCACCGTCATTTTCTATAGATGATGAATTTTAGTTGAATCATTTTCAGGAAGGAATTAAGTGTGATATTAAGTCCCAGGTGAATATATCTAGGATGAATAAATTTATAGAAGTGGTGGATTAGGCTCTCATTGTTGAAGGGAACCTAATGGAGGATTTCAGTGATAGATTGGTAGTTGTTACTGGACGATTAGGAGGTATGAATTCAAAGAGTAGGAAGTGTTGTTATGATAACTTTATCCAAAGAATTGATAAGCAGTGTGTATAGACATGAGTTTCGGTTGTACATGACCTTACTGGGGTGATTTGGCATTAGTGTGGTAGGATGAGACACTCTCTTCGACACTATTCTCGACCAATAGTAAAGTGTCGATCATGCGACAAGATGAGACATCTACAAAAGTTTTGTAGGTCTTAGTGATAGATAGGAACTAAAGTAGTAGTTGGGAAAAGTCATAGTTTAAGAAGATGATCTTCTACACCATATAGAGATGGAAGTTGGAGTTCTACTGGTTTGGGAGGTAGAGGTAGTGGACGTTGAGCTTATGGGAAGGGGCGCCTGCATCTGTAGAGTGGTGCAACTTAGGGGAGTCAGACAACATGACATGAAATAGGGGAAACATAGTTAGATGAAGTACAACTGACACATGTGGATAGTGAGGTTAGAACATAAAATGTGAGAGGTACTATTATAGTATATTCTACATTATCTAGTTCCTTGTTTGATATTGGAGCCTCTAATTCCTTTATATCTTCAAAACTTGTTAATGGTTTTAGAATTCTAGGGGAGTTTTTGAGGGGGTTATGACTATAGATACACCGTGGGGTGTATGGTCTTGAGATGCCTATATTTTCATGGGATGGTCACTAGGGATCGAGTAATAGCATTTACTATGGAATATCTTTGTTCTTGTTATGGAAGGCTTTGAACTAATAATGGATATTGACTGGATAGTCACATAACGAGCCCACATCAATTGTTACCATAGGAGAGTGAAATGTGTGTCTCATAAGGGTGGCCTATATATTCATTGTGGAGAGTGGGATATCAAGGCAGGCCAAGGAGGGCTAATTACTCAGTAATTGGGAGATATCACAACCCAAGTCACTAGTCCTTTATTTAATGACATGGGTGTTAGGAAATATATCCTTCAACCAATAGTGATACTATTTTAGGTTGTATTTCTTGAAGGCTTCTCAGGGATACCACTTGAGAGAGATGTGGAATTACCTATTAATCTCATGCCAGGGACTTAGACAATTTCTATTCCACCATACAGAATGGTACCGACTAAGCTTCAAGAGCATAAGACTCAGTTGGATGAGTTATAGGACAATGGATTTATCCATCCATGTTCTACACCTTGGGAATCACCTATTTTCTTCACTAACAAGGTGGAATGGAGTTTATGCAACTATATTGATTACCATAAGTTAATCAAAATGACTATTAAGAACTAATGTCCACTTCTGTATATCACTGATATTTTTGACCAATTGAAAATATATTTTTTGTTATCAATGATTGATTTGAGATTAGGGTATCATTAGTTTAATGTAAGGACGTATGACATACTGATGATTTCTTTCAAAATTATTTATGGACTTTTTGAGTATTTCATAATGAAATTTGGGTTGAAAAATGCACTGTTAGTGTTTATCAAATTGATGAAAATGACCTTTCATCTATATCTGGATCATTTTGTGGTGGTTTTTATTGATGAAATATTAGTGTACTCCAAGACTCATGATGATCATGCCCAACATCTTCACATCATACTGGGTATGCTAAGAGATAATCATCTATAAACCCAGATATATAAGTTTCAATTTTGGATTGTCCGTGTATATTTCTTGGGGAACATCATCTCAGAGGAAGGAGTGTTAGTGGACCCAAATAAGGCACACACAGTTGTTTATTAGCAGCATCCTAATAATGTTTTTGATATCTGATGGTTTTTGGGATTAGCTTGATATTATATAAGATTCAAGCAAGAATTTTCCCATTTCTTAGGGACACTTGCGGGGATGAGAAAAAATGGAGTAAAGTATTAATGGTTATAGGGTTGTGAGAAATAATTTTAGGATTTAAAGAAGATATTAGAACCAACATCAATTTTGATCTAACCTGTGTCATGTGAGGTGTATATGGTTTATTATGATTCTTATAGTATCGTACATGGAGTTGTGCTGTAGAAGAGAGATCGAGTTGTGGCATATGGGTCTGAAATGTTTAGGCCTCATGAAAACAGTTACCCTAATATTATAGTTTTGGTGGACATTGATGAAAAAATATAGTAGGGTTTATGACAAGATTATTCACTTCTCAGCAGGTGAAGGTAAAAAATCAATGACCTAGAGGATTACTATAACGGTTGGCTATTCTGGAATGGAAGTGGGATGATGTGACCATGGATTTTATTGTGGGTATTCCAACATCACTAAGGAAGAATGATTCCATTTTGGAAATTATGGATCAACTGAAAAAGGTAGCATATTTCCTACCTATAAGGGAAACATCTAAAGTAGTAAAGTTGGTAGAACTGTATATTCAGGAGATAGTCCATCTATATAGAGTGCTGTAGAATATAGTTTCATATAATGACTCAGGATTTACTTCATGATTTTAGAAGGTCTTATAAAAATCACTTGGAACAAATGTATTATTGTGTATAGGTTTCCACCGATAGATAGATTGATAGTCAGAACGTACTATATTTGTGCACTTGGACATGCAATTGGATTTTGTGGTTCACATAGGTGGATCTTGGTAAAACCATTAGGATATGGTAGAGTTCTCCTATAATAACAGTTATTAGGAAACAATACAGATGGAACTGTATGAGGCTCTTTATAGTAGGCCATGTAGATCATCACTATTCGGGATGGAGGCAAGTGAGTCAGAGTTGTTGGGACCGAGTCTCTTGTAGGAGACATCAGAGCAGTTAGATTTGAATTCGAAACATATGGATATGACTCGGAGTAGACAGAAGTCTTATAATGACAAGAATATAAGACCCCTAGAGTTTACAAAGGGTGATATTTTATTCTTTCGGGTGTTTCCTAGGTTGGGTCACCATAGGATATATAGAGGTCGGGAAAGTTGGCACTGAGGTTTCCTGGACCATTCCTGATAGTGGAGAGAATCAGGCTGGTGGCATACGGATTGAGTCTTCCACAGAGATACAGTTCTATGCATGATGTTTTACATGTATCACAAATTTAGTGGTATCACCCAGACCCTCCTCATGTGATCAATGTGGATGAGGTTGAACTGGATATAGATACATCACATAAGTAGTATCTGATATGTGTGTTGGATCGGAGTGAGAAAGTGTTATGATAAAGGATCGTGAAGATAATTAATGTGTTATAAAAACATGGATGTGTACAAGAGGGAACATGGTAAAGTGAAGTAGACATGAGGGCTTAATAAAACGTTTTTTTTGGCTCTGAATCAGAGAATTTCTTGGAAGTGCAGCTCGAGGATGAGCTGTTATATGGTGGGATGATTAAAATATAACAAACTTTTTTAGACTAATATGAGGAACATTTTTAGGTTAGTTTTGTTTTTTACATAATTACCTTTGATGAGAGTTATGTATTCAGATGTATTATGTTGAAATGTAAAAATATATTGGAGAAAAGGGGTTGTGCATAATTGGCACATGGTTTGAAAAAACCATGCGACTACATTGGATAAACCATGCAATATATGGTCTTTGAGGCAGTATCTTCAGAATAGTTAAAGAATGGGATGAGAGGAACTTCAAGGTGGTTGTACGAAGGGCCCCATTGAATTAGTGGCTAATGAACGGTTAGAATATAGTTTTTATAACAGTGTGACTAAACCGTGCACATTCAAATTGCGAGATACTAAAATTGTGGATCTCACCTATTTTTAGACATTAATAACTTTTTTCACCTCCTCTATGAACCTATATTTGGGTTTTACTTACATAATGGTAGAGTAAGGTTCTCCCATTGATTCATAGGGATTTGAAGGCTATAATAACACCATTCTTTGAGATCGAAAGCCAGAATTAATGATCGTATCTTCTCCAGGTAAGCAGATTTTATCCCAATGCTTCCCCGTTATTTCTTATATCATTAAATGATCTTTTATTGAAGATATCCTATGTTTCCAGGGATATAATCCTTTGTGGTGAGATATAGATCCAGTATTGTGGAACTAGATCTAGATTAATGATATATTGATGTCTTTGTTCTTCATTTTGGTTTAGGAATCTAGATCAGAAACTTATATCAACATCGTTATGATTTTCAAATTTTGGGGATTTCCATTGAGCGAATGTTGATCAATGAATTGTGGTGGGTGGTCTAAATATAATTCCCAGAGTCATGGATTAGATATGTATATGAAAAATTATATAATTTCTAGCATCATTTTGCAATTGATTTTATTAAATTGGGTTAATCATTTCTACCAATTAATTTAACGAAGCATTGTTGAAATAAGTGATTAATTGGGGAAATAATCCTATGAATAAAGGGTTTCCCTATTACAAAATTAATATGGGTAAATTGGTTATGATAGATAGTGGTTGTAATCTAGATAAATAATTTAGAAATTAATTATGAGATATTTAATTGGCTATGTCGAGATAATTAATTTTGGAATAATTATGTGCCTTGATAATTTTGGGATTAATTATGGGGAGTTGATATTAGAATGAGATAATTACTTTTGGAGAATTAATTATGGAAAATGAATTGTGATGTTGATTAATTAATTGATAAATTTATTAATGGTTTGAGTACTTAGTTAATTGTTGAGTTAAATATTGGAATTGATGTGTTTTACTAATTGATGAATTATTAATGGTATTAAAGTGGATAATTAATTGGTAAATTAATTATGTGATAATGAATGGGAACATGGTCATTTTAAATTGAGAACTACAAATGGAAACATGGTCATCATACATATGGATAAAGAGAATGAGAACATGGATATTATAAATTGAAAAGTGTAAAGGGTAACATGGTTATTATATTTACGAGTAAAGTGAATGGGAACATGGTCATTCTATTGAGGAGTAACCATGACATCCTAGTCATCATAATTACATTTTTGATATTGGTGGTTTTAGGAATGGGGCATTTAAAAGTGAATTTAATTAACAAAAATAATGGTACCTTGAGATATGGAATCACATGAGAATGTTAGACCTCTATCATAAGTGGAATTTGGTATTTAGATATTATAACTCCTTGAATACTTTGATATTTGGCTAGAAGTAGGTATTAAGATATGGTATTACCTAGGGAACACATCAGGATCTAGTATGAGATGAAGTTATTATTGAGATACATGTATCCTAAGGAACGCTGTAGTTATTGTAGTAAGATAAGAATAAATAAAAATGCGATAAACTGTTTATTATTACATTGTAATTATTTCCTGATAGAACTGCACACACTATCTTTTGACTGGAATTTCCTTAGACATAGTTGATGGTGGTCCACTGATTTGTACTCACATACTATTCAGGCTTCGAGATTAGTACCTTAATAGATTATTTCATTAATGAACTGGATAATGGAAAAGGCCCTAGGATATGTGGATGAAAGGGAATGGAGCCCGAAGGAGGGAACCAGACATGGTTCAGAACCCACTTGGGGATATATAGTGTCCTTTTTTTCAGTTTCACATTATACACTTGACACTTATATTGGAATATCATATTCTCCCTTTCAGTTGAGTATTGTCTTTATTGTTTGGTTATCTCATGACATGAGTATTTTTCTAGTTATATATGCTTATACTTTTTTTTATTTACTTATGCTAGCATTTTACTCTAATAAATAAGGGTATAGACTTCCCATATCTAACTTAGAAAACCCTCTTTGCTATTCGGCAGCCTTTAGCATACCAGAGGCGTGCTTGAGGTCATGTGGGGAACTGACTCTATGCACTATCGCGTGGCTACCGAGTAAGCACGTTAGAGTGAAAATATTATTAACAATTCATAATATAATTTATAATTATTAAATGAAAATAAATGTAACCATTAAAAATTAAAATATTATTAATATACTTAATATGATAAATTGTAGTTACTAATTAATAATATAATTAATTAAAAATAATAATATTATTAACAATTAATAATATAATTATTAATAAATAACTAAAAAATTAACCATTTATAAACAATAATATAATTAACAACATTAATAATAATTAGCAATAGAATTAATAACATGATTAATAAAAATAAAAAGTATAATTAATAATATAAAAAAATATAATTATTAATTATTAATAATATATTTTTAATAAAAATAAAGATGTAATATATTATTAATAATTATACATATATTATTATATATAATTACTAATAATACATATATATTAATACATAATTAATAATATAACATAATTTATTACTATAAGTATTAATAACATTAAAAATACGATTAATTATATTATTAACTATTCATTTGTGACCAGGTAGTGCACTATGCCAATAGGTACCTTGAACTGCACCCCTTCCTCCCCATCAAGGATCAAAAATTCCTCTTATAATTCTACCAAAATCTGAACATTTTTACTAACCAGAATTATGGGAATAGTGATAGGGAATGCAAAAAGTGAGCATAAGTATAAGGGGGCAATAGTGGTCACCGATGATGATGGTGAATATAGTAGAGCATGAGTGGAGAGTGGTGGTGTCATTCAATGATGAGAATATAGGAGTATGGTGGGTACAATCTCGGAAATGGTGCAGGAAGAGGGAGCCCAAATCGGTGTTGACAGGATGACCAATATTTCTTTTGCGGGGAAAGCACTCGGTGCAGCAGTCTCTAATGGTGCTGGTGGGGGCATAAGCGAGCATGGGGTTGACGGTGGGTGATGGTATCTAAGGAAAATTTTCCGATACACTGTAAATAAAAGTAATAATTCCTAGTCTACTACCGAAGGGAAATAAATTCCCAAAGTAACGTCACTCCTCAGGTGTGTTTTCATGGAAGAATGCCCATCTATATTGACTCCTTCTTTTATTTTTTAAAAAGAAGCTATATAAATAAGCCCCCTCTTTGATAAAATTTTTAATAAGGTGCTAAACAAATAAGAATCTTATTTGAGAAAAAGTTTAAGAAGTCTCTAAATAAATAAGTGCCTTCTTTGAGGAAAATTTGAAGAAGGCGGTAAATTAGTAAGTGAGTTCTTACTAACCATTTTACAGGATGTTCTTTTATATAAATCAGCAACACATCTATATTTTGTGTTTTTTTCTTTATATTTTTATTATATATATATTTTAAAAAAACTATATAATTAAATAATGTTTAATGGTTTTCTAACAATATTATGGATAATGTAATTAATAATAAAAATATAATAACTATAATTTCTAATAGTGAATATAAATTATGTAATTAATAATATATATAATTTGATATTTTTTAAAAAATTAGTAATAAATAATAATCTACTTATTATTAATTATTTTATAATTATTTTAGTTAATAATAATAATAATATTTTTTATCAATTATTATTACTTTTTATTATATAATTTTATATTGTTTCATGTAAATTATTTTCAATTTGTTATATTTATAACAAATAAATCTATTTTTAATAATGATGATCATTAAATAATAGTTTTATTATTAAATATTATTATTATTATTATTAAGTAATAGATTAATTACAATGATTTGTAAAAATAATATATTAATTATATTTAATAATAATATTATTAAATAATAATTATGCGCATATAATAATTTTTTCTTAATTATTATCTATAATTTATAAAATTATCAATTTTATTATTATTTAGAATTATTATGTTCTTAAATAATTAAATTATATATAATATTTAAAATTATTATTTATTTATTTTATTATTATTAAAATATTAATTATATTACTATTAAGGTTATTATTAATGATTAATAATTATATTATAAATTATTAAAAATAAAATTATCATTAAAATTTATATTTTATATGTTAAGGAAATTAATTGATATTTATTTTAAATTATATTATTAACTAATTTACTCGATACATTAAGAATTATATTATTTACATCATTATTCATAATTTTTTAGTAATTCTTGTAAATATGATAAAATATAATTATTATTTATTAAAAATGTAACTGATAATATTAATCAATAATAACACCATTAATAATAATTATTTTTTGATATTCCTTTTGTTTTCAAATTTTTTTTTTCACAATCAATGTTTTAAAATTCATATAGCTATTATTTACACTATACATTATGCGTATAAATTTTATGAAGTGTAAGTGTTATGTTTTAAATTAATAATGTTTTTTTATCTTGTAATATTATTTGGGTTTTTTATATTTATTAAGTTAATTTCTTTTTCAACTATTTCTTATCTATTTAATCCATGTTTTATGTTTCATTTATATTTGTCTTATCATTTTCATTTTATAGGTTTAAAAATTCATCTACCTGAAACAAAATAATGTTTCATATAGCTGGATTTTAAATCCAATAACATATAAACTATAAAGACAATATAAATGAAACATAAAATATGCATTAAACATATCAGAAATAGTTATAAATAAATTTTTTTTGTAAGTAATATAAATGAAAAATAATTCCAATGGCATAAAACATTTTTGTTTCAAAAAATAACTTTTGTATTATAAATTTTTTTTAAAACAAAATTTTAGTGTAATTTTATTATTATCTTTTTGAAATTTTATTTTATAAAATTATTTTTTATTTTTACATTCAATGTTTTAAGTCTCATAGAGATTTTATTTATATCATATTTTATGTGTATAAATTGTTTATGTGTAAATGTTATGTTTTAAATCAATAAGGTTGTGTCATGTAAATTTTTTTTGTAATATTTATTAAGTTTTTTAATTTCCATCTATTTCATATAGTTTAATCTTTGTTTTACATTTCATTTGGATTGGACTTATAGTTTATATTTTATAGGATTACAAACACACTTACATAAATGTTAATAATGTTTCAATTAGGTGACCTTTTAAGCCTATAAAATTTAAATTATAAGACCAATCTAAATGAAATATAAAACATGGATTACATTTATAGGAAATTGTTGAAAATAGAGATAATTTTGTAAAAAACTTTGATGAATTTTTTTTTAATATTTTGAAGTCAGCTACTTGAAAAATTATTATGTTACAAGTAGGTAACCTTTGAAGCCTATGAAATATAAACTATATGAAAAATCTAAATGAAATACCTAACATTGATTAAAAATATAAAAAAATATTTTAAAATGGAAATAATTTAATGAATATAACATACCAATAATAATTTACATGAAAAACATTTATGGATTAAATACATGACATGTAATCTTCAAAAATGTTTTGTACCATTTAAACTATTTTTCATCAGCATTTTTTATGAATTTATTTTATTTTCAATTATTTTTATATGTTTATTTAATTTTTCAAATATCATTTATATTGTATATATATTCTATAATTAAATGGATTTCAAACACATCTACATAAAACATTATCATGTTTCTTGTAGGTGAACATGGAAGCATATAAAATATATACTACAAGTATAATTTAAATGAAACATAAAACAGGAAATAAACATATACAAAATAGTTGAAAAAAATATTTTTAAAAATATAACAAACAAAAAATATTTTACATGAAACAATCCTTATTGGTTAAAAAAATTACATTTAGCGTACAAAATAATTACGAACCTAAAATATAGTATAAATAAAATACAAATGAAATTTAAAACATTTAGTATACAAATAAAAATTAATTAAAAATAAAATTATCACTAAAAAAATAATATTAAATATTAATTTTGTAATTATTGATAATTTTTTTGATTTATATTTATAATAAATAAAAATAACATTTTAAATTAATTAAAATAATTACAACAATTATTATAAATAATTTTTTAAAAAATATAATTCTTTAAGTAACTAATAAATGTGTAAATAATATAAATTAAAATAAATATTAATGAAATTCTTAAAATAGAAAATATATTTGTTTCTAATAATGTTATTATTAAAAATTTATAATAATATTAGTGATCATTTATCATAACCATAATAGTAATATAAGTATTAATTTAATAATAAATAGATTAATAAATAATTATTTTTAGTGTTATATATAATATATTTATTTATGTATTTAATAATACTAAATAATAATATAAATAATAATAGTAGTTATAATAAATAATCATTAAGTATAAATGAAAACATGCACCTATTTATTATTTAATAACAATAAAATTTAAGGATAATATGGTTGTAATTTATTTGACTACAAAGAATAAAATAGTAAATATTTATTTTAAAAATACATTTTATATTTAATAATATTTTTTATATTTTTATATTTTTATATTTTTATGAATAATAATAATAATATTCTAGTTATATTATTTTAATAATATACATTATTATTATTATTTATTGAAAATGTGTTATATATATAAATATTTTGTTTATATATATATATATATAACCAAAACATAGAAAAAAAGTATAATTTAAAATTAAAAAAATGCGGGAAGACATTGTCCGAAACACCGTCTTATTCAAGACATTTTTGAAGAAGGCACTATCCAGAACAATGCATTCTTCATAACATTTCTAAATACGGTGCTTTCCAAGACAACACCTTCTTCACAATTGTTTTGAAGAAGGCACTATTTTAGACAACGCCTTTACTTTAATACTTTTAAAGAGTGCACTGTTCGAATGAGAACCCACCCTCATACTCTCACCCCCCATATTCAAATGTAGATTTGTAAATAGTTTCGAAAAATTCCTATATTTATAAATAGGTTTTTAAATTTTCATTATATACAAAAATATTTCCTGGTCTTAACAGTGATGGTGACTGAGCAGGTGGCAACCTCCGATGATGATGGTGCAGAAACTAGAAAGCACATGAGGAAGTGGTTAGGGGGTGGTGTCTGACAGTGATTTTACGAGCGGGAGAATATGGGTGTAGGGGGATACATCCTTCTATTGTGATAGTGTGGTCGAAGGGTGAGTTCCAATAGGGACGGAGCACTGGTAGAGGGAGTCGAACCAGGTGTCAGTAGTCGGGCTGGTACTGGAAGGGTCTGTAGGATACTAGCTGGTCCTATAGACACATTTCATATGGGCATATATGAAGATTATATATGGGACTATGGGCTATGTAATGAGGGTGTTCAATGTCGATTGAAGAAATATGGGGCTGATTGGGTTGGGTTGAGTTTCGTGAGTTGTTTAGTTGTATTGTACCTAAAATAATAATAACAATTACAACAACAACAACAACAAAAACCATAATTAATAATTGGATATTATATTTTAATATATTTATTATTAATTATTATTAATTATATTATTAATTATTAATCACATTATTAATTATTAATTATATTATTTCTTGGTTTTTATTTTTTAATTAATTTTTATTAATTATCATATAAATTATATTATTAATATTTTTAGTTAATTAATTTTATTTTTAATAACAATTAAATATATGATAAATTAACATTAATATGATTAATTTCTAATTATATTATTAATTAAGAATAAAAATAATTATTTACTAATTTTATCATTACTTTTTATTAATTATATTATTAGCTATTAATTATAGAAATAAACATATTAATCATTTTTAATTATTAATTGTTAATTAGTAAATATTATAATTATTTCATTATAAATTATTAGTAATCATATAAAATATATTAATAATATTATTGTTAATGTTAACTTATTTAGTAATTAATTATTAATTATATTATTACTTTTTAATGATATTACTAATAAAGAATTATATTATCAATTATTATTTATCTTATTAACTGTTAATTATATTAAATCATGAAATGAAATACATAATTTTTTTTGATGGAAACAAAAGAGGATTATAAATAAAAATCAAAATAAGGTTGGAAGAAAATAGATTATTCATGAAAATTTATTAAACATCATAATCATATAACTCATAATCACTCATAATCATGCATAATGGAATAACGTAACATGTTCATTCACATATGACTTCTCCAAATATTAAATAATTACCCAATACATTAAGGGTATATATAATTTCAGAACCACCCATCATCATATACAAATTAATAGAATCATATCATTAATTAATCGCATAGTAGATTGTATTTAAATACATAAGAATAAGCTTCAAAATCAAACTAAGAAAAGAAAATTATTAATTGGCACATGTTATATAATTCCCTATCGAGTGGAAAGTGAAAGTTAACTATATTAAATAGATTAATAAATCGAATAGGTTTGTTAGAGTATAATAACAATTATTAGAACAAGTGGAAGAAATCAATACCCAATTTCCCAAATCTTCCAAATAAGATAATATGAAACTGCATAAAAACCAAAATATAAAAAAATTGTATATTTTGTGTACCATTCACCAAAGAGACACTTCATCATCTCTAAACTCCATTCATATGGGTTTTATAAATATCAATAATAGGAAAAAATTTAGCATCCCACCTCATTAGTGTATCCACATGTTGTGCTGAATCATCCAATGTTCCGATGAGATCCATATTATCTTAACAATGGTCTACCATATCATATGAAAAGGAAGAAAATGATTAATATGGATCTCAGTATTATTGGCCAATCATGAGGATCTAAATCCATACCCACTAATATCATCATATGGTAGTGTTTATATATGCTACAATGATGCTCCTTGGGAAGTTACATTTACATGTGTAATCAAAATGGATGAATAAATACCATTTCTGGTTTATGGATTTTATACATGAATGTGAGTCCACTAAATTTTTTAATCAAAATAAATGCTATAATAAATGATAGATAACATGGGATAATAAAAAAGTATAACAGTTTATCATTTATGTTTTATAAATTGATATACATTGCAAGAAAATCACAATTTTCATGATATATATATATATATCATATATATATGATTATTTTTGACATGTCTATTTTAATAAACCACAATCACTAAATCCTAATAAATGTTGTTACATTTCACATTATATTGTATTCGATATAATTAAACATGAAACCATATCCAAAAATCCTTTTGAATATATTCTAAAACACTTTTGGAAAGCTATCATCAAATTCACCTTTATCATATCACTTGAAATAACTTGTGAATACCCAATCAAAATACTTTTGGATTAACACTAAAACGATTTTTGAGTAGATATCTCAGTCAAACTAAATCCTTATTCAGCTAACAAAAAGGTGTTCTACAACGGGCCTATATAGAATTGAAAACAAATACAAATATTCAGATCCATATATATAAGAAAAGAGAGTTATCTAGAAAATCATCAACTCTACTTAAGCAAAAGGGATTTGGGGTGGTCTTTATGGAACACATGTATCACTACAATAGTTTCCACCAATCTTTATCATATGAAAATGTACATTCTCATATATTCCATTTCCCTAAGACATTGAGTGACCATCCGAAATGTAATATTTCAATCCCATATAGACGACATAAAACATGATCGGAAACATACAAAACCTCCCCCATATTAACTAAGTCAATATGCATACTTGTGTATGTAGGGTATCAATGAATAAAGGTTCTCATGATAGGTATATTTCCAACATTAGGTAATGGGGACTCAAACATGATCTAGGAACTCCTAGTATACAAATGACATCTGTATAGAAATCCATGTGGTATACTTAATTGGTTATCTAATGCACACAAATAATATTATTCATTGTTTTGTGCCCCATTAACATATTCTGCGTCTATATACCATAATCCTACTCACAATAATAATAACATTTCATCAAAATATATAATATTCCATGAACAATATCAGTTAGGGATAAACTCAAATTCATACTTTGAGTGGCCAATTATCATTACACTTCATGAAATGTATATATATACATTTATATATACAATTTTTAATAATTATAATATGATGTTTCCATTGATATGATTCATTTTAATATTATAATACTCTTTAAGAATATTTAACGATGCTATCATAATCATAGTTTGGTATATCATATATGATAATCTGGAAGATCACACTTATGTTTGCTACATTTTTTAGGTTTTTTAACTTATACATCATATGTAATTCCTATCACATCTTTTTATACCATTTTATAAAAAACTAAAACTAACTCTTTAGTAAGAAACATCAAAAAAGAACTCTAGTTTGAATAATGGATATATTTATAAATCATATTACTAGCTATTCAAAATCTTGAAAGTATTCAAACCTCTTAAATTCACAACTTAAAATTTGATGATGTCAGAATTTATTTTATACTTAGACCACTCTCTATTTTCATCATCACCATTTTCATAATACTATTCCTCCAAACATTTTCTATGAAATATTATAACTACATATATAATTTTAATAATTCAACCTAACTATTTTAGGATAATGTAAAAACCACATAGTTATGGTATGTTATGTAAATATTTATATTTATCTTAACGTATATACCATAAAATCATTTAGGATAAAGTTTATCCCTTTGTTACATTAACTAATTCAAAACTTTACAATTTTCATCACCATTATACCCTAATCTCTTTTAGGATATCATGTATAATTATTTTTTTATTTTAACCAGTATATTCTTTCAAGAAATGGTCTCTTTTAATTTTCTCAAAAACTGAAATTAACTATCTGTAATTTATTTACTTATCATCACGTATCCTAAAATCTTATAGCATATTGAGTGAAAACAACATTATCTTAAACAGATATAATAGTGATATCCACATTCTTAATGGTAACTAAAGGTAACACTTTATATTTTTCTTTACTATTACATGTCCTAAACATTTTTAAATATTAAGTGGAAAATATTTTAACTCAAAATTAGTGTTATCCTTTATTTTTTAATTTTCTACTTATTTAAGTCCAAATAAACTCCCACTAGCCTCTTAAATAAAATATTATTTTTAGAATATATTTTTATTAGACAAAGAACTTTCTGTGTTTAAAAATAACATTTAATTCCTCTTGATAGTACTATTTAACAAATAAACAAATTTTCAATATCATATATTCTATTTTATGAGTTTGGTACATTTCAAAGAAGGATTTATTGAAATATACCACTGATGGGTGACAAGAACATATTTCCAAATATAATTTTACTAATATTTGGACCAACACTTTTATCATAGAAAAAATAATTTCTCCACATATTTTTCTTTGACAATGTTATAAAAATTGATGAATCATAAACCATGTGTATGTAATTAATTATCTCAAACTTGTTTATAATAACTCTTTGTTGTCAAAAAACTTCTCTTATAACATTAGATAGATGAGATATAAGTAACAATGTTATAGTCAGATTAATTTGAGCTTAATAAAGTCCTTAACATTAAAATCCAAGATGTAGTAACTATTTACTTCATCTTATGAATAAAACTACGAGCTCAATCAATTACTCCTTTGATTTTTAACTCCTCTATATTTACTATAATTTTGTAAACTATATATTTAGTATCCAATAAATGTCAAAATTTAATAATTAAATTAAATACATTCACATCCGATAAAGGAATTCCATAGGGTTTCAAAAAATGTTTCTAGTATACATTGGGCGATCCAATCATATTGAATTATATTTTTTCCTCCTTGAAAATCATTAATTTTAATGATTTTGGTAGGCTTCTTGAAGAAACATTATTGATAATTTTAATAATTTTTTATTCTTTTGGTTTGAAATTTTTCCCACTTATACAATACATATACTACCAAATTCCAAACATCATGTTCCCATATCATATATTATGAACACATTAAGAATAGAAGGTAAACTTTTCTTAAATTCATTTAATTTCTCGAAACATTTTAAAAAATGAAAATTGGATAATTTAACTTACCAAAACAATCCATTTTAGTATATTCTTCATTTATAATATGGATTTAAGAAAATCATAATTATGTGTATCAAAAACAAACCATCTCATTTTGTATACTAAAAATTGTTTTCATGATCTTACTAAGAGTAAAATGGGATAATACACAACTTTTTACATGTTCATACAATATTGAAGAATCCAAGTTTTCAATTTAAGAAATCCATTACTCTGTCACATTTAAAAAAAATTAAGTTCAATTATTTTCATCTTCTGGACTTTTATATTTTTAAAATACATTATAAAATATACACTTAATATCACATATATATATAAATAATAGAATTGATTTCTATAAAAAATAAATTTAAGGAAACCTTTAGTATCACCATGTAATTTAGTATATTCAATAATATTAAATATCAAATTATATAAATCATATGGATTATTTGAGACTAAAATCATTGATATACCCAATCATATTGAGTATGTGAGTGGAAACTAATATTACTTTGGTCATTTTTCATCCAATGCCTTTGAAACCTTAAATTAACCACTATATTCTTACATAATAATTTAGATTCACCTTTTTAACTACTTCAAAGCTTAATTAATGAGGAAGGAAATATTTTAACATATATAATTTTCCTTAATTACTTTTCTTAAATTACCAATCATAATTAAGAACATTTATTAAGATACCAGTATAATGAGATAATTACATTAAGATACTCCTTTTCAAGGATTATTTAAAAAGTTTATCTTGATTATGATGATGATATTATCTAATATATAAGATTTTGTCAATGATTATCATGTATTATAAACCATTTAATATGGAATTTTATTAAATGATATCCCACTAAAATGATGACCCTTATAGATGTCCATCATATCAATTAGTTAGACATGATCCATATTTCAAAAGAAGAATAGATTGATAGGGAATTCCTCTCCCTAAATAGTTATTTGGTATATAATCATCCCAATGATTTCATTTATGATTCATGGATAGTTGAGTAGACAACCCTTTTTCCTGTCCAATATATTGAAAAACTCAACTTCATTCCTCTAGTATCCTTCCCAAGAGTTTCCTAGCTATGTGTAACCCAAATAAAAAATGGAAATTATATTATCAAAAGACCATAAAAGGTAACCCTTATATGATATAACCTACCCCAGGATTATCCATTGTCACCCATTACTTTCTTTCATTTCAAAACATAATTTTGGAGAACCCTTCTAAGGTAGAACATACTTAGTTGAATGATCGAGGTTTTGGAAAGTGTAACATTAGAAGGATTCTCACTCTTAATATTTAAATGTGATCTTACATCATGTTATTCCATTTTATGTATTCATTATTATAGTATTTATTTTGGAATACTATTCCCTCCACAAAACCAATATTTTCAAACCATATTGATGTGTAACACTTTACACAACCCAAAAGTTTGTGATCCTCACCCATATATAGAATTATTAATATTCATACATATCTAGATGAATTATATGCATATGTTATATACAAATTCAATTAATGGCATAGATTTATCCCCATGAGTAATCTCATTGTGACATATAGACAACCCCATTAACTTTCCAAGACTACATGCCTCTAGGTAAGTAGGTATTCCAACCCCAAGTCCATCTACCATGGGATACATTACTAAAGTTTGAATCAAATTCATCATAACTCTAAAGCACAATACACACAAACTATATTCAACAACATAATTCAATAACATTACATCGATTATAAACTAATTTCATGGAAGAAAAATACTAAATTCATTATAGAGTCAATCCTAGCATGTAATTCGTGGCTCTATACTACAAGTAGTTTAATATTTTAAACGAAATCATAAAAAATATTGTAATTTCTTAAAAAAATTTAATAAATATGAATATAAAAGTGAATAACCCTTAAATATACCAAAAAATCAAATATTTAAAATTGTGATAAATACATGTATGAAAAATTCTAAAATAAAATCTAATTATAAAACTTTTATAATTTTCATGTTTAACAATATTCACATTTTATAATTTTTAATAAAATTTATTTAAATTCATTATAATAGGAAATCTTTCATATTTATCATTATATAGACTTTACAATTTAAATATATGATATTATATGAATTATAAACTATTTATAATTCAATTAATGTTATCTAATTTATTTACATAATCAAGATATAATTTACTTAACCATTATTTAATCCTTGATCGTATCAATTGTCATAACATTTTGATGTGGTTTAAATAATACCCAATCAAGGCCCCCATTTTATTTTGAACAATTCAAAATAATTATTTATGAAAACTTTATATTCTAAATATAACCATTGAATATTTTGGCCTTATTTAATAAATTATAACCCTTTATAAATTATCAATTTTTATTTCTAAATAAACTGTTTTACATGAAGATCATAATTTATGGCATATAATTTGGTTAAAAGGTATTTCAAATATTAACATTTTAATGTTTCTGAAAAATAAAATTTCTATAAATTTATTTAATTAATTAAAAAGTATTTATTATTAATTAATTAATTTATAAACCATTTATAAGTTAGATATTCATAAAATTCATTTTAATATGATTTATTAATAATTTATTAACCTTTAAAAACATTTACATGTAAATTTTGTTTAACAAATTTAACGGTTTCCCTAATATAGAAACCCATTTCTATGTAAGGGAATTGTATATTTAACCTTACAAAGACACTACACATAATGGAAAACCAGTTCTAGAGCTATACTGTAATGGTATAACTCCATGAACCTTACATAGTACTATTTCATAATGATAATCTTTCTTCTATCCACTTGTAGATGGTCTATGCATGGGAAGATTCCAATGACTATTACATTGCATAAGGGTAAAAAAATATTTCCCTTATGTGAATACTTCACAAAAGGATTAGATCTAATTTACATTTACGTGATTTACATGTACCACTTAGTAAGTATACAACCTTGATACAAACTATTTGTGTAAATATAGAAGAGGATACCCTTAAAAAAACATTCTATATTAGGGTATGACCCGTAAACATACCTATTTTGTGTAAGGGTATGGAGAATGATACCTCTATATGGATTTGGAAAAAATACTCTTACCCTCATACATCAAATGGAATAGAGTGATTAACCTTGTGTAGCCCTTGAAAAGCCCCAATTAACATAATATACCAATATTTTACGTAAGGATAAAGTCATGTAACCCAAATATAGAACAATATATGAATGGTTGAGGCATGTTGAACATTATATACACCTCTCTGAATAATGATAAATATTTGGTTTCCATTATGCCTATTAGATTCATAAGGGCATTGGATTGGTTACCTTAATGTATCCTAGCTATGTATGGGTAAAGCCTTAACATGAAATTGAATTTCTATAAACATGGAACTGCTCAGTTTTTTGATTCTCTTATTAATTACATCACAAGTTTCATGAAGAAAACACATGGATATATATGATAACATTATAGGATTTTATTAGAGTCTAATAATAATTATTAGAACATGATAAAGTGATTAAACCCTTATTTCTATAATCTATCAAGATAAAATGGAACTACAAAAATTTGAAATAAATATATAATATAAATGAAAGCGAACCATTCATTGAAGATACACTACATCATCTTGAAAATAAATCATATGGGTTGGATAAATATCACCAAGTAGAAATCCTAATCATCCCACCTCCATATTGTATTCCTGGGCTTTGATGAATCACCTGACATTCAAATGAGATCCTTCTTCTCTTCTTGATGTTATAAAATATCATCTTAAAAGAAGAAAGAATAAGAGTGTTATGGGTCCTGGGAGTATCATCCAAGAATGATGATCTAAATCCACACCCACCAATATAATCTTATGGTAGTGATTATATAAGCCATAGGGACACTCCTTGGGTAGTTTTATTTACTCATGAATTTCTAACACATGGTTAAATTCCATGTTCAGTTCATATATCATATACATAAATGTGATTCCTCTAAAATATTTCAAAAAATATTATGGAATAACAAATGATTACTAACATTGATGAATAATAAATGATAAGAGTTTATCTTTTATGTTAAATGAAATGATGTACCATGCTTGAAAATCATGATTTTCATGAAACACTTATATATATCATATATATATATATAAATACATGTATTAAGGGAATATAACTTTCATAAAAGTCAATAAGAATATAAGAAATAATATTCATAGATAAAATTAGATAGAGTGTTACTAAAGACATAAATATAAATATTGTAAGTCAATAAAATAAAGGATAAACAGAAACCACTTAACTCAAGTATCCACTCATTTTGAACATCCTTCATGTCCCTAAAAAATAAAATTATATTAATTATTTAATTTCACCATATATTTGTTCATCATAATCCTTATTCTTTTTTATTCATTTATTAGATATATTTTTCTTGTTGTATTCGTATAGTTCTAAAAAATATTTGATGTAGAGATAAGGGTCAAATATCCTTTTATAATGATTCCATAAACTCAAAAAGTGATTATGTATATCTTTGATGACATTATAAAAGAAAATGATTTCAATAACATTATATATAGTTTTAAAATGTAAAATACTTTATGGTACGTTTGTTTTAGATACTTAAAAATGACCAGAATTTACTTTTTTTAATATCACTATTACTATGAATATATTATTATTTTTTAATATTAAAAAATAAATTATTAAATCATTAAGGTTATATTTTTTCCATAAATCATTTTTAGAACATATATGATTGGATTATGTAAAAAATAACACAACATTATTAACATACGTAGTGTAAAACCACAAGAGGTGAGCGATGTTTTCCAAATGAGTATAAAAAAATAAACCATAATAAATATTTGAGTCTAATGAAAAAGTTAGTGTATAATTATTATATTATTTTGAAGTTACTTTTAATTTTTATTTATATTAATGGAATATTTATTAAGAGAATTGAAATGAAAATACATGGATCTGGAAACCTATACTTAGATATATTAACATCTTATGAAAAGGGTTTTATTAGGTGTAATGAGAGAGATATCATCAATAAAGGATAAATTTTTTGATAATAACATGAAAATAAATAAATAAAGAAGAATAATATGAGGTTTAAAAGATCTATTATTTATAAAAATAATAATGAAGAAAGGAAAGCTTGAGTTAGGTACCATTATATTTCTATTTGAGTTGTATCCTTTGTATTATTCATAAAACCTATATAGAAGTGTTTTTGGGGGATAATAGAGACTTAATAATGTATATAAGGAATATTTTAGAGGGATTTATATAACAACCATTATTCTTATTTCATATTTAAACACGATTGTTTATATAACATTTCACTTAATACAACTCATAAGATTGAGAGGTCTAGTGTCTTTAGGGATTAGGAACATTACATAACAACATAAAACATAAAATAAACATCTTTATTGAAAATTTATTTTACATGACCCCAATATTCATTTGTACATAACATTGAAAGGGATAACCTAAGGACCTACCTAAGGAAAGGATGAGATGTAAATCCCAGTAAGATATTATAAAAGGAATAACATGAAGAATACAATACATGTTAAGAAATAGGTATATCAATGGATTATAAGAGAAACATTAACATAAAGGCATGATATAACATTATTATCATAACATGGAAATGTGGAAACAACTTGAAACACTGTATTATTAACATAAGGAAATTAGGTAAACCCCTATCCCAACATGGAGGAAAAAATTCCTATAAGAGAATGAAGTAAACCCCTATCCCAACATTAAGTATCATTATATTAAAAATTATCCAATTAATTGGAGCGCTATCAGACTGCACCCTTCATAATCATTTCAATCTCATGCTTAAGTGTGCCACATAAATCATATAACATTGATTTACTCAATATAATCATTTATTAAATGATTATGGAATGTGGATTACATACATTTAAATCCTCAATCAAAAAGTATATGTGCATAAATGTGAATATCCTAGATAAATAAATGAGTATGGTATTCACTACATGATGACTTTGGTATGGAAAATTACAATGCAATTTCGATAGCAAAATGAAGTCATATAAAAATTCTTAAAATGGGTTGATGAGATAGTAATGTATATATCATATTTTATAAATGAAATCGATAGTAGGGGATAATAGAACATAATATCCTAACACATGAAATGGAATTTTGGATACATAATATAAAATAAATGCATGAATTGAAATTAGAAGAGAGAAATCCAATACTGAATTTAGACATAGTAAAAGGGGGATAAAAGGAAAATATGGGGCCTTAATGGGAGTGAATGAAAGAACCCATAATGTATATATAAAATAGATATTAAGGTGGTATGAAATAAAATATCCCAAATAAATAAAATTTAAAATTAAAAGGAATGACATAAAAGAGGTGTTTGAAGAAAAAGGAGAGAGGGATATCCTTTATATAATTTTGGCATAGTAACAACTTAGGAAATGGTCCAAATGGGGGAGTATAAATGAAAACTCATTGAACTAACATCACATGGACAATAGGGAATTTATTATAAAAGGATGAAAATATAACCAATTGAAATTAAAATGAATAATTTCAAACAAGTTTCTTGAATAGAAAGGAATAGAGGAAGTAGAAGAGACCTGATTTGGATGTGTGATATCAATGGCTTGGGTTGGGATTCAGATTTTGGGGGATCCTTGGGGGGACTATATGGTTTATGGGACAGAGATTGGATGAAATTTAATGGTATTTAGTGAATATAAAAGGGTTCTTGGGTGGGTTTACATACAAAATATGGGGGAAATTCTTTATTATTTTGGTTTTGGACACTACACACTAATGTATTCAAAACCATAAACCATCCAATGTTTTTCCCATGGTTTCTAGAAAATGGAGGTGGAATAAATTTTTTTATGAAGCTAGGGTCCAAATATATTAAAATATTTTTCTTTCTTATGTGGAGGTGAGTCATACTTTATAGGAAATGAAGTTAAAAATATTAAAATATATTACTGGTCCCTGAGAATTCATTAAGGCTTTGTTAGATAAATCAAATAAAAATAAAAATAAAATATTTTTAATTTTAAAAAATATTTTTCCAAAGATACTTTTTATATTATTTTTTTACATCACTATTTGAACATTATGATGTCATAAAACACATTATATAATTATATAGTATTTAATTTTTACCCAAAATATTGACTGTCTTAGAAAATTATGAAAAACTAACCATTGGATAAATTTGATGTCATGATTCCTAAAATAATATTCATTTTATCTAAATAATTTTCTAAATATTTGAATTTTAACTTTTAAAATAAAAATAAACTTTTACTGAAAATTGGTAGGATTTGACAACAAAAAATTTCAAACCTCAATAAAAATTACATTTGACTTTATAAAAATTATACAATCATTTATATTTAATAATATTAATTTAATAATATTATTTTACTAAAACTTTATTTAATTAAAAAATAAATTAAATCATCCAAATATAGTTCTTAATTGAATTTGAATATTAACCAAAAGAACTATTTGTTCATTAAAAATCCTTTACAAAGTACTCATAATAGAATGATAGTATATTCATTATTCTATAAAAAAATAATGCACATAATCAGAATGAGAGGGTATTTTTATATATCCCATTATTATACCTACATAATTCCTAAAAGTATGTTGTACAATGGTGGGTCTTTCATGGGGACATTCAGTGAACACAATTTGGGACATGATCTCAACGAACATGAAATTCTCCCGTAAATAGTTTCTCTCAAGATAATTGTTTTGGATCTTAACTTTCCATTGGTCTAGGGAATAGCCCTGAAATGATATATCTCTTAGAGGCTCTAATAAATTGGTTTTATATGGTACAATCCTAATGGTTAAGTCCATTACCTTCTTTTTCTGTGCCAAAAGGATTTGTTAAAACCATGTATTTATACTAGTAATGTGATCACTATTTAGAGGATATATTATCAATGGTAATAAAACTTAATAGATATTTAAATCTAGTTGGATATAATAAAACAAAAGGAGTGGATGTGTTTTCTATATCCATAATACATTTAATTAAAATAAATATAATTTTATTCATAAATCTTAAATGCATTACAATTTGGGTGGAATATAAATAGAAAACCCATTTTTAGATGTTCTCTGGAAAAGGTAGAACAATTCCCATTTTATTGACAAGAATTGATGAAATTTTGATAATTATAAATTATTTAAGGGGTAAGAAATTTATTTTTATGTGGAAATCTATTTTCACCCCATACATATCCACATAGGACTGAAAATAAGTTTTTATGCTATTTTATTAATTTCTAAACCATTTTTAATAAAAAATACCAATTTTATATAATTTCAGGTGTAGATTTATAATTGGAGGTTAGAAATATCTATATAATAATGGAATCCAAGTTATAAATTTATATCAGTTATTTATAATCTTGTTTATTGCTCATATTTTAGAAACTTCTTATTATTTATAAATTTCATCACTAATTCACAATTTTGACTATCCCTTTATTGTGTAAACATTACATCCATATTAATATTTTTTTTATAATTATCTTGACGTAAAAAATTATTTTTTATTCATTTATTATGATTTATATGATATTAAAATAATTTTAACATGTATTTTAGTGACATTGTATTTCTATAAGTTTCTATATTATTTGAGATTAAAATATAATAATAAGAAGTAAAATTCATTTTGAACATAAATTATTACTTTAAAATGTTTAAAAATTTTAATCAATAACTAATAAATTAAAATTTACATTTTTTATTCTAAAAATTTATATTTTAGTACCTTAATTATTTTTAAGACATTCCAGAAAATTTTAAAATATTACATGTCATACACAATAATAAGCATAATTATATCTATTATTTTAAAATATGTTCAAATATGTTTTTCATCATATCACTAATTTTATTTATTTTATTGACTTCAAAATTTTCGTAAGTATTTTATGTATTGTTCTTGTTTTATTCCATTGTTAGGTGTTCTATAACATTCTAGACACACATTTTATAAGCAATCATAGAGTATGATTTGATATTGATTTTTTTGTATAAGAATTTCTACTTTATCACTCAACCTATATTGAATTTGAATTTTAATATAAAACATTAAGCAAAAAAGGTTCAAATAATTAATATTCTAATATATTATATATATTTATCAATTATTATAAAAATTATAGAAATTTATAAATTTATGAGTAATAAAACTCAATTTGAATTCGGACTCTAATTTTATTAAAAAATGAATTAAATCTAAATACATCACTAAACTTATTACTACATTGAATTCTAATATTTACTTTCTAAATTTATCATTTTCCACTTTAAAAACCTTTAATTGGAATGAAAATATCATTTATAATCTTTTAATATAATTTTAAATAAAAAAATATGATTATACATCACAATTACTACTTACTATTAGGTCTTATTTGTTATAAATTTACAACAAAACACTTAAAATATAATTTTGTCTCATTTATAATTAATGAAGGTTAAAAAATTAAATAAAAAATTTAATGAAAAATAATAATATATTAAAAATAGTACATTCATTTAGAATAAAAAAATATTTCTCTTTCAAATGACAATCCACATTCATGCTTTATATCATGCCATTAATATTTATATGACTTTTATAATAACAAATATAATTTTAAATATATAAAATTTAGATAAATATCCATCTAAAAAATATATATTTGTTAAATAAATATTTAAATGAACCAAAATAAGAAATCAGGTTAAATAGATATAATTAATCATAAAAAATTTTGTGACATGAAATATGAATTTTTTTAATATAAGTTGAGTATCTATATGATCATATTACATTTAACTAAACATATAATGGGGATCACACCTCGTATTTTGGGTATGATATAATGGTAAAAATAATGGTTATATAAAGACTTCCCATATTAGCCACCCAACAGATATATAATGACTAACCTCAACAATTCTCTTTTCATTATGTAAATCCATTCTAACTTATAAAAAAAAATCATTCTATTATCACATCTAATATTAGAAATTAATATCATATTTCAATTGGATTTACTACTTCATATCAACATATTTGGTGGATTTATTTCCTTAGGGGACTATGATGATGAGCATGTAAAGCATGCCATTTTTATTTATTTATTATTTATTACCCCTTTATACTTTTCTGGACCTTATGAAGTGTATTCAAAATTCGTATTTAATTTTAGGCAATTAATAAAATAATTATAATTCCTTTTATTTTATTCCTATGTTCTATAATACATAATAGAATCTAATCTTATTTAGAAAATCATATAATTTATGGAAGGATAATACATATTAAAAATACAGCATAGTACATCCTTTACCTAAAGAAACCATACCCTTAAAATTTTTATTCATTGAAAAATATAAAATACCATTACATAAATTCTCTTAGAACCCTTTATTTGGTCTCTTTAATTATACAAATCCTTTATAAACCATTAATAAAGATCAATATTTTTACTCTATAATATTTCTCATAAGAAAAAATTTGAATAATGAACTAAGAATAATTAATCCGAATCAAATCATGCTTTATATTTAAATATATATGAAAATCCATTACTGAAATCAATTCATACCATTGACATATCATTCCCTATATCCTCATTTTTAATCTCATTTGAAAATAACTTTGCTAATCCTTTATTATGGGGATATTTTTTATCTCCTTGTCAAATAATTATCCAAGGACATGAAGATGCATAATACCACTTATAATTGTAATTAAAATATTTAACTTTCAATTACGAACCATGATAAATATTTAGTTTACCATTTTTCTCCTCATAGGATGGATCATTATTTATCTATTTATAATATTGAGTTTTATTTTAAAATGAATCACACTAATAACACTTACATGACCCTATTAGACACTCATCAGATTTATTTTTGTTACATTTAATGAATAAATAATGTATTATATATTACCATAGGTTTTTTTGATACTATAACCATCTATATCTTTTCACATTTTTCACTTTCTATATTTAAGAAATTATGTTTTATTGGTGTCTATATACTCTATCTCCATTATATGTTAAAGAACCTACAGAAATTAATTTATTTTGTAAAAATTGTATTTAAAATAAATAAATTCCATGGTATTGGTCTCATTATTCTCTTTAGTATTATTAATTATAGAAAAAAACTGATTGATTTCACCATAAAAATATAAATTAAATGAACTTACTTCTAATCCTCAGAGAAACCCAAAACATCAAATATTTTCTCCAAATAATTGAGCAATCATTAAAAAATAATTAAATCAAAGGTTTTATGAAATTTCAGAAGATTGTATTATATTAAATTATCTACTATTGAAATATAAAATTGTGAATAATTTATTCATTTCCTTACAATGGAATGAAAATTAATTGCTAATGTTGTTTGAGTTAACATGAAAACAATTACATAGATCAAAATCTAACCATTTTTGTTTTTTAATTTGAAATTTTGTTATCCTCTTTCATTCTTATTAATTGAATAAACATATTAACATAATATAAATCCATTCAAAATAAATGTATATAATAAGAGAATTTTTATAAACATTTATAAAATAATTATCAAAATCTATAGCATATTAATGAAAACCATATATAAATGATTAATCATTCTGTTCAAATATCATTTACTTGTTTAAATTATATATACATTGTTTCTTAAACAATACACAAAAAATAAGGTTATCTAAACTTTTATATGATACCCAATACTATCACACAATTATACACTTATTTAAAATAATAGAAAATCACATTCCACACACTCTTATATTTAGATTTTTAGAGGATTAGAAAAACCATTACAAGAAAAAACACATTTATTTTCATAAAACATAGTTCTTTAAATTACATACTTGTCTAATATAAGACCAATCACCATAAGTATAATCTTAACACTGTTATTTTTCTAGTCATCTTTAAACCTTGTAAAAATAATTTTAAAATGTGGTTTGTGCCGATTCTGATTAGTAAGGGGTAAAAAATGGATGAATCTTTTTAGGATATGGAATAAATTATAATTCATGAAGAATAATATAAAAAGAAACATTAAACTCAATTAAGACCATAATCATATATTGATTCATGAAATCAATTACACAAATCATGTTAATGGGATTAATACAGGGTTATAAATAAACTTATCGAATGAAAAAATAATATTCATGAATGTTTCATGGGAAATAATAATCATATCACCAATAACCATGTGTAATCACCCATAATGTAATAACATATCCTATTAATTATAGCATAAATATTATATAGAATAAATATTTTCTAAATGAATAGCGAGGGTATATAATTTGTGGCCCATTCATTGTTATATAAAATCTCCAATAATATTATAATGAATAAAAAATAGGATCTTATATTTCAATTCATAAGAATAAGAATCCAAATTATCCTAAGAAACTATATTGAATGAAATATATTGAGTAAAAAATTAATAATTGACAGGAAAATAAAATAGTAGTATAGAACATAAATGAATAAATATTATTAATAATATAGGAAAAATAAGCTGTGATAAAATTATAGAGATAAAGTTAATAGAAACATATATATAATGACTTCAAATAAATAAAGGAAAGGATAAAGAAAAAGCCCTTACTATAAGTCTCAACCGATATTATAAATATTATTACTGCATGAATAATGAAATTAGATTAATTATTTACTGTATTTGTAATCGTTTTCAATATTATTCAATTTTTATTTATAAATAATCACATATAATTCATTAATTTTATTATTAATCCTTTCATCCATTATTTTGAGGTAGTTCGGTCCATAATTCCAAAATAGATTTTGAATAATGTAAACGATCAATGATCCATATCAAATAGTTCTATAATCACTATAAGTGTAAAGTTATATGTTTTATGTCATTATTAAAGAATTTAATTTCTTTATATTTTTATATAGTTACGAAAGAGGAAATCTTTCTTGGTAACCTTGTTTTAAATGATTAAAAATAACCGTAATTGTTTAATTTGAATATCAATATTATCAAGAATATTATGTTATTACAAAATCATAACAAGATATTAGATGATTATTAATTTTATATTAAATCAAGTAATCCATTTTTATGATTATTCATACAAGGATTAGAAAAATTATAAACCATAACCATTTAAATAGTTAACATAAACTCACTACACAAGAATTAATTTTTATATGTGTTTTTAGGAAAAAAAACAATAAAAAATATTTGAGTATATTTGATCAATTTTTAGAATTATAATAATGTTTATAATTTACTTTTGAAGTATAATTATATTAATTAACGAGTAAATTTTAGAATTTATTTGGGGAGGCATCGATTTCGAAACCCAAACATTGTTATATTATGAGCTTGTGAAAAGGGTTCAATGAGAGGTAAAGAGTGATATCCAATAAAAAATGGATGAAAAGGGTGATAATAACATGAGGATATAATCAACGAAGAAAAATAATAGAAATTTTTAAATATTTTTAAGGAAAAAATATTATTAAATAAATAAGTAAAGATTGAGTTTCGAACCATTACATTTTTCTTTGACCCACCTCATTTCAATTGAGTTTAAAACCCTATGAGGGGAGAATTTTCTTAGTGAACTGGGTTTTCACCAAATTATAATTTTCTAATTTTTTTAGTTTTAGAGTCCTGATACCCCCTATGGGGTAAAATGAAAAAATTACTCCTTGGGATAAAATTTTAAATTTAGCTTAAAAGATGACTTCAAAAAATTATCTGATGGTTCTACTGATTCCGATTTGGTGTTTTTCTCCAAGGTTTAGTTGGTGTAGAGTTATTTGTGTCGAATATCAATGATAATAGTATATTATTTATAATATATTTTTTTATTCTATGCTCATGAATTTTCAATAACAATGATCTCCATTCAAAACAAATCCTCCGATGGAAAATCCAAAATTGTGGTTGTGTTTGGAATATGTGTCTTACCCTAGAAAAAGTTTTATTCTCATTAAAATTAGTTAATTATAATTTGGGTCATCGTAGGTTATGTGGAATGTTTGTATTTACTTAATTTTCTTATTTTATTTATGTTTATAGTCTTATGTAGGGGTTATAAATACAATATTATGGATTTTTGTCTTGGGTTGTCCATTTTTGCTAATGGAGGAACCCTTGAGGGGGAGTATAGAGTAAGGGGAATTAAAAAGTACCTTTTGAAAAGATACAAATAGATCATGATGGATGAAAAATTCAATTCTTTATTACATCAATGATAATATTTTATAGTGATTAATAGAGCCGTTACATTAATGAAAGAATAAATAATTAGTTATTTTATATCATGTTAGGGTTTTGTTCCTGTATTCATGGATCCTTATCGAGAAACACATATTTATGGAATCTGTTTAGTATATTTTTCATTCACCTTTTTGGTAATTTTAGACTATTAAATTTGTTTTTGGTGTTATTGATCATGGATAATTCACCCCTTATCCCTTGATTTTTTTCAATCTATTATTCCTCAGGGTATTTCTCCAAAATACTTACTATATCATAACACCTTTGACTTGTTTTGATTGACCCACATATATTTAAGAGTTTTTATTTTGAGTATCAGGAGTTCAATATTTTCACTTGCCACCATTCATCATTTTACATTATTCATGTGAAAAATGATCACCACTATCAATTTATTCAGTTGGTTGATTGAATTTATGATGATTGAATTATTATAGAGGGGATTTTGGTTGAGGTTATTTATGATAAAATCATGGACAAAATTCTGAATGAACCCCAGACAACACTATAGAGGTTAAATTGTAACATGAAAGAACTAAATCTAAAGATGATAGAGGAATACGTTGCATCATGTGCTGAGAAGGCGCCTATGTGGTTCTGGATGTCGAAGGATGACATAAATGTGTGAATTGATTTTTTTGGGTGCTCAAATATAGAGTATATAAATATATAGAAATATTCATTAAGAAACTAACTACATGGTGGGTTTTTTGGAATAACACACACTTTGTACACCTAGGTTTTAGTGCTAGGGTTTCAAGTGATTATAAATATCACACCATGTTGGGAATCCAAGTACATGTCCAAACGAATGGATTTTAGTCGAGATACACAACATTTATGGCTTACATGACATATCATGGGTGGGATTATATATATATTTTTTACACCCCAACTTCCATGGTAACCTTCCTTTTAAATTATTCAATAGCATGGGCTGCATACAACATCGAATTTGATCAAACCATGAAAATTCAAACTAGCAATTTGAAAAGAGGTTATCAATAGTTTTAACCAAATTATGAAATTTATTATGTTTATTTTTCAAAATAGACTTCATTTTTTAATTATTAATATCAAAATTATCTTAGGGTGATATTTTTTAATTTTCTGAAGAGTTTCAATTTTTGATGAATAGTGAAAACACTATGTTGTTAAAAATCGACTATTTCATTTAAATAATTATTTTACTTTAAATAGATTTTATTGTCACAATAGATAAATAATATATATATTAATCCAATAAAGTTAATTGGGATAATTTGATAATATAATTATATATAAAAATTTATTAAACTTTTGGACTTCTCTTTTACTTGCCTTCTAGCAACATCTACAAGATTTTCATTAAATGTAATTTTACTGCTTCTAAGAATTTAATTTCAAAAGATGAATGTACATGGTTGTAATCAGTATGAAAAATTTGGTCTAATAAGATCAAAATAATATGTGGTGAATAATTACTTTTGGATTTTATTTACCATGATTGAAGGTAAATATGGTAGTTAAACATAAAATTAATATTATAATAATATAACATTTTACTAAAACATTTCCTAATTTCATTGGATAAGTGTTTTTAAAACAAAATAAATCTTAGGTAAAAATTATGACCCTTTTTAGGTAACTTGTATTAGATTAGAACATTTATTATATTTTATTTAATGAAATGTTGAAAATGTAATATTCAAATTTTATTAACTATATCATTTTTAATATTAGTATATGTAATTGATATGGTCAACAATAAATATCCTTTAGAAACATAAAATTAATATCTAAATAATGGTAATTTATTTATAATTCTCATAAATAAATAAATAAATGAAATTGTGACACAATAATGATGCGGTAATTGAATTAGTAAAGAAAGAATCAATTAAATGTTATTTAAAATATTAAAATAAATTTTATTTGACTTAATTAATGAAATAAAATAATTTTATAGAAAATAAATACATGTTAGGGAAATAGTAGAAGTATTGGTTTGATTTTATCATGTTGGGTTGATATTTGTAAAAATGAAAATTTTGAATAGTATCAAATTTGACTATAATGATACATTAAGATATAAAATAATTATTTAAATGTTATAAAATTCATAAAAAACATAAGATCCTCCAAATAAATAGGATAATGTTTCCTATGTCATAAATTATCAAATTTTGGTTCTTTTTTCATTTTATAGTAACCATATTAACTATATAGTGTATAAATACAAGAAAACACGGTAAGAGTTAACTTGTTTAACTATGTGTTAAACCCAAAAGGATAAAGTTACATTTGTGGCCTAAAGTTGTCTAAAAATCATTTTATGAGATGATTTATACCCATAATCATCTTATCCTAAAACTAAATCATTTTTATCTATCATAAAAAGAAAGTAAATTTATAATAAATAAATATTTTTGGATCTTCTAAAAGTTCCCCTCACCTCTCTTATAAAAGGGCAATAATCCTTGTCTTTAATTTACACCTCCAAAGACCTTTGGCTCAGCCAAAACCTACCAAATTCTTCTAAAAACTACCATAAATTCATCCCCTAGGCAAAAATTTGAGAGTAAAGCCAACCTATGAGTCCTTCTATGCACACCAAAAGGGGACACCTAAAAAGAGGTAATTGTTTTATCACCAATTTAAATGTAAATTTCTTTTTTATACTTCATATTTATAGGTTTTATACATTAAAAAATAAATCTAGTATCATCTATATACTGAGATGTTCTTATAATCATGTTAAAACCATATTACTCATTTTATCAGTCATACAAATTACAATATCACCATACATGTGTACACACGACTTACCATCTCCACACCATGGTGTAATATGCTAATCTACACCAATATATTTTGATGGGTATAATTGTGAGTATAATGGATTTAAATAATGAATATAACATGATAAATATTTTTTTGAATTAATATACCAACCAATTCCATACCGTTTAACCATGAAGGGAATGATACCGTCACTCGTGTGTACGTACAACCTACTACCCCCATGACTCAGTGAGGTTCATTATACACGTTAACCATTCATGAATGTTTATAAAATTTATTTTATAAGTAAAAATAGTAATTATGAACAGATTTTCATTCTGAATATGAATAAAATAATTCCTATGCATAAGAAACATGACTTACATGAAAAAAGAGGAATGAGTAAACAAAGTTGTTAACACCTTAAACAATGGTAATACTAAAATATTATTACCAAAATGATATAACAGGATCATATATGATGTAATAAATATGGATATGGTCCCATTATAATTTAATAACATGTTCTAACCATTATAATTGAGGATAAATTAGCCTCATATAATGGAAATCATAAGGTACGTGTTAATTTCACAATCTCTTTATTATCTAAGATTGCTTATACATAAGTATCTACTTGGACATCCATATCATCCATGTCCATGTTTCCTAAAATTTAATTCTAAATATTACTAAAAAAATTTTAAATTCATTTTTACCCATGCTAGATTTTTTTACATAATGTTCTTAAAAGATTATTTCCATCATTTTCCAAATGAGGTACTTTATAGCATTTTCAAAAAATTAAGGAAAGAGTTTTTTTAACTTATATGGCGCAAGCAACTATTTTCCACCATTATGACCTCTTAAAATTTTGATGAATTCCATAAAATTTTATAAGTTTAACTTCAAAAGAAATATTTTCTTTTATAATTTATGGCTTTTAAATTATTTCAATGTAAAAAAGGGACATTTCTCTCAAATAGTTTCATTGAATTTATTAAAAAGATTTCATCTATGTCAATATTCTTTATTGAATTTTATAATTATTTATGGTTGACTTATTATGATACAATATTCCGTATTGTATTGAAGTTTTTATAATATATTTGACTGTGGATGTACTATGTTTATACCATTCATGGTATATGGTTAATATATTAATATTTCATATACTATTTTTAATATGAATTCTTATGTTATGTTTCACCCTTTTCATAAGAGGAATGCATTGGAATTAGTAAGTGATGGGCATGACCCGCTATAGCCCCTAAATGAATTAGTAGGTCTCATGACACAAACTAGTGTCTTGGAACAAGGTATTGAAGATATACTAATGGTCTTGGAATGAGGACATGACAATGTGGTTATGATGTCTTACATTATGCATTTCCCCATTATGAGATTAGTTATAGATATTGCTTGTGATTATTCGAGAAGTACAATATCCATGTGAAAGTATAAATGGTATTATTTTATTGATTATTTCTATATTATGATGAACATTATGTTTGTGTTTCAGGTTTATACCTTACCTTAGATGTTTATTATTATTTATGATAGCTTCCGCTATAATGTTTATACTTACTTAGCACCTATGATCACACCTTTATTATGATTCATTTTCCCCAGGATGCGAAGATGTATATTTTGATTAACGAGAAGGGATATTCTTGGGTATATGAGAGTATTCAAAGGGGATAATATGTTGTTTTTCACCTCATGATGTAATGTAAAACTTATATTTTTATCTAGTATTTCCAAGGCTACTAAACCAATTGGTACTTCAGGATTTGGTTTTCATATAATCATTATAATAAATAAAATAATGTAATGACTCGAGGAAAATGGGGTTAGGGTGTTACTATTGGTATCAGAGGTAGTTTAGTACAACCTTGGAAACTAGATTTAGAAACGCCTTTATTAGAGAACATTACCCTTTGATAGACTTTGAGGATAAGTATATAATAACATGCATGAATATTGGTAATGTATATATTATGTGGGTATTCATAGAAAATACATCCCTTTCTGTATAATACAAGTGGACGTGGTTATCGAATAAATATACATGGATTAATAACACCGACAAGGTGTTTAAGGATTGACTTGGGGTAACGTGGTACACAAAAATGGGCCTTACTACACACCTAGTTTGTCACTCCCAGGGGTTATTATTATGATAATTCATATTTTATCAAAAATAATAACCAAAGGTTGTGATTTACTATGTCCTCAAATAAACCTTGTTTATGATTATGGATTATATATGCATAATTTTGTTTTAATTTATGTTATGTATTTTACTAGTTTGGAATAATTATTTATGATTTAGAACCTAACCCAGTGTATTCCATTGTTTAGAAATGACACCTATTCGAGGAAATGGAAATCATATCAATGCACATAATCTATGTAGGGATTTAACTACTATGCAAGATGATAATAATGGAGCTATTTATACAACTGGTGAAAAACAAAATTATAACTATACAGGGACAACTGACTCAGGTTAAGAATAATAACGTTACACATATGGAGAACCCTGATCCATAATGTAGAGGATAAATTTTAGATCACTTAATGATACAAAAACATCCATCCTTAAATGGTACTACAAAACCAATTATAGATGAGAAATGGATAGGTTCCAAATTGAAAATATTTCTTTCTTTGTGGAGTAGTGAAGGGTAAAAGGTTTTCATGGAAGTTTATTGTTTCTATGGAAATGTGTATAAATCGTTGTCATTAATTCAAAAAACAAAGGTGGATGAAGAAGTAAAAAATATAGAATGTATGGAGTTTAAATAACTTTTCCCAGAAAAATATTTTCCTCACGAATAATGAGATGATATGGGAAAAAAATTTCATAGTTTGAGGCAGAAAGAGGATGAGAATGTTGAAAATTATGAGACTAACATCACAAGGATAGAAATTCATGCTACAGACTACATACAAAACCTAAGAAGTAAGATTGATCGATTCATTTTTGGGGTAAAACTATTCCACTGATGGTCATTACTATCATAATATTTCTCATCGTATAAAGATATAGTATCGTGTGACATCAGGATTGAAAAGGGATTATCTATGTCTTATGACATTATGGAGAATCAACAGAAGAAAAGTGCTGCTGAACACTATGGGAAAGGAAATAATGGGAAGAATGGAAAATATGAATTTCCATCTTATAGTAATTGTGGTAAGAAACACCTTGACACTTTCCTAAATGGGATGAGAGTTTGTTACATGTTTGGATAAAAAGAACACATAACCTGTGATTGTAAGGGAAAGAATGAACATATCAATGTTAAAAGCTATAATAGTAAATAGATGAGACATTATGAAAATTATTTTCCTAAGAGTCAAGGAAACATGGCTCAAAAATGGCCAAGGAAGAAATGCCAAGCTTCTGCAATCACAAATTCTGAGGGTGAAACACCTAATGACATTGTGTCGGGTACTATAATTGTCTCCTCAAAATTGGGAAATGAATTATTTCATTATGGATCCTAAAATTCTTTTATATCATTCTAGTTTTCTTTAAAAATTAGATATTTCCAATTCACTTTAACAAGTTTGTTTTCTATTAAAACCACTAAGAGATGTCTCATTGAAACAAATATGTGTCAGATAGTTCCCATTATGGTATATAAGCATACATTTGCAGCTAAATTTATTATCATACCCATGGTCAACATTGATACAATCCTTGGTATTTATTGGATATAAAAATATTATGTGAAAATTGATTTCAAGAAGAAGAAATTTATGATTAGTAAAGATGATTTAGAATCCATTATAGTTAGAGAAGGAACTTCATCACCCGATTCTTATCAAAATTTACCCATTGCAGCTTTACTGAATAAGATTCTTGGGGAGGAATAGGAAATAACGTCTAGAGATTAAGAAAGAAATATTCAAATTGAATATATTACTATTTTAAGGTAATATATTGATGCTTTTTCCTAAATATTTACCTAGACATCCCTTAGAGTGGGAAGTAGAAGATTCTATTGATTTAATCTCTAATGCAAGACCAATATTAAATGATCCTTATAGAATAGCCACTATAGAATTAGTAGGGCTAAAGAAACACCTATATTATTTTAGTAATAAGTGATTTATTCTCATTAGAATTTCTATATGGGGTGCCCCAGTTCTTTTTGTTAAGAATATAGATGGATCAATGAGGCTATGCATTAACTATATAGAAATCAATGTTATTAAAATAAATAACAATTATCCCCCACATATCATTGATGATTTATTTGATCAACTTCATGGAGCGAAATATTTTTTAAAAAATTTCCTTCATTCTAGATATCATCAATTATGTAGAAAAACGAAGATATTCTATAGACAAAATTCCAAATGAGGTATGGTAATTACGAATTTATGGTAATTCTATTTGGATTGACTATTGAACCCTCTATTTTCATGGATCTAATGAACTGAGTGTTCAAGGAATATCTAAATGTTTTTTCATAGTATTTATTGATGATATCTAGATATACTTCAAATGAAACTAAGACCAGGAGAACCACTTGTGGATTATTATAAAGGCTCGTAGAAGAAATGAACTATATGGGAAATTTAGAAAGTGTGAATTCTGGATTCATGATTTTTTTTTCTTGGACATATTTTCTACAATGATAGAACCTATATTGATTATGAAAAAGAAAAATAAATCCACGAATGGCCATAACCAATGAGTATAACTGAGGTACACAATTTTATTTCTTTAGAAGGTTATTATTGGAGTTTCATTTAGAATTTTCCAGACTGTAAAACCCATTAAACAATATCACATGTAATGGGGTTAAATTGTTTTGGAAAAAAGATTGAAAATAATTATTTGAATAATTGAAGAGAATATTAGTCAATTATCTTATATTGACATTACTATATGGGAATGATTATTTTTTTATTTATACTGATTCATCAAAGAAAATACTCAGTTGTTTCCTTATGCAGAATGACAATGTTATTGCTTATGCATCAATGAAATTAAAAATTCATGATCAAAACTACCCAACTCATGATATTTAGTTAGAAGTAATAATATTTAATATGAAGATATGGAGACACTATCTATATTGTAAAAAATGTGAGATATGTACTGATCATAAGATTTTGAAATAAATTTTCCCACATAAGTACTCAATATAGGACAAATGAGATGGATGGAGATACTCAAGGATTATGATTTCATAATACACTACCACCCAAGGAAGGAAAATAAGGTGGAAGATGCTATGAGTAGAAAAGACCATGGATTTATAAACAAAATGATAGTTGAAAGGGATCATATGTTTATTGATCTAGTATATATGGATGAAATTTCTTAGTCTAATGATGAGGAGTTTAAAATGAAATTTAAAAATTTGAATGATGGGTGACTGATTAACTTCGTATTTGAACATGATACTTTTGAATTTGGGAAGAGGCTTTGTGTTCTTGTTATACCTGATCTAAAAAGGGAATTATTGGATGAATCTCATAACTCAAATTTCCCTATACCCACGAGTGGAACAAAGATGTATAGATATTTGAAGTAAATGTTTTGGTGGGATAACAAGAAGAGGGAGAAAGATAATTACATGTCGAGATGCTTGGTTAGGTGTCAAGTGAAGGCTGGAAGACAACATCATAGAGGTTTCATGAAACCTCTTCCTATAATTGTGTAGAAATGGGATGATATTACAATAAAATTTTTCATGGGGATACCAAAGACCCCTAGAAGAAATGATGTGATATGGGTTATTTTTGATCATCTTACCAAATGAGCACATTTTATTTCTATAAGAGATAATTTACCACTTGAACATTTAGAAAGATTATATATTAAGAAAGTTGTAAGACTTCATGGTGTAACCCTATTGATTGTTTATGACAATGATCCCCATTTTGCATCAAAATTCTATAAATGTCTTCATAAGGCCCTAGATACTGAGCTTCTTTTGAGTACGACCTACCACCCTCAAACTGATAGACAATTAGAAATGACTATTCAAACCTTATAAGACATGTAGAGATATTTCTCTATTGAATTTAAAGGTATGTGGGATCATTATTTACCTTTGGTAGAATATTTTTATAACAATAACTTCCATTCAAATATACATATGGCACCATATAATGATTTATATGGAAAGAGATACCATGCACCAAAATGTTGGGATAATGTTGGTGAATAAAATCTCATAGGCCCATAACATGTTGAGAAAATTAAGGAAAATTTAAAACTATTCATACCCATATCAAAACAGATCAATGTAGGCAAATAAACTATGAAATTTACTGAAACAAGGATTTAGAATTTAAAGTGGGAGATTATGTTTTATTAAGGGTATCACGATGGAAGGCTGTTATACGATTCAGTAAGATGGGTAAAATAAGTATTAGGTACATTAGACCTTTTTAAATTCTGGAACGAATTGGAGCTGTAGCTTACCATTGGGAAATGCCGCCAAGTCTCTCCGAATTTCATGATGTGTTCCACATATAAATGTTAAGGAAATACATGCCATAACCAACACATGTAATCACCTATGATGAAATAGAACTGGAACCAAAACTTTCTTATTATGAAGATCCTATCAAGATTATTTATACTATATAACAAGTCTTGGGAAATCAGACGAGCCATTTGGTAAACGTTCTTTGGAGAAACCATAAAATGGAAGAGGTGATGTGGGAACCTAAAGAACATATGATGAAGTACCACCCGAATATATTTATGAATTTATATTATATAAATTTTAACACAAAATTTGTTAGAATAAGGGAAGAATGTAACACCCCAAGCTTCCACAGTACCCTTCCTTTTAAATAATTCAATAGCTTGCGCTGCACACAATATCGAGTTTGAGTGCACCACGACAATTTAAATTAGCCGTTTAAAAAGGGGTTATGAATAATATTAACCAAATTATAAAATTTATAAAGTTTATTTTTCAAAATAAAATTCATTTTTTAATTTTTTAATATCACTCTTATCTTAAAGTGAAATTTTTGTATTTTTTTGAGAAGTTTCATGTTTTGATGAATAGGGAAAAATACTGCATTTTTGATAAAAAAGATATTTCATTTAAATAATTATTTTTGTCTAAATTGATTTTAAATTAAATATATAAAAATAATACATATATTAATTCAATATAGTTCATTTTAATCATTTTATAATATAAATAGATATAAAAATTTATTAAACTTTTGAACATCACTTTTACTCATCTTCGAGCCACATCTATGAGATTTTCATTAAACATAATTTTACCTCATATTTGAATTAAATTTCAAAAAATTAAAATAAATGGTTTTAATCACTATAAAAAACATGGTTTAATAAAATCAAAATAATTTTTGTTTAATAGTAGCTTGTGGATTTTATTTACCACTGTTAAAGATAAATAATGTAATTAATGGAAAAATTAATATTATAATAATATAATATTTCCCTAACACTTCTCTTAATTTCATTGGATAAGTGTTATTTCACCAAATTCAGCATTAGGTAGAAATTATGATCCTTTTATGCCACTTTTTTAAGATTAGTACATTTATTATATGTTATTTAGAGATGAGCTAAAAATATCATATTAAAATTTTATTAACTATATCTTTTTTAATATGAGGATATATAAGAGATATTGTAAACTATAAATAGTTTATAATAATATAAAATTATTATATACATAATCTTAATTTATTTATAATTTTAAAAAATAAATAATTAAATTTAATGGTGACATAATAATGATGAAACAATTGAATTATTAAAGAAAGAATCAATTAAATGTTAGTAAAAATATTAAATTAAATATAATTTTACATAATTAATGTCATCCAATTTTTTTAGATAACATAGACATGTTCATAACATATTATAAGTATTGGTTTGATGTTATCATGTTTTTTGACATTTTTAGAAATTAATTTATTTAAATGTATCAAAATTGACATAAATAATACTTTGAAACAATAATACTTAATTAAATGGTATAAAATTTATAAAAATAACAAGTTCTGAAAAATATATAGGACATTGTTATATATTTTATAAATGATTAAATTGGGGTTAGTTTGACTTTTTATTGTGAATATATCAACCCTATAGTGTAAAAATGGAAGAAGACACGGTAAGAGTTAAACTTTTTAACTAAGGGTTAAACACAAAATATAAGGCTAATTTTATGACCTAAAATTATTTTAAAAAATGATTGAATGAGTTTATTATTACCGATCACAATCTTATCCTATAATGAAATCTATGGGGAGCTACTTGATATATAAAATAAATTCATAATAAATTAATATTTTAAGATCTTCCAAAAGTTCCCTTCACCTCTCTTATAAAAGGGAACATCTCTTTCTCTTTAATTAACACCTTCAAATACCTTTCTCTCTTGCCAAAACCTAACAAAATATTCCCCCAACTTCCTATAATTCATCTTATAGGACTAAATTTGGGCATAAATCCAACGTATGGAGTCCTTTTGTTCAAACCAAAAAGAGACACCCGAAAAAGATGTAATTGTTTTATCACCACTTTCAAAGTTCTTTTATTATTCTACTTCCACTTTATATGTTGTTTCCACACAAAAATTATAACTAATTAATCATCCATATACTAAGATGTTATAATAATCATGTTAACACATTATTTCTCATTTTTTCCATCACATAAATAACAATATCACCACGCATGCATACATATGGCTTACTGTCTCCATGTCGTGGTGTAATATGTTATTCAACAAGACTTTATTTGGAAGGTTTTAATGATGAGTATAATTTATATAAATAATAAATATAAAATTTTTATTATTCTGTATAATTAATATATCATCCAATTCCGTACCTTTTAACCACCAAGGGAATGACACCGTCACTCGTGTGTACGTACAACCTACCATCTCCATGACATGGTGAGATTCATTCTCCACATTAACCATTAAAGAATTATTATAAAATTAATATGATGAGTAAAAATAATAATTATAAACTTAATTCCCTTATATATATGAATAAAATAGATTCTAGGAAAAACACACATGACTTATATGAAAAACTAAAAAAATGAGAAAATGAAACAGTTAACACTCAAAAGAATGGTAATACTAAAATATTATTAAAAAAATGATATAAAAGGATCATATATGATATCATAAATATTTATATGGTCTTATTATGATTTAATAACATTTTTAACCATTATAAAAGAGGCTAAATCACCCTTTACTAAAGGAAAGTATAAGGTAAGGGTAAATTTCACAATCTTATTATTAGATGGGATTACTTATAGGAAAGTATATACTTAGACATCCTTATCTTCCAGGTCATTGTTTCTTAAAATTTAATTCAAAATATTATGGATAATTTTTTAGAGAAATTTTACTAATTTTTTTCTTTTTTAAAAATGTTTTGAAAGTAATATTTTTGTCTCTTTCCAAAAAAGGTACATTATAACCGTTTGGAAAAATTAAGGACAGAATATTTTTATAACTTATTTGGGGATAATAGCTATTTTCCGCCATTATGAAACCTTAACATTTTAAAGAATTCCTTAAAATATTATAAGGTTATTTTGAAAAGAAATGTATTATTTTATAATTTTGTGACTTTTAAATGATTTAAATGTTAAAAATGGATATTTTCCTAAAAGAGTTTTAATGACTTTATTAAATTATTTTTATCTATGTAAATATCATTATTTGGATTTCATACTTATTTGAGGTTTACATATTATTATACAATATTCCATACTGCATTTAAGGTTTTATGATATATTTTACCATGGATATATAATTTTTATACCATTCATGGTTTATGGTTAAAGTATTAACATTTTGAATGGACATTTTAATATGAATTTTTATGTTATGTTTCACCCTTTTTATAAGATGGATACATTTTACATAGTAAGTTATGGGAAGGGCCCTCTATATCCCCTCGATGCATCAGAATGTCTTATGAGACAAACTAATGTCTTGGAACCAGGCCTTGATGTTATTGTAATTGTCTTGGAATGATGATTGTATGGTTATGATGTCTGACATTATGAATTTCATTGTTATGAGATTACTTATTGATATTGCATGTGATTATTAAACTATTAGAATTACCATGTGAAAGTTTAAATGGAATTATTTGATTTGTTCTTGCAATATTATGCTGAAGATTATGTTTAAAAGGCTCTTGTTTCAGTTTTATACCTTTCCTAAATTTATTATGGTTATTTATGATAGCTTCTGCTATATTGTTTATCCTTATTGAGCATCTAAGCTCACCACTTCTTATGTTTTATTTTTCCCCAGGATGCAAAGAATAATATTTTGATTGACCATCAGGGATTGTCTAGGGGATATGAGATCTTTCAAAGGGGATAATATGATTTTTATATTTCAATATGTAATGTAAAATCAATGTTTGTATCTAGTATTTACAAGGCCACTAAACTGATCATTCCTTCATGAGTTTATTTTCTTGTGATCATTCCAATGTAATAAAATAATGCACTGACTCTGGGCAACTAAGGTCAGGGCATTATAGAAATGATTGTATAATGGATGATGTACCATGTGTCTAATAGGAAATATAATATTTTCAGAGACATTATGTCTTGGGAAGTTGGTTATACACGATAAGTGATCCAATTGGGTCCACACACATTGATCCCTAGTTTACATACCATGTACTTTTATATTCGGAATGAATTTCCATGTTTCCTTCCAAAAAAATTGAAATTCGGGTGCACAAGTAGTCGATCGTAATCATTTTTTAGCTGATGGATGTGATAGTACACTTTTATTATGTAACACCCTGATATTTTTTGAGAAATATTTTTTATGTCTTATGTTATACGCAACACCAAAGGAATCTTTCACAACACACAATACTGACTTGGCTTTCATTACACACAATTACGACCTTCCTCGATAGCGTGTGTAGTATGCAATACCGGGTTTCACTAAACAACGATATATTATAATGGAATGGCCATTATGAATAGTATTAACTACATTTTTAATTTTATAACATTATTATTCATCTTACACATTTTCTAGAACATGGCAAGAGAACAAAATAAATTTATCGGGTAAAATAAGTATTTTTAAAAAATGCAGTTTTGCCACCTTTTGATGGCGCACCCACATTAAATCTAGTTTTTGACATGTTTATAAGTTCAAATTGAAAAAATAAAATTCTTTTTGGAATCAGGATAAGAAAATTTACATTGGAGAAATTTTTGATATTTTTCTGATAACTTTCATATTTTGATGAACAGTAAAAATACGCTAATTTTTAATTAAAAACATATTTTTTCATTGAGATAATTTATATGGATAATTATAAAATTTAATGATTTTAAAGTATAAATAGAATATATTTTTACCATTTAATATAATGTATGTCATTAGCATTAATTTCACATTGAATTCGTAGGTAAAAACATTTCAATCTTTGGCAATGTTTTAACTTATAAAACCTGTTTTCTTAACAACGTGATTAATTTTAAATTAATTACTGCAACCTATGTGTTTTTAATTTTGAAAAATGTATTCCATATTTGGAATCAGTGGGTTCAAATTATGTTAATAGGATACTTTTTATTTTTTGGCATTATGAATAGTAACTACGAAAAATTTTATTTACCATAGTTAAAGGTAAATCGGGTAATTAAGGGTAAATATAAGATTATAAAAATACAATAACACCTTCCAAAATCCTATTTGATGACTAAAAATATACCCATATCACCTAAGGGTCAGATTAAATTCATTTAATGGTCTTTTTTCCATGAAAATAATTTAATTATTATTAAAACCAAAGAAAGTGACAACATGTCACTTTCTTAAATCTTATAAGTACAATAATTTTAATTTAGTGATAAAATTAATGAAACTTAGAACATGAATATTCTCTAGAAATATAATACAATTATCTATATCATATGAATTTATTTATAATTTTTAGGTATTAAATAATTATCATTAATTATGACACAATAGTGATGTTAGAATTATTTTATTAATTAATATATCAAATAAATGGTTTAAAAAATATTAAAATAAATATTATATGAACTATTTAATGTTCTCCACTAATTTTATAGATACATATGATATTTTATGAATCTATTAAAGCTTTTAGTTCGAACATATCTTCTCTATATATTATAAATAAATACAAATAAATGAATAGTGTCAAAATTGACACTATTGTTATTTTATAAAAATAACATATTATAAAATTGTTTAAAAATCACAAAAATATTTAAAAATCATAAATTAAAATTTATATGGTCTAAAATGTCATAAAGTGTCAAATTATGGAAAATTAAAAACACATATGTCATTATTTATTATAATTTAATATTTAGAATATTATTACAACAAATAAAATTAAATTGATAAATAAGGATAAATCAAGATTATAATGTTTAAAATCAATTCCTAACATGTATAAATTTTATTGGTTGATGAGATTACAACCCCATCTCATCTAATATTTGGATATGAGTCATTTTGGAAGTTTTTATGTGGGGCTGGGATTTAATATAAACTAATATTTCTTATATTTCCAAAGGTGCCCCTCTCCTCCCTTATAAAAGGGAACCTCATCCCTCTCCTCCTCAAACGAATTTGAGCCTTCAAGCTAGGCCAACCCCTGCCCATTTAACTTCCCCGCTTCCCTAGAAACATATTAGAGGTCTTGGTTTTTTCAAAGACAAATTTTAGTGCCCTAATAGGAGGTCTCAAAGAGGCCCTTCAAAGAAGAGATAATGTACGTTACCGATTCTTTCAACTTTATTTATTATTCTACTTATTCTTCTTTAGTTGTTTCATTATTAAGTAAAAACATCAGTATCACTCATATAATGATATTTTATTATTAAACAACCCTATTTCACCATCTATCCATCCTAAGGAAAACGAAATCACCGCGCGTGCGTACGTACGGAATACCGCCTCCGCGCCGTGGTGTAATCTATCTTCCACCACCACCTTAATTGGATGGGTATAATGGTGTAAATAATGACTATATATGATTATTTTAAAGTGTTATTTATTCTGAAATAGTATACATACACTCCAATACAATTCCACAATCATGGGAACGATATCATCGCTCGTGCGTACGTACGGAATACCGTCTCCATGATGTGATGCGACTTGTTCTACAAGATCTTCATTGCATAATGATTATATAAATGAATTAAATGAATAAATATGATATATATTACACTAATACCATTTTGGAAATGAGGTTTCTATAACCTAAAAAGAGGGATAAATAATTTATTCGATAATACACACATACGAACATAAAGTAATAAACACCCGAATAACAAGTAGCAATGAGATATTACTAATAAAAAGCTAAGAATATGACAATATATGATATCTTAAAAATAATTATGATTCTGTAATAAGTCAATGACAATTTTTAAATCATTATACAGGAATTTCAGACACTTATGAAGAAAATTAGACCTAAGGTAAGGAACAATCTAGCAATCTCAATTTTTATCCGTGATTGTCTATAATTATGAATTTAATGGGGAATATTTATCATCCAAATCAATTTTTCCTCAATATTTAATATTATTTATATCCTCCTATAATTTTTTAAATACAATTTTACCCTTTGGTGTGTTTTTAGTAAATGATATGAAAGGAATCTTTTGTCCTTTTTCGTACGAGGTACTCTTTGACATTTCCGACATAAGTACGAGAAGAATGTTTTTTTAACTTATATGGAATGAATGTATTTTTAAAAAATTATTTCCAAGAAGTTTCCTTTACAAGTTTCAAGTTTATTTTTAATCAATATGTTTTTGATTAAAATTGTATGACATGTTAAGAAAGGAAAAATGTTTTTGAAGTAGAAAGGATATTTTCCTCAAGAATGGAGTTTGAGTGTTTTATCAAAATTATTTTCCATCTAAGATAATGTAGGGTTCTGTTTATATCATAATTATTACATTGATTTTATTATGTTGTTATGGAATTATTTTTATGAATTCTTTTATCTTATATGAATTGTTTTATGATGTCACGATGTTTAATATTTCCATTTTATTACATGGGTTATGCAATGATTTATGATTTTTTTGATTTTGTGGCACATATAAGAATGGTATAATTATGAGATGGGTTGGACCTATATATCCCTCCAATACATTGGGTAATGATTTATATCTCATGATATAGACATGGCTGGAACAATAGGTTAAACAGGTTCAGTGAAACAGGACTGAAACTAGGAGTGAACTCGGTTCAGAAATGGACTTTGTCCACTAAGATAGTCTTGGAAATGAGTCTTGACTACTAAGAAATGATTTTCTATGATTATGTGTGTATGAAAAAAAGCTTCATGTTTTAATTTAAGATTTTTGGGATTACATTTCACTTCTATTATTTATCCCATGTTATGATCTCTTTTGCAGGATAAGATTTTTTCAAAATGTTATGTTCTTATGAATATGATATAGTTGATATTTATTTTGTTTACCCTTACTGAGCATTTGATCTCACCCTTTTGTATGTTTCCTTTTCCCCAGGCCAGGAAGAAGGATATTAAGTAGGATATGCCAAAAAGGAACTCTAGATATGGTGAAATAAATGGGAGACAACGTAGATGATTTATGAACTAGTTGTTTATGTTTCCCAGTGTCTAAAGACACTATCCTATATGGTCCTTTTATATTTTTGTTATATGTTGTAATAAGTATGCTTCATTTTTGAAGTAATAACCATGTATGTAAAGTATGGGTCATTATAGTTAGTATCAGAGAAAAAGGTATAGTCAAACTTTGGAAACAAGTATGTGAAAGCCTTAGTCAGAAACCTAAGGATATGTCTAAGCATAGAACACATTCATAGTTTTTTAGAAATGGCCATGAACAACCAGTGATAAAACCTTAAGTGTGAAATTTTATTCTTTATTATGTGGTTTTCTTATTATAATTAGTGTTTCTCACAATATTCTTCTTGTTTTTAGTCAATGGAAGGAACCCGAAGGAACTGTGTTAATGCGGAATGTGACGGGCAAGGCCATGATTGTCCCCCTGAGAAACCAATCGTTATGGGAGCTGGAATAAAAAATCTTGTAGCCATGCTCACACAACATTCTCAAGATATGAATCATGCTGGACTTCCAAACGATCAAAGTAAGGAGCAAAATTCTGTTGAATCCTTCATGAGGTAGCATCCACCTTCATTCATCGGGTCTTCTGATCCATTAGTGTCTTAACAATTGATCAGTACCACTGAAAAGATATTTTTAGTTATTCAATGTTTTGAACATGATAAAGTATTCTTAGCAGTTTATCGCTTGGAAGGTGATGCTGATCAATGATGGAATCCTATTAAGAATACAAGGCAAAGGGATGAAATTGAGTCCATGGAATGGGACGAATTCAAGAACTTATTTTTCAATAATTATTTCCCTCGTATTCTTCGAACAAATATGGAGAAGGAGTTTCTTGAACTGAAGCAAAAGGATGATGAATCTGTTGGTACCTACAAAGAAAATTTTACAAGACTTGCAAGGTATGCTTCAAGAATTATTATCCAACCTGAGAGTAAGATCGATCTATACTTCAGTGGCTTAAAACCAAGTCTTCGAAGGGCCATAGACATAAGGGACTTCAATAGCTATGAGGAAATTGTTTGATGTGCTCTCAAGGTTGATATGGAGATTGGTGTAACCCATCAATCACATGGGTTTGATAAGATGTGGAAAATGGAACTAAAAGGAAAATCAAAAGACCACACTGAAAAAAATATACGTTTTCCCTTATTCTCAAAGTGTGGAAAGAAACATTGAGGAAATTGTCTTAATGGGACAAGAAAATGATATAAGTGTGGAAAAGAGGGTCATCAGGCAATTTAATGTCGAAATAATGGGAAAAAGATGTCTAATGATGCAAACAAAGGAAGGGATACATAGAATAAACCTACTATACTTCAATGTTTCAAGTGGAAAGAGATGGGGCATTATTCCAATCAGTGCACAAATCCCAGGGTTGATGATGATGATCGACTTCAACAAACTCTTAAGGCCAAAGACAAAGGAAAGTCACATGCAATTACTATCGGCGATGTGGAGTATGAAAACAAAGTGGTGAGAGATACACTTACCATCCACTATAAAGTATAAAATGTTTTATTTGATTCTGGATCCACCCAATCTTTTATTTTTGAAGAATTTTCTAAGGGTATCACCGTATTACCTCAACAATTAGATGTTGAGTTAGCTGTGACAACACCTTATGGCACAACAGTCACATCAAAAGTTTATAATTCTTCTCAAATTGAAGATTGTGGGAATTTTCTTCCTAAAAAGCTTGTGGTCCATCCTGTAGTGGAATTTGATGTGATTCTTAGAATGGATTGGATTTCTTTATATGGAGCTCATATCAATTTCCAAATAACGGAAGTCACATTTCATATTCCAGATCAATCTATGATCGTCTATTGATGCAAGGATGAACATAACCTTCCAGTGGATATTTCTTCCATCTTATGGGTCTTGATTCCACTAAATGATGGTTATTTATCTCAAATGGTTGGTGACAAACTCACGATTAAGAATATTCCCATTGTACGGGAGTTTGATGATGTCTTTAAAAAGGAATTGCCGGTTCTTCCACCAAATCGCGAAGTCGAGTTTTCAATATAACTCGTACCGGGTGCTTTGCATATTTCAAAGAAACCTTATAGAATAAACCCAATTGAGTTGCAGGAATTGAAGAAGAAACTCCAACAGAATCTTGGTAAGGGTTTAATATGACCTAGTGCATCACCATGGGGAGCACCAATTCTGTTTGTTAAGAAGAATGATGGATCAATGAGTCTCTGCATTGATTATCGAGAACTTAACAAGATCACTATCAAGAACAAATATCCACTCCCTCGCATAGATGATATATTTTACCAACTACGTGGAGCTCAATACTTTTCCATGCTTGATCTTCGTTCAGGGTATCATAAATTAAGGGTCAAAATGGAGGATATACCAAACACAACTTTCCGTACACGGTATGGACACTATGAATTTATAGTGATGCCATTTGGTCATACTAATGCCCATGCTATCTTCATGGATCTGATGAATAGAGTCTTTAGAGACTATCTTGATAAGTTTGTGGTATTCTTTATAGATGATATTCTTTTCTATTCAATGAGTAAGGAAGAACATGAATATACCTTGAGAATTATATTGAAGACCCTGAGAAAGGTGAAGATTTATGCCAAATTTACCAAGTGTGAATTTTTGGCTTCAAAAAGTTTCATTTTTGGGTCACATAATCTAAAAAGAGGGGATATCTATGGATCCAGCAAAAATAGAGGTTATCGAAAGATGGTCGAGACCAACAATAGTAACTGAGATCCAAAGTTTTCTTGGTTTGGATAGATATTATCGACGTTTTGTGAAAGATTTTTCACGATTATCTAATCCACTCACCAAGTTGACTCGGAAAGGAGTTATGATTATTTGGACAGAGGAATGTGAAGAGAATTTCAAGGAGTTGAAAAGAAGGTTATCCAGTGCACCTGTGATCACACTGCCTTTTAGTGGAGAAAGGTTTGTGATCTACAGTGATGCATCCAAGAAGTGATTGGGGTGTGTTCTCATGAAAAACCGTATGGTGACAGCTTATGCCTCACGACAGTTGAAAATCCATGAGCAAAATTACCCAACGCATGATTTAGAGTTAGCTGCGGTAATCTTTGCATTAATTATTTGGAGGGATTATCATTACGGAGAAAGGTGTGATATTTATACTGATCATAAAATTTTAAAGTATATTTTTACACAAAAGGATATTAATATACTCCAAAGAAGATGGTTGGAACTGATTAAGGATTATGACTGCTCGATTCATTACCACCCTGGGAAAGCAAAGAAGGTGGCAGATGCATTAAGTCGACAAGACCATGCCAGTTTATCCATGATGAGGATCACAAAAGATCCAGTATTTATGGATTTACAAAGGGTGGATCTTCAGATTATAATGTTAGGGGAAAAATCGTATCTTTCTCAAATGAATTTTCAACCATCTATACACGTGACGATTAAAGGGGCACAGAAAGAAGATGTAGAGATACAAAATAAGGTGAGAAATGTTCTTGAATTCATCCTTGATTGTAATGGGATAATAAAGTTCAGGAATTGGGTTTTTGTTCCTGCCATCCTAGAATTAAAGAAGGATCTACTGGACGAGGCTCATAGTTCTTCATTCTCAATTCATCCTGGAAGCACGAAGAAGTGCAGGGACCTGAAAGAGTACTTCTGGTGGGATGGCATGAAAATAGATGTTGCTGAATATGTCTCTCGATGCTTGGTTTGTCAGCAATTTAAAGCTGATAGATAGAAATATAAGGGGATGTTACAACCATTACCCATACGCGAATGGAAATGGGAAAACATCACTATGGACTTTGTCACCGGACTTACTAAAACATTCAAAGGCAATAATGCTATCTGGGTCATAGTTGATCGTCTTAAAAAGTTGGCACACTTCATTGCTATTAGAGATGATTTTTATTTGGATCTGATTTCTAGGATATATGTGAAGGAAGTGGTAAGATTACATGGAGTACCACTTTATATTATATATGATCGGGATCTAAGGTTTACCTCAAAATTCTGGCGAAGTCTTCAGCATGCTCTAGATACAGAGTTGAGTTTAAGCACTGCTTACCATCCTCAGACAGACGGTCAGTCTGAGAGGACAATTCAAACACTAGAAGAAATTTTGAGAGCTTTATCTATGGATTTCAAAGGTGGTTTGGATCAACACCTATCTTTGGTGGAATTTTCTTATAATAATAGCTATCACTCCAGTATTCAGATGGCTCCTTATGAAGCCCTCTATGGAAAGAAATGCAGAACTCCAACATGCTGGGATGAAGTTGGGGAAAGAAAGCTATTGGGACCTGATCTTGTTGATTAGATGGTAGAAAAGGTCATATCTATTCAACAACACATAAGAGCAGCTCAGAGTCGACATAAAAGTTATGCCGACATTCGAAGAAAATAACTAGAGTTTGAAGTGGGTGATAAAGTGTTCTTACGAATATCTCCCTGAAAGAGGGTCATGAGATTTGGAAAGAAGGGAATGTTGAGCCCTTGATATATCAGTCCTTTCGAAATACTGTATCATGTTGGGAAGGTAGCTTACCGATTGGCGCTTCCACCGAATCTCTCTCAAGTTCACGATGTGTTCCATGTATCTCTCCTGAGAAAGTACATACCTGATCCTTCACATGTACTCAGCTCAGAAGTTCTACCGCTGGAGTAAGATCTTTCTTATGAAGAACAACTGATAGAGATTCTAGATTGTAGCGAAAAATTCCTACGGAATAAGACCACTCGCTTGGTGAAAGTTTTATGGAGGAACCACCAATTAGAAGAAGCTACATGGGAACTTGAGGACATGATGAGGGAGAGGTATCCTCATCTGTTTGTAATGAAGTGACGAATTTCAAAGGAGAAATTCATTTTAAGTGGGGTAGAATGTGACACCTTGAGATTTTATGAGAAATATTATTTATGTCTTATGTTATACGCAACACCAAAGGAATCTTACAAAACACACAATACTGACTTGGCTTGCATTACACGCAATCACGACCTTCCTCGATAGCGTGTGTAGTACGCAATACCAGGTTTCACTAAACAATGATATATTATTATGGAATAGGCGTTATGAATAGTATTAACTGAATTTTGAATTTTATAACATTATTATTCATCTTACACATTTTCCAGAACATGTTAAGAGAACAAAATTAATTTTTCGGGTAAAATAAGTATTTTTCAAAAAATGCAGTTTTGCCGCCTTTTGATGGAAAACCCACATTAAATCTAGTTTTTGACATTTTTACAAGTTAAATTTGACAAAATAGAATTATTCTTTTGAATAAGGATATAAAAATTTACTTTGGATAAATTTTTGATATTTTTCTGATAACTTTCATATTTTGATGAATAGTAAAAATACGCTAATTTTTAATTAAAAACAACATTTTTCATTGAGATAATTTATATGGTTAAATTATAATATTTAATAATTTTTAAGTATAAATAGAATATATTTTTACCATTTAATATAATTTATGTCATTAGCATTAATTTCACATTGAATTCATAGGGAAAAACATTTCAATCTTTGGCAAATTTTTAACTTCTAAAACCCGTTTTTCTTAACAACGAGATTAATTTTAAATTAATTACTGCAACCTATGTGTATTGAATTTTGAAAAATGGATTCCATATTTGGAATCAGTGGCTTCAAATTATGTTTATAAGCTACTTTTTATTTTTGGTCATTATGAAAAGTAACTACGGTAAATTTTATTTACCATAGTTAAAGGTAAATCGAGTAATTAAGGGTAAATATAATATTATAAAATTACCCTAACACCTGTCAAAATTCCATTTGATGACTAAAGGTCGACCCATATCGACTAAGTTTAGGATTAGATTCATTTAATGGGCTTTTTTCTATGAAAATAATTTAATTATTATTAAAACCAAACAAAGTGACAACATGTCACTTTCTTAAATCATATAAGTATAATAATTTTAATTTAGTGATAAAATTAATGAAACATCAAACATGAATAGTATTAAGAAATATAATACAATTATCTACATCATAAGAATTTATTTATAATTTTTAGGGATTAAATAATTATCATTAATTATGACACAATAGTGATGTTGAAATTATTTTATTAAATAATATATCAAATAAATGGTTTTAAAAATATTAAAATAAATATTATATGAACTATTTAATGTGCTCCACTAATTTTATAGATACATAAAACATTTTATGAATCTATTAAAGCTTTTAGTTTGAACATATCTTTTGTATATATTTTATTTAAATACAAATAAATGAATAGTGTCAAAATTGACACTATTGTTATTTTATAAAAATAACAGATTATAAAATTGTTTAAAAATAAAAAAAATACTTAAAAATTATAAATTAAAATTTATATGGTCGAAAATGTCATAAAGTTTCAAATTATGGAAAATTCACGACACATGTAATTATTTATAATAATTGAAAATTTAGAATATTATTACCACAAATAAAATTAAACTGATAAATAAGGATAAATCAAGATGATAATGTTTAAAATAAATTCCTAACATGTATAAATTTTATTTTTTTGATGAGATTACAACCCTATCTTATCTAATATTTGGATATGATTCATTTTGGAAGTTTTTATGTGGGGTTGAGATTTAATATAAACTAATATTTCTTATATTTCCAAAGATGCCCCTCTCCTCCCTTATAAAAGGGCACCTCTTCCCTATCCTCCTCACACCAATTTAAGCCTTCATGCTCATCCAACCCCTTTTCATTTCACTTCCCCACTTTCCTAGAAACATCTTAGAGGTCTCGGTTTTCTTCAAAGACCAATTTTAGTGCAATAAGAGGAGGTCTCAAAGAGGCGCTTCAAAGAAGAGGTAATGTCCGTTACCGATTCTTTCAACATTATTTCTTCTTCTACTTATTATTATTTATTTGTTTAATTATGAAGTAACAAAATCAGTGTCACTCATATACTGATATGTTATTATGAAACAACCCTTTTTCACCATCTATCCATCCTACGGAAAACGAAATCACCGCGCGTGCGTACGTACGGAATACCGTCTCCACGCCGTGGTGTAATCTATTTTCCACCACCACCTTCCTTGGATGGGTATAATGGTGTAAATAATGACTATATATGACTTTTGTAAAGTGATATTTATTATGAAATGTTATTCATACACTCCAATACAATTCCACAATCATCGGAACAATATCATTGCTCGTGCGTACGTACGGAATACCGTCTCCATGATGTGATGTGACTCGTTCTAGACGATCTTCATTGCATAATGATTATATAAATGATTTGAATGAATAAATATAATATATATTACACTAATAACATTCTGGAAATGAGGTGTCTATAACCTAAAAATAGGGATACGAATTTATTCGACAAAACACACATACGAACATAAAGCAACAAACACCCGAATAACAAGTAGCAATGAGATATTACTAATAAAAAGCTAAGAATATGACCATATATGATATCATAAAAATAACTATGATTATGGAATAAGTCAATGACATTATTTAAATCATTATACAGGGGGTTCAGACACTTATGAAGCAAATCAGACCTAAGGTAAGGGACAATCTCGCAATCTCAATTTTTATCAGAGATTGTTTATACTTCAGAATTTACTGGGTAATATTTATCATCCACATCCATTTTCCTCAATATGTAATACTATTTATATCCTCCAATAATTTTTTATATCCAATTTTACCCTTCATTGAGTTTTTAGTAGAAGATATGAAAGGAATCCTTTGTCATTTTTCACACGAGGTACTTTTTGACTTTTCCGACATAAGTACGAGAAGAATGTTTTTTTAACTTATATGGCATGAATGGATTTTTAAAACATTATTTCCAAGAATCTTCCTTTACAAGTTTTCAGGATTATTTTTAATCAACTTTTTTTATTCTAAAATTGTATGACATGTTAAGAAAGGAAAAATGTTTTTGAAGTAGAAAGGATATTTTCTTCAAGAATGGAGATCGAGTGTTTTATCAAAATTATTTTCCATCTAAGATAATGTATGGTTCTGTTTCTATCTTTATTATTACATTGATTTGATTATGTTGAGATGGAATTATTTTTATGAAATCCTTTATCTTATATGAATTGTTTTATGATGTCACGATGTTTAAGATTCCCATTTTTATTACATGGATTATGCAATGATGTATGATTTTTTTTTGATTTTGTGGCACACATAAGAATGGTATCATTATGAGATGGGTGGGACCTATATCTCCCTCCAATTCATTGGGTAATGATTTATATCTCATGAGATAGACATGTCTGGAATGACCGGTTAAACCGGTTCAGTGAAACAGGACTGAAACGAGGAGTGAAGTCAGTTCAAAAATAGACTTTATCCACTAAGATAGTCTTGGCAATGAGTCATGAATACTAAGAAATGATTTTCTATGATTATGTGTATATTCCACAAAGCTTCATGTTTTATGTTATGATTATTGGGATTACATTTCACTTCTATGATTTATCCCATGTTATGATCTATTTTTCATGATAAGATTTTTTTTCAAAATGTTATGTTCTTATGAATATGATATGTTTTATATTTCTTTTGTTTACCCTTACTGAGAATTTGAGCTCACCCTTTTGTATGTTTTCTTTTCCTCATGTCAGGAAGAAGGATATTAAGTAGTATATTCCAAAAAGGAACTCTAGATATGATGAAATAAATGGGATAAAACATAGATTATTTATGAACCTATTGTTTATGTTTCCCAGTTTCTAAAGACACTATACCTATAATTTCCTTTCATGGTTTTGTTATATGTTGTAAAAAGTATGCTTCAATTTTGATGTAATAACCATGTATATAAAGTATGGGTCATTATATATTAGATATCAAAGGTGATATGTGAAGTGATACATATATTTAGACTCTTTATACTGATGGATGAGTTCTTTCTAGATGATTGGTAAACTTTCATTTTATAGGTAAGGTTGATATTTCCCATATTTACCAAAGTTGAAATATGATCTATATGTATGTTTATATAATTATAGGGTCGATATTCACCAAATATATCTATGGTGTAGGATCCTCCATCTCATCCTATAGGCCAGGGTCATTATTCCCCCCATTTAATTGAGTTGTGGGATCCTCTATCTACAAGTTATTTTAGAAACAAGGTTGGTATTCCCAAATACACATGAGTTAAGTGATCCTATATCCCTGGAATACGTATTCCCCCATCTAAGATATCAATCAAGGAATGGGTGTTGATTCAAAAGGCCTTTTGGCTTCCACATTCATCCTTTTTATGGAAATCACAAATTACTTGTTGTTTTTCATCTTAACAACATATATTGTTTGTCATCGTAACCGCATATATTGTTTTTCATTGTAACCATATATTTTGTTTTTCATTGTTACCACATATGTTTTTTTTCATCATAACCACACATGATATGTATCATATCCTAATTATGCATCGCAACTATGTATCGGATCCATGTTATGCATCATAACCATGTCATGCATCGTAACCATGTTTTGTATCATATCGGTGATATGCATCGTAATCATGTTATGTATCTTATCCATGTTATTCATTGTAACCATGTTATGCATCGTATACATATTATGCATCGTAACCATGTTATGCATCATAACAATGTTATGCATCATAAAAATGTTATGCAACGTAAACATGATAATCATTGTACTCAGGTAATGCATTGTACTCATGTCCTACTCCAATACCACATACATGTTTTACATTGTAATTAATCATAACCATTGTTTCATATTTCTATATCTATTATTTTATTATAAAAAAGTTGTCATGGAGTTAGTTATTTACTATTCAAAACAATTTCATCTATTATTTTTTGTTTTAGCAATTATAGTGCCATGTGTCCAAGTCCCTTATAGTTTCCCAGAGAAATATGACCGTTGAAATCAAATATGACAATTAGATAGGAGGCCTATAAATAAGAGGTCATTTAAATGAGATAAAAAGAGACTTGGATGATTGAAAATACAAGACACAATATTGGATTCTAGAGAGAGAAAATGAAAACTCTCTCTTTCTTCGTGTGAAAATCCTTAAAGATACAAGATGTGGATGACTTATTTCTAGTTCCTGGAATTAATAAAGTGATTTGTAATCATTTGTGTGACTGATCATTACGATAAAAATCAAGGGCTTCTGGGGATAGAAAAAAAAGATGTGTTGATCATTGTATCGAGGGATTTCAAGTATCTGAATGATAGTGGTGCTGATTACTTTCGTAATCAAGGGATTCCCTGGATAAGAAGAAAAATATTCCAATTAACATATCGAGGGCTTAACCAAGTGGTGGTAAGATAAACCTCTTATCCTTGGTGAAAGGATACCTTAATATTTGGGATAAAACAATTGTAATACCCATTACTTTTCCGCTTATATTTTTAATAGAAATGGAATCATTTTATTTACTTATTTCTATTCATATTATTTTCTTTTGTGATTGTTTGAATTAAGATACATTCATTACATATTTTATAAAAATATTCTATACACTGTATGGTAAAATAATTTACATTTGTTATACTTTGATAATTGTATTCAATTTAATTACAATTGTTTTAATAACCTATAGATTCATATTATATCCATTGGATCTAAGACTAGTATGATCATTTTTATTATTTCATAAGATACTTTTTGAATTTTATTAGTTTAAGATCTCTTGAATTATGTTTCTTCTTAAGAGTTTAAATAATAAAATTTTAAACCTACAATTCACCCCTCTGGTATTGTTCCATCTCATTTACATTTACTAATATATTTTTATCCTACAATTGGTATCAGAAGAGGTTTCCACTAATTTTGTTTACTTGAGTTATTTCTTTATGTATGTAGGTTATATTTTTTATAAACCTTTTGTTTATAATTACTTATTACACTAACGTTTTGAGTGGAAACTTGTTGTTTTATAAGTTAGATTGAATGAATTTAGGATCAATTAATAATCTAAACCCAACTAGACCACCAATTTTTAATGGGAAATAATATGAGGCCGAGAGATATCAAATGAAGACATGATTAATTAATACTAGAGTAGATAATTTTGTAATGCTCGCTGGAGATTACAAAATTATAGACAAGGAAGTCAGAATGTTCAACAACAAAGAGAAACCATAATATGAACTAAATTATAACTTACATAATACTTTTTTATGTTCTATGATGATGAATATATATATTCAGATATCATCTTTTGATGAAGACAACTATATCTAGAACAAACTAGAAATCACACATTTTGGTGCATCTAAAGTTATTGAAACAAGAAGAGCCATGCTCTGGGCTGAATATCATAGTATTCTTTTTCCCTATGGAGAACCGCTATGCAAGATTCAAAATTTTTTTATTACAATCATCAACAATATTCAATCTATAGTCGAACAAGGACTTGATGATGAGATACTTGGGTAAAATATTATTGATATATTTCCCAATGAGTGGGAATAAAAAAGGGAAACTATTGATGAGAAGATGAAAGTTAATAAAATCACTATTTATGCGTTATTTTGTAGTCTCTTATAGCACAAGATAAGAATGAAAAGAGATGAATATTTTAAAAAGGAGAAGAATGGTAATGGAAATGTATTATTTACTACTACATCTAAAGGAAAGGCACCAGAAGGGGTAACAAGATCCAAAGATAAGAGAGTTATTGTTATATCTGAGTCCAGTGAAAGTATTCATTCAGATAATGAACTATCCAATCTTGCTCTAAGAATGAAAAAGATTGTGGGAAAGAAATATATTCAGTTCATATTCAAAAAAATATATAAAGGACTAGAAAAAATCATATGAAACTTTTTGTGAATGTAGAAGAGTAGGTTATATTAGATAATATTTTCCATTCCTTTAAAGAAAACATTGAAAATATAAATATTCCGACAAAAGTAAGAAAAAGTATTACAAGTATAAGACTAAGAATGTTTTGATAGAAAATTATACTTGGAGTGCCATAGGTGGTGATTCTTCAAATGAATATTCTGAATATAAATATTATATTCAGAAGAATACTAGGCTTATAGCCGGACTACCCATTGAAAATTATTTCTCATGGTTAGGGTACACAATGAATAATATCTTTCAAATAAATGATTAAATGAAAATTACCCTAATGAGAAATACTATTACTCTTTAGATTAAGAATCTTCCTCAACAGAGGATAATTTTCTTTATTTGGAAGAAATATTTAGATTTTCCAAAATACATGAGAATTAGAATTTACATCTCAAGAAAATGATTGATAAAGAAAATTCTAGAATATCCATCATTAAAAAAGATGAATCAGATCTTTCAAAAGATCTTGATTAGAAAACTCTTAATTTAGATAATATTTCAAAAAACCATATGGAGGTTAATTATGAGAAGTATAAACTTTCTAAGGTATTATAAATTTTTTTATAGATTTTCTTAAAACTAATACCAATTTTGAAACAATTTCATGTGATAATGAAATTTTTTTCATTATACTTAAATCAAAAATTATTTATATTAATAAAATTTTATCAAACATTACTTCCGGTGAAGATAAATTTGACAATATGTATTTACTAATTCTTACTCTAAGAAATATTTATGGAATAAGTTATTATTGCTAAAAATCTATTTTTTTACATTACTATTTCACTCCTAAAAGTTCCCCATATTATCTAAGTGTCAGATTGGTAAAAATTAGGAAATAAATTATTCCATTAAAATCTTTAGGATTTCATAAACCTCACTTTTCAAAACAAATGTGGATTCCTAATGTTCATTTATCTATGATTTCTAGATCCAAAAAATTCTGTGTTCCGAAAATCTAATTGTTTAATTTTCATGAAAACAAATAGAGTACCAACAAAAAAAAATTTGGTACATGGATAGTGGATATTCGCTACATATAAATGGAAATAAACATTTCTTTAAAAATATCATTGAAATGATAGTTGGAAGAGTTACCATCTGAGATAATTCTCAAGGAAAGATAATTTGTATAGGTAATATTGTTCTTTGATGAATAGTTTTAATTTCAAATGTTTTCATTATTATTGGTATTGAGAACAAACTTATAAGCATATTACAATTATGTGATGAAGGTTACCTTGTGAATTGTTGGAATGATAAATTTTTATTTCTCAATTCCATGGATAAATTCATTCTCTCAACCCATACGCATGATAATGTATACACACATAACATAGAAGACTTAAGTAGACATGAATTACCTTCATTAAGTGAAATGAAAGACCAATCTTGGTTATGACATAGTAGGTTAGGATACTATATCCTTAGGAACCTTCATAAACTCTAAATGAAAAGGCTTGTTAAGGATCTACTAGATCCTAGTTTTGATTATTCAAAATTTGGTGACTCTTTTCAATATGAAAAGTAACATAAAACTATATTTAAATCAATTAGGGATGTTTAAACTACTAATTAATTATAGTTAGGGCACTTTTATCTTTTTGGTCCTACACAAAATGGATGTATTAGAGGAAAATACTTTGTATTTGTTTTAGTTTAGGACTAAACTTGATTTACATTGGTTTATTTTTGTAATATCCCATGTAAGTAATGAATAATAGATATTTTTATCTATGTCTATTAATGATTAAGATAGTGTTATAGAGGCTTAAAATGAAAATAAATACAATCTTATGCATGGAATACACTAATATTCTTAAAAGATTGTTTTAGTGCCTTTTGATGGAAAACCAATTTTGAATCTATATTTTGACAATTTTATAAACTATGTTTGTCAAAATAAAATTATTCTTTATGATTGGGACATAAAAATTTACTTTGTGTGAATTTTTGGTATTTTTCTGACAAGGTTCATTTTTTAATGAATAGTGAAAAATACTGAATTTTACATCAAAACTGCTTTTTAATCTAATTTATTTATATGATTAGATTATCTTTTGAATTGGTATTAATGTTTAATATGAATATATTTTTACCATTTAATCCAATGGTGGTCATTGGAGTCAATTTCACTTTGAAATTGAACTTAAATTGGTGTCAATCTTTTGATTCTTATTGTTTCATAAAAACACGCTATTTGCTCTAACAACGGGAATTAATTATTAAATTAATTAATGTGACCTATATGTTTTGAATTTTGTAAAATAGACTTCATTTTTGAATTCGGAATATCAAATATAGCTTAGGCTGAATTTTTGGTAATTTTCTGAAAAACTTCAATTTTTGATGAATAGTGAAACCACTAAGTGATAATCAAGCAAACTGATTTTTCAGTAAAATGAAAGTTTACCACTAATGTGTATTGAATTTTGAAAATCTGACATACATGGTTGTCATTAGTATGTAAAATGTGGTTCAATAAGATTATAATAAATTTTTTTGGTGAATAGTAACTTATTAAGTTCTTAATCACGATTAGTGGTAATTAGGGTAGTTTAAGGTATAAATAATACTTTAATAAGATGAAATAACCTAGACACATGTCCCCACCTCATTGGTTGTGTCATGGCCGACCATGACATGCCATGGGTCAACTTGGGGACCCCATGGATCCACTTTTGTTGGGAAATGACATAAATTACTTTTTATTTAATGTTAAAGGGAAAATGACACAAACATAATATGTTTTACGAAAACAATTTTTAAGTGGGGTTATACAAGTCCAAATTTTGATTATAAATAGTCATTGGAAAGCTAAAACGATTTCATATATCATAGTATTTTTTTATAATTTTTAGACATTAAATAAATTTAATTATTTATGACATAATAATGATGCAGCGATGACATCATTATTTGACGATTTAAATAAAATAGAAAGATAATGTAAAATCTATGAACTACACATGTCCAAAACCAATTCGATGAGTGGATTTCGAACCTTTATCAACTTATCCAGGAATTATATCAATGTGGGACCTTTTAAAACCGAAACACAGTTTCAAATAACTAATATTTCTTTACTTTCCAAAAGTTCCCCTCCTCTCCTCTTATAAAAGGCCCCCACCTCTACCTCATTTCACACACTCTTCAAGCCTTTGTCTCGGCCAACCCCAGCCCATTTTCTCTCTACACATCCCTCTCCTCATCCTAGAGGATTCCCTTTGGGAAGAATCCTTTTAAAGGAAGCCTTTAGGCTCAACTCAAAAAGAGTTACACTTTTAAAGGTAATTCATTCTCTCATGTTCATTTGTTTTATTTTGCTTCTCCAACCCCCTAAACTCTTTTTATTTACTTATTTTGTAACAAAACCAGTATAATAAATATACTAGGATGTTGTTATAAGATTTATTTGAGCTACACTATCACACAACTACATCAAATGGTTAAAGAACATTCGGTTTCCGTGGATGGAGAAATTCTGCCTCCCGAAACGATGATTGTTCAACACTCATTTAACACCTTCAAAGGTGGCCATTATGATGTAACTATTTTTATATATGATATATAATATGTTTATGTTTTCCTTAAGCTTCTGTTTTTTTTATTTTGGGCATACCTTTATGGTTTCCATTATGGGTAAAACACGATATCTTCATTTTAGGAAGTGCGGACTACCGGCACCTAAAAGTGATTTGATTCGTTAATACCATATGTGGGATGTGTAAAGGATAAAGTTAATGATATTATATATGTTATTATAGTGGAATTATAATATACTCTTATATCATTATGATTTTATTCCATAAAATATGAAATAGAAATGGAAGTAGCGTTCATGCGTACGTACGACTTACCGTCTCCATGAACGGTGCATTTCATTTATTACCTCTAAATGTGATGTAATATTATAAATTCATGTATGTACTGGATATATATGAAAAATATGATATCTACATCATGAATACCATTCTGGATATAATGAACCTTTGACCAAATTAACAACATGTAAGTGTAAGAAGTCTATTTTTGACTTAAGAACCAAATACCGACAAAATGAACATTGTTAACTTAACAGATTACATGATGTTCATAACATGGTATAAAAGGAATAATGAACTTGAAAAAGGTTCTTAATAAAGTAGAGATTAACTCATGTTTATTATTCAGGAGATTAAAGAACGGTCGGGTCAAGTCGGATACGAGGTATGGGACTTCGTCTCAATCTCCTTTCGTTGAGGCATATTTTATTTTATACACAACTTTCTTTTATACGGTGTATAAACCCCTTTGACTTTTATGTTTATTCAAAAGGAATCTTTTTTATACGAAGCGTTTACTAAACGACAAAAAGGGAATGTTTTTGTCGTACGTATGCGGCGACAACAACTTCTCCGCCGTCGTGACCGTTATTTGAGTTTTGGCTTCCTCTACAAGAAATTCCTTCTTTTTAAAAGAAAAGTAAATACCATGTTCTACTTTGGTATTGAAAATGGTTTTCATAATGTTTTTATTATATCAATGTGTTGTATTGATATCTCATGATTGAAATGTGGAAATGTTATGTTTCCTTTATGCATGTTTTATGTGATATGATTATGTTATGGTTCTTGGGCATTATTATGAAGACGGGTGGTTCCGTGATAAACTAAGGGCGGGTGAGCCCGTTATAGCTCTCCAATGCATTGGGTAACGCGAAGGAGTGAAACGTTAAGGTTTCTCTGAAGAGATTTTAGGGAATATACTATGATGGGTATTCCAAACTTAACCAAGAGGGTTACTCCCTACGTAAGAATGTTATGAATGCCTCAAGTTACCTTTATGTCTTATGATTTCTATGATTTATTCATGATTTTATGAGGTATGTTAAAGTGCCTATGTTTTATGGGTAAAGTATGATTTCATTCTTATGTATATATGAACTCATGTTTCCTTTCCATGTTTTTTTTATAACCCATACTGAGTTTTTATGCTCATCCCAAGTTTTTGAAATGTTTTTCATAGGTCAAGGGAAAGGTACATGATAAGATGATAGAGTCAAGGATGTGTCAAGAAATAATCCATGTTTTATTTTAAATGTGTTTCCATTGATGGGAATGAAGAATACTATCTTTATGTAACCACTTTGTTTCTATGTGGAATGTAATGCAAGTTTTATGATCTAATTCTCTAAAACTCTAAACCCGAAAAGATCCTCAATGTGTAATCTTGTAATAACTCAAGATTAAGTAAGGTTTAAGGATGGGGCCTTATAGTTGGTATCAGAGGTCGGTTTAGATAACTTTAGGAGTTAGAATTCTATTAAATGATTATCCAAAAATATTTTTTTTTCCGAAATGATATAGCATTTAAAGATTACCATGTTGCTTCATCTAAGACATGTTTGTTCAGAATGGTTTTCCGCAGAGGAAACAGGGAAGCAGTGCTAGGAAGGCATACAAAAAGAAATAACCTTCCGAATCAGCATCCAGAAATGGTCGGAATTGGAACTGAACAGTTTGTTGCAGTAATGGCGCAGTTGACTCAAGCGATAAATGGCGGTGGTATCCATGCACGAGATCAGCCAGATCAACCGCAGAGGAAGATGTCAGTGGTGGAACATTTCATGAGGCAACAACCACTATCATTCAGAGGATCATCTGACCCTGTGCTAGCTGAAGGGTGGATTAAAGCACTGGAGAAGATTTTTGATGTCATGGGGTGTTCAGAAAATCAAAAGGTTAGTCTTGCTATTTACCGTTTGGAGGGTGAACCAGATCAGTGGTGGTCTATGGTTAAAAATATCAGGGACGCCGATGAGATTGATGCTCTTGACTGGGATGAATTCAAAGGTATGTTTCTTGAGAAGTATTTTCCTAAGGATGTTCGACTTAGGATGGAAAAGCAATTCTTGGAATTGAGGCAAGAGGAAGACTCAGTGGCTGCCTATGAAGAAAGGTTCACTCGATTGGCAAGGTATGCTCCAAATTTTATCCGGGACCTTGATAGTAAAATAAATCGTTTTTACTCAGGATTAAAGCCAAAATATCGAAGGGCATTAGCTTCTCGTGAGTTTAAAAGTTATGAAAAGCTTGTTCGATGTGCTGAGAAGGTGGAAATGGAGTTTGCCGATGACCAAGTTTTCTATAACAACCAGCAGAAGAAGAGACCGAGGTGGCAGGAGAAAGGTAAGAATTCTTCAAAAATGTCTGATGGTAAGAGAACTAAGTTTCCAGTTTGTGATAAATGTGGCAAAAGGCATGCTGGGGAATGTCTTCTGAATTCTGGGAAGTGCTACCGATGTGGTAAGATGGGACATAAGGATCGTGATTGCACTGAAAAGGATCAAGGTGAAGGTAAGAACAAATTTGATTTACAGTTAGTGAAATGTTTTAAGTGCAATGAGATGGGTCACTATGCAAATGAGTGTCCGACAAAGAGCTTTAGTGATGGGAAGCAGTTAGACTACAAGCAGAAAGGGGTGGTGAAATCCTTTGCAACTACTTCATTAGATGTCGGGTCATCAAATGAAGTTGTATCAGGTACTTTGTTTGTTTTTTCAGATTATGCCAGCGTGTTGTTTGATTCAGGGTCTACACATTCTTTCATCTCTGAAACCTTTTCTAGTAAAATGGGAATACCATCTCAAGAAATGACTCATGAACTTTTGGTAAAAACACCTGGGGGAAGTGTCGAGGCAAAAAGAATTTATAAGAATCTTCCTATCCTTATCTGTGGAAAGAACCTACTTTCAAACCTTATTGTTCTACCTCTAGTAGAGTTTGATGTTATCCTGGGTATGGATTGGCTCTCTATTTACCATGCTAAGATTGACTGTAGAGCTAAAGAAGTTTCTTTTCAGAAAGACTTTCAGTTTTTTTACAAGAATGAACCCTTACTTTTGATAACATATCAAGAGGCCGAGAGACTTGTAAAAGATGGAAATGAATGTTACCTTGCAAACGTCGTTGAAAATAAAGGAACTGTTCAGATTAATGATGTGCCAGTGGTAAATGAGTATCCTGATGTTTTTCCTGATGAGTTGCCTGGAATAATACCAGATCGGGAAGTTGAGTTTACTGTTGACTTAGTTCCTGATGCTAAGCAAATTTCAAAACCCCCTTATCGAATGGCACAAATTGAACTTTTAGAGTTGAAGGAGCAATTGCAATATTTATTAGAGAAAGGTTTAATTAGACCTAGAACATCACCATGGGGTGATCCTGTTTTATTTGTTAAAAAGAAAGATGGTTCTATGAGACTTTGCATTGATTATAGAGCCTTGAATAATATCACTGTTAAAAACAAATATCCTTTGCCTCATATCGATGATTTGTTTGATCAGCTCCAGGGAGCTCAGTTTTTTTCAAAGATTGACTTGAGATCGGGGTACCATCAGCTGAAGGTAAAGGAGGCAGATATTCCGAAGACCGCGTTCCGTACGAGATATGGCCATTATGAATTTGTAGTAATGCCTTTTGGGCTAACCAATGCACCTGCTGTATTCATGGACTTAATGAATAGAATTTTCCATGAGTTCTTGGATAAGTTTGTGGTGGTTTTCATTGATGATATTTTGGTGTTTTCTAAAAGTAAATAGGAGCATGAAAAACATTTAAGGGTTATCTTGCAAACCTTAAAAGAAAAGAAACTGTATGGGAAATTCAGCAAGTGTGAGTTTTGGTTACAACAAATTTCTTTCCTTGGTCACATTGTTTCTGAAGATGGAATAACTGTTGATCCTGCAAAAACAAAAGTTGTTGAAGAATGGCCAAGACCCACAAATGTAACCGAGATTCGTAGCTTCCTTGGTTTGGCGGGCTATTACCGAAGGATTGTTAGAAATTTTTCACGGTTATCTAGTCCAATGACTAAGCTAACTCGGAAGGGTGTTAAGTTTATCTGGATAAAAGAATGTGATGATTCTTTTCAGGAATTGAAAAGAAGATTGGTGAATGCTCCAGTTTTGGCACTACCTTCCAGGAATGGTGAGTTTGTTATATACAGTGATTCTTCATTGAAAGGACTTGGTTGCGTCATAATGCAGAATGATCAGGTAATTTCTTATGCTTCACGACAGTTGAAAACTCATGAGGTAAATTACCCTACACATGATTTGGAACTAGCTCCTGTTGTTTTTGCTTTAAAAATTTGGAGGCATCATTTGTATGGAGTAAAGTGTGAAATATATACCGATCACAAAAGTTTAAAGTATATATTCACTCAGAAAGAGTTAAACATGAGACAAAGGAGATGGCTAGAATTAATCAAGGATTATGATTGTTCAATTCATTACCATCCGGGAAAAGCAAATAAAGTGGTTGATGCTTTGAGTTGAAAAAGTAATGCTTCATTAGAAATGTTGCGTTTGGAACGTGATCCTTTGGTCAAGGATTTAATGAGCTTTGGTATAGAAGTTGTTGGTGCAGGAAGTCCTTATGTTTTGTTTCAGGTATCAGTGAGATCTTCTCTATCAGATAGAATCAAGCAAGCACAGAAGCAAGACAATGAGTTGCAGAAAAAGGTAGAGCTGGTTCAGAAAGGTAAGTTGCCTGACTTCAACATTGATAGTGATTGTGTTTTGAGATTTGGGAAGAGATTGTGTGTGCCTTGTGATTCACAGTTGAAGAGAGAGCTATTATGTGAAGCTCATAGTTCTCCGTTTTCAGTTCATCCGGGCAGTACTAAGATGTATAGAGATCTGCGGGAGTATTACTGGTGGGATGGAATGAAAAGAGATATTGCTGATTTTACTGTGAAGTGTTTGACTTGTCAGCAGGTTAAAGCAGAGCGGCAGTTACCGAAAGGGATGCTTCATCCTTTACCAGTGCCAGAGTGGAAATGGGAGAATATATCCATGGACTTTGTTGTTGGAATACCGAAGACATCTCAAGGTAATAATGCAATCTGGGTTATTGTTGATCGCTTGACCAAATCTGCTCATTTCCTTGCTATACGAGATACTTTCTCTCTTGATCAACTTTCCCGTTTTTATCTTAAAGAGATAGTCAGGTTACATGGAGTTCCTCTCTCCATTGTATCATATCGTGATCCCAGGTTTACTTCTAACTTTTGGAAAGGCCTTCAGAAGTCGTTGGGTACTGAATTAAATTTTAGTACAGCTTTTCATCCTCAATCAGATGGGCAGTCAGAACGAACAATTCAGACATTGGAGGATATGCTACGAGCTTGTTCTATGGATTATCAGGGAAGTTGGGACCAACATCTTTCTTTGGTTGAATTTTCATATAATAACAATTTTCATTCCAGTATACAGATGGCACCATTTCAGGCATTATATGGGAAGCGTTGTCGAACTCCAGCTTTCTGGGATGAAGTGGGTGAAAGAAAGTTGATGGGACCAGAATTGGTAGAAGAGATGGCATAAAAAGTTCAGTTGATTCAGAAACACATGAGAACATCTCAGAGCAGGCAGAAGAGTTATGCGGATAACCGGAGGAAGGATCTATCTTTCGAGGTAGGTGATCATGTTTTTCTCAAGGTTTCTCCATGGAAAAGTGTGATGAGATTTGGCAAGAAAGGAAAGCTAAGTCCAATGTTTATTGGACCATACGAAATTCTAGAGAGAGTTGGATCAGTTGCATACCGAGTGGCTTTACCTCCGAGTTTATCTCAGGTACACAATGTTTTTCATGTTTCGATGTTGAGAAAGTATATGATAGATCCATCTCATGTTTTGAGTCCAGAAGTAGTTCAGCTGGAAGAGAACCTATCTTATGAGGAACAACCGGTCCAGATTCTTGACCGCAGGGAGCAAGTGTTACGGAATAAGGTGATTAAGCAGGTAAAGGTTTTGTGGAAAAACCACATGATTGAAGAGACAACATGGGAATCTGAAAATGCAATGAGGGATAAGTGCCCCCATTTATTCGATAAGTAAATAAATTGCGGGGACGCAATTTTTTAAAGGGGGGAAGGATGTAACATCCCAAGTAAGTAATGAATAATAGATATTTTTATCTATGTCTATTAATGATTAAGATAGTGTTATAGAGGCTTAAAATGAAAATAAATACAATCTTATGCATGGAATACACTAATATTCTTAAAAGATTGTTTTAGTGCCTTTTGATGGAAAACCATTTTTGAATCTATATTTTGACAATTTTATAAACTATGTTTGTCAAAATAAAATTATTCTTTATGATTGGGACATCAAAATTTACTTTGTGTGAATTTTTTGTATTTTTCTGACAAGGTTCATTTTTTAATGAATAGTGAAAAATACTGCATTTTACATCAAAACTGCTTTTTAATCTAATTTATTTATATGATTAGATTATCTTTTGAATTGGTCTTAATGTGTAATATGAATATATTTTTACCATTTAATCCAATGGTGGTCATTGGAGTCAATTTCACTTTGAAATTGAACTTAAACTGGTGTCAATCTTTTGATACTTATTGTTTCATAAAAACACGCTATTTGCTCTGACAGCGGGAATTAATTATTAAATTAATTAATGTGACCTATATGTTTTGAATTTTGTAAAATAGACTTCATTTTTGAATTCGGAATATCAAATATAGCTTAGGGTGAATTTTTGGTAATTTTCTGAAAAACTTCAATTTTTGATGAATAGTGAAACCAATAAGTGATAATCAAGCAAACTGATTTTTCAGTTAAATGAAAGTTTACCACTAATGTGTATTGAATTTTGAAAATCTGACATACATGGTTGTCATTAGTATGTAAAATGTGGTTCAATAAGATTATAATAATTTTTTTGTGAATAGTAACTTATTAAGTTCTTAATCACGATTAGTGGTAATTAGGGTAGTTTAAGGTATAAATAATACTTTAATAAAATGAAATGACCTAGACACATGTCCCAACCTCATTGGTTGTGTCATGGCCGACCATTACATGCCATGGGTCAACTTGGGGACCCCATGGATCCACTTTTGTTGGGAAATGACATAAATTACTTTTTATTTAATGTTAAAGGGAAAATGACACAAACATAATATGTTTTACGAAAACAATTTTTAAGTGGGGTTATACAAGTACAAATTTTGATTATAAATATTCATTGGAAATCTAAAAAGATTTACTATATCATAGTAATTTTTTATAATTTTTAGACATTAAATAAATTTAATTATTTATGACATAATAATGATGCAGCGATGACATCATTATTTGACGATTTAAATAAAATAGAAAGATAATGTAAAATATATGAACTACACATGTCCAAAACCAATTGGATGAGTGTATTTCGAACCCTTATCACCTTATCCACGAATCCTATCAATGTGGGACCTTTTAAAACCGAAACACATTTTCAAATAACTAATATTTCTTTACTTTCCAAAAGTGCCCCTCCTCTCCTCTTATAAAAGGCCCCCACCTCTACCTCATTTCACACACTCTTAAAGCCTTTGGCTCGGCCAAACCCTGACCATTTGCTCTCTCCACATCCCTCTACTAATCCTAGAGGATTCCCTTTGGGCAGAATCCTTTCAAAGGAAGACTTTAGGCTCAACTCAAAAGGAGTTACACTTTTAAGGGTAATTCATTCTCTCATGTTCATTTGTTTTATTTTGCTTCTCCAACCCCCTAAAATCTTTTTATTTACTTCTTTTGTAACAACAACAGTATAATAAATATACTAGTATGTTTTTATAAGATTTATTTGAGCTACACTCTCACACAACTACATAAAATGGTTAAAGAACATACGGTTTCCGTGGATGACGAAATTCTGCCTCCCGAAACGATGATTGTTCAACACTCATTTAACACCTTCAAAGGTGGAAATTATGATGTCACTATTTTTATATATGATATATAATATTTTTATGTTTTCCTTAAGCTTCTGTTTTTTTTATTTTGGGCATACCTTTATGGTTTCCATTATGGGTAAAAACGATATCTTCATTTTAGGAAGTGCGGACTACCGCCCCCTAAAAGTGATTTGATTCGTTAATACCATATGTGGGATGTGTAAAGGATAAAGTTAATGATATTATATATGTTATTATACTGGAATTATAATATACTCTTATATCATTATGATTCCATTCCATAAAATATGAAATAGAAATGGAAGTAGCGTTCATGCGTACGTACGGCTTACCGTCTCCATGAACGGTGCATTTCATTTCTTACCTCTAAATGTGATGTAATATTATAAATGCATGTATGTACTGGATATATATGACAAATAAGATATCTACATCATGAATACCATTATGTATATAATGAACCTTTGACCAAATTAACAACATGTAAGTGTAAGAAGTCTATTTTTGACTTAAGAACCAAATACCGACAAAATGAACATTGTTAACTTAACAGATTACATGATGTTCATAACATGGTATAAAAGGAATAATGAACTTGAAAAAGGTTCTTAAAAAAGTAGAGATTAACTCAAGCTTATTATTCCGGAGATTAAAAAACGGTCGGGTCAAGTCGGATACGAGGTATGGGACTTCGTCTCAATCTCCTTTTGTTGAGGCATATTTTATTTTATACACAACTTTCTTTTATACGGTGTATAAACCCCTTTGACTTTTACGTTTATCCAAAAGGAATCTTTTTTATACAAAGCGTTTACTAAACGACAAAAAGGGAATGTTTTTGTCGTACGTATGCGGCGACAACAACTTCTCCGCCGTCGTGACCGTTATTTGAGTTTTGGCTTCCTCTACAAGCCATTCCTTCTTTTTAAAAGAAAAGTAAATACCATGTTCTACTTTGGTATTGAAAATGGTTTTCATAATTTTTTTATTATATCAATGTGTTGTATTGATATCTCGTGATTGAAATGTGGAAATGTTATGTTTCCTTTATGCATGTTTTATGTGATATGATTATGTTATGGTTCTTGGGCATTATTATGAAGACGGGTGGTTCCGTGATAAACTAAGGGCAGGTGAGCCCGTTATTGCTCTCCAATGCATTGGGTAACGCGAAGGAGTGAAACATTAAGGTTTCTCCGAAGAGATTTTAGGGAATATACTGTGATGGGTATTCCAAACGTAACCAAGAGGGTTACTCCCTACGTAAGAATGTTATGAATGCCTCAAGTTACCTTTATGTCTTATGATTTCTATGATTTATTCCTGATTTTATGAGGTATGTTAAAGTGCCTATGTTTTATGGGTAAAGTATGATTTCATTCTTATGTATATATGAACTCATGTTTCCTTTCCATGTTTTTTATAACCCATACTATGTTTTTATGCTCATCCCAAGTTTTTGAAGTGTTTTTCACAGGTCAAGGGAAAGGTACATGATAAGATGATAGATTCAAGGATGTGTCAAGAAATAATCCATGTTTTATTTTAAATGTGTTTCCATTGATGGGAATGAAGAATACTATATTTATGTAACCACTTTGTTTCTATGTGGAATGTAATGCAAGTTTTATGATCTAATTCTCTAAAACTCTAAACCCGAAAAGATCCTCAATGTGTAATCTTGTAATAACTCAAGATTAAGTAAGGTTTAAGGCTGGGGCCTTATAATTTTCTAGAAAATAAGTCTGAAGAATTTAGTTTTTTCAATACTATTAGACCCCATGTCAAAAATGAGAAAAAACTACTACTGATAACTATTCGAAGTGATCATGGTAGAGAATTTCAAAATTCAGATTTTGAAACTTTTTGTAATAAGAAATGTATTACTCACAACTTTTATTCTCAAAGAACCCCTCAACAAAATGATGTTATTGAAAGAAGAAATTGCATTCTTCCAGAAATAACCAAAACCATTTAGAATGAATACTAAATTTCTAAAAATTTCTAGGATAATACTTTAAGTACTACATGTTATACTATAAATTGAGTTTTAACTAGACCTTTACTAAATAAAACACTTTATAAATTATGGATTGGATGAAAACATAAAGTTTCTTACATTAGAATATTTGGATTCAAAGTATTCATATTTAATATTAAAGATAACTTACATAAATTTTCACCCAAATCCAATGATGTAATAATTTTCGGTTATTTTAGTACTTCTAAGACTTACAAAGTTTTTAAAACAGACTTGTGTACTATCGAGGAAATAGTGCATGTCATGTTTGATGAAACTGATCCTTTCATTTTTAAACAACCCCTACTTATATCAATAGATGTGTTTTCACAAACTGATTATCAACATTCGATCAAAAATTAGTTTGATAAGGGAAAGACTTAATAAAATGTTTCTATAATATTTACCCCAGAAAAAATTCTACCTTATGATGATGAACAAGTTTTATAAAACCCAAATCAATTGTTACTTAGGAATCATCCTAGTGATAATATCATTAGTGATGTAAATTCACCCATGAGTACATGAAGATAATTCATAAATGAAATAGAACATATTTCTATTTTATCCCAATTTGAACCTAAAATTTTTTATAAATCCTTAGGTGATAAGGATTTGATTAATTTAATGAAAGATGAACTAAATGAATTTGAAAGGAATAAAGTCTAGACCTTAGTTGAATGACCTAACGAAACAATGTTAGTTGGATTAAAATGGGTTTTTAGAAACAAATGTGTTGAAAATAGAGTAACTATAAGAAATATATTATGAATTTTTCCTAAAGGATATAATCAACATAAAGGAATAAAATATAAAGAAAAATATGCACTGGTACCAAAACATGAATATATTCATATTCTATTATCCTTTGCAGCATTCTTTAACATCAAACTTTTTCATATGGGCATAAAATATGCTTTTCTTAATTATTATGTACAAGAATAAATTTTTATAAAATAACCACCATGTTTTGTAGACTCAAAAAATCCTGATAACATTTTCAAACATACCAAAGCTTTATATGACCTCAAACAAGCCCCTAGAGATTTGTATAATAGGATTAAATTACTTCTTTTAAAAAACAATTATGATAAAGGAACTGAAAATCCAATATTTTTTTATAAAAGTAGAAAAAAATATCATTATTATTAAAATCTAGGTTGATGAAATTATATTTGGATCAACTCAATAATCCCTAACTAATTTCATTGTAAATATCATGAAACCTGTTCTTGAAATGAGTATGATGGGTGAGTTAATATTTTTAGGCTTTCAAATTTCTCAAAAAAAGAACCTTTATATCCCAACATAATTATATCAACTATTTTCATAAAAAATATGGATATGACAACAAAAAAGTATAAGTACTTCAATCGGTATCTCAAATTATCTTGGTCTTGATAAAGTTGAGAAACAAGTAGATCAATCATATTTTAGGGGAATGATAGGATGTTTACTATAATTAACTACTGGTCATCCAGACATAATGTTTATTGTATTATTATTTTATAGAAACCAGGAAAATAAAAAATAATCTCATTTAAAATCATTTAAATGAATTTTTCGATATTTAAAAGTAATAATGGATTTGGGTCTATATTATTCTTCTGAAAATGATTTTTCATAAAAACTTTTTTAGATTCTGACTTTGGGTTTTAGTAGAATCGATAGAAAAATCAAATACAAAACCTTCCATTTCTTAGGAGATTCATTAGTTTCTTCATCCTGCAAAAAACAACATTCAGTAGCACTTTCCAAAACTGATGCTGAATATATATCAGATGGAAGTTATGATCAATTTTTGTGGATTAAACACACACTAAATGACTTTGGCATGAGTTTTTTTTTCAAAAATCAAATACCATCTGATAATAATAGTTCTATTTCTCTAAGTAATAATCCCTCACATCACTCACGTGAAAAACACATAGATATTAGACATCAATTTCTTAGAGGCCACACACAAAAAGGAGATATTATTTTACAATTCATCAGAACACAAGAGAAACATGCTGAAATTATCACAAAACCATTATCTTCTTATAGATTTAGATACATTAAACATAAGATAGGAATGATCTCTTTAAATTAATCATTCATATCTACTTCCTATTTAACCCATCTCCTTATATTAAGTAACTCTTTTCCAAAGGGGGGGTATACATGTTTTATCGGATTGAAATTTTTTCAGTTTCATATTTTATTGATTTCATGTTTATCAATTTCAAATTTTGATAGGTATTATAATTTTATTGTTTTTACAATTTTATCAGTATTAGAAATTTATTGGTTTTACAATTTTATGAGAATTATAAATTGATTAGTTTTAAAATTTTATTGGTATTATAATTTTATCCATTTTATAATTTTATCAGAATATGAATTTTATCGGTTTTAAAATCTTATCAATATTATAATTTTATTGTTCTTACAATTTCATCTATATTATAATTTTATGGGGTTTTCAATTTAACCAGTATTATAATTTTAGCAGGTTTGCAATTTTATCAGTATTTGAATTTAATCAGCTTTAGAATTGGATCTGTATTTTCATTTTTATCAGTTTCATACATTTTTTTATCATAATAACATTATAATTAAACTAATATATCAATATAGATATGAAAAATTGGTATATCTTTTAAAACCCAATATTTTCCATTATATTTAAAATTGTTCATATTTCAATTGGTTTCATGTAGAATACATTTTTTCATTTAAGGAAAAACTCAAGAGTTTAAATTCATTCTCAACTATTGGATATTTTTTATTTAATATTTACTATCATTTTTTCAAGGGAACCCCAACCCATCCCACATAGTAATCCTTCTAAATTTCACCAATGTTATACTATTCTATAAATAATCAGTACGATTCTTAATTAGAGATAACCTCCGTTTTCTTAATCATATAAGTCTCCATCTTTCGTAACATGGAAAAACCTCATTGTTTGAAACTATTTTACAAGTCTTTCATGTCGGCATCACCTACTTCTTCTCTGAAACAAATGTCTCCAAAATATTTTTCTTCTATGACCTTTCGAGGTGAAAGGCCAGTTTATCGAGATTTTTATGTGACTTATGATTCTCCATTGAAAAGGATAATAAATTTCAATGGATGTGAATCCATGTATATTGAATGACATGAATGAAATCAAAATTCTGTGTTTTATGAATAAGTGTTACAATTCTATAAAATAATGGAGATAGAAAAAGGATTCAAAGTATCATTTATGATATTTGTCAAGAAATAAACAATCAAAATTAAACAAGTAGCCTCTTTCATGGGAGATCCATATGGGGGAGATTCTCATTTCCCTTCCCAAATATTACTGAAACTAGATGTATCTTTTGATAAAAGAAAAGTAGAGGAATCTTATTTTGCAATTCATGATGATTAGAAGAAGGAAAATCATCAATCAACTGATAATATTCTCATATCCTTCTGGATTAAAGGTTTCCTAGTACTGAGAAAGGGTGATAAGAGTACTCTGAAATTATATGATGCCTATGTTCTTTATTTCCATGTGAATATGAGGATGTTCAATATTATGTGATTTATTTTCTTGACCATCAAGAAAATTAAATTAAGTGAAATCAAGCCTTATCTAATCATATTTTATACTATCATAAGAATATTTTTGAATAAATTCATGAGTTTGTGAAATGTTTCAATTAAATCAGATCTGAAAACTTTCAAGCAGCCTCTCATCATGAAGGACATAATCAGGATACTCAAGTTAATATTCAACCCCAAATCCAAGAAGTTTGAGAATGATACAGTAGGTGAGAAAGCACAATAAATAATAGAAGGAAGTAAAAAACATTCAAATACATCCAAATTAACCTCGAGAAAAGTAATGATAGAAAATTATAAAACCCCCAAAAAATCAATGAAACCAAAAATAAATATCATATGAGGTTGTAGCATAATGGGGGAAGAAAATGGTAGAAAATTAAAAGGTGATCCACAATTTGGTTTGGACCCTACTAAACCACTGGTGGAAAAAATAAGAATTGAAGATACCTTAAAATAAGATGAAAAGAAAAGGAGAATGAAGAAGAGAAAGGACCAATATGTTGATATTGATAGTCTTATTAAGATAGCTAAGGAATCCCGAACAAGAATAGTCATAAGGGAACCAGCAATTCAAACCCAACTGGATCTAGCAGATAAAGGGGAAAAAATAGAAAACTGAACAATCAACTATACAAATTCCTAATCACGAAATTGAAGAGTAGTAAGAAGAAGAATGTAAAGAATAATAATAATAATAAAAAGAATAATTGGAATAGAATGAAAGTTAAAACAAGAAAAATCATTCAGAAAAATAGTCAGAAGTCCCATAGTTTAAGATTCCATCTCCTCATCCTCCAAAATAAAAAGTGGGTTCTCAAAATAATACATCCAATAATGTTATTCATATCTCAATTAAAGAATAAGAAGAAGAATCCAATAACAATTAGAATCACCCAGCTGAATTTATGAGCACTAAAACTCATTTTAGGGATCTTACCGAATATAGTGAAGATATAGATTTAGAAAGAACAATTAGAGTCAAGGGAATTCAATATATTGAAAAATCCTTAAACAGATCATAAAATACTATCCCTTTCATTCCATAAATTGATTCTAGGATAAATATCATTTACTATAGTCATAATTAAAGAATTGATTATATCAATAGTCTGATGGACATGTTTTTGAAACTTGAGGACAATTGTAAATTATTCAAAGACTGTGATACTACACATAGAAAATGTTTTTAACAATGTTTTTTAGTGGTCATAAATGATTAATGATAATATCAAGTATCATGTGGAAAAATCATGATGAATTGGGGATGCATGTATATGATCTCACTTCAGTCCACCCGATATTGGTCACTAATTTTAATGAAAAAGTAGAAGCCTTTCAAAGGCCGAGTACCCCAAATAGAATTCTCTTTGAAGAGCTTGAACATCTAAAGGAAAAGTTGTTAAATGAATGAAATACGACTTTTTTTCTTTCAAATAGACTTATAATCTTAGAAAAGGCCTACAGACTCAGAATAAGTGATTAAAATTCCTCGGAAGTATGGCTAAAAGAACAAGAATCAGTCAATTGTCTTCATGAAGAATGGATCTAAATACAATAATGTTTTATTGCTGAACAGGATGAGAAGAGGAAGGCATAGAATGAATCTGTTGATAAGATGATGGAGGATAGAAAAGAGTTCAAGAAGATAAAGCTGTTTCTTTTAAACCTCTTAAAATAAAAGGAGAAAGAATTAATTTTTTGAACTCATGTTGTAATGAAAACTTATCTCATTTGATGTAATTTCTATTGTTCTGTATAATTTGTTTATCTAAATCCTTCTACGAAAATAAAGTTTTCCCTTATTATTTTTGAAAATCACAAAAGTGGAGAATAATTTGGTGAAGAATAAATTTATTTATACAGAATATTTTTCCATAAAAAGGAAAAATAGAGAACACCGAACTAAGGGAAGAACTCATAAGAAAATATTAAGTAAAGAGAATATGGTCCTTAGATATAATTATCATCATATGGTGGAATTAGTCATATAACTATTATTTTCAGAAGTGCTAATAAACTCAGGGGGAGATAAGCCTTTATTGTTTGTTTTGTTTTATGATTTCCAAAAAGGGAGAGATTGTTGAGTCAAAATGCATTTAGACTTTCCAATTCATCTTTTTTGTTTTGGAAATTAGAAATTACTTGTTGTTTTTCATCATAACCACATATATTATTTTTCATCATAACCACATATTTTGTTTTCATTGTAACCACATATATTGTTTTTCTTCATAACCACATATTATGTTTTTTATCGTAACCGCACATGTTATGTACCATATCCTTATTATGCATTGTAACCATGTATTGTATCCATGTTATGCATCGTAACCATGTTATGTATCATATCCATGTTATTATTCGTGATCATGTTATATGTTGTATCCAAGTTATGCATTGTAATCCTATTATGTATCATAGACATGTTATTCATCATAACCAAGTTACGTATCTTATCCATGTTATGCATCTTAACCAAGTTATGCTTCGTAACCATGTTATGAATTGTAACCATGTTATGCATCGTAAACATTATATTCATCGTACTCATGTAATTAATTGTACTCATGTCTTACTCCAATACTGAATGCATGGTTTACATTAGGATTCATCATACTCATTCTTTCGTATTTCAGTATCAGTTATTTTCTAGCCAAAACATTGTCTTGAAGTTAGTTATATACTAAGAATTTTTTTTTCATGTACTCAGTTTTGTTTTGAATAGTATAGTTCCTGGTATCAAAGTCCCTCCATGTTTTCATGAGAAATATGTCCATTAAAATCAAATATGATTGTCGAATAAGAGGCCTATAAATAGGAGGTCATTCAAACCAGAGAAAAAGATTCTTGTTTGATTGAACATACAAGACACACTATTGTTATTCTTGAGAGAGACAGTGTGACCTCTCTCTTTCTTCGTGTGAAAATCCTTGAAGATACAAGACATGAATTGTTTTTTCAAAGTTATTTTATTTTAATAAGTGTTTTGTATTTCTTTGTGTGACCGATCATTGTGATAATGATCAAGGGCATTCGGGGATAAGAATATAGAGGTGCCGACCATTTTATCGAGGGATTTCAAGTATTTGAAAGACATAGGTGCCAGTAAAATTTTTAATCGAGGGATACCATGGATAAGAATACATACGTTCCAATCATCATATCATGGGCTTACCCAAGTGGTGGTAAGACAAAAATTTTATCCTAAGTGAAAGTGTACCCTACTCTTTGGGATAAAAGAATTGTAATACCCTTTAGTTTTATAATGATATTTGTAATAGAAAGGGAATAATTTTATTTTCTCTTTCGATTCATATTATTCTCTATGATAATTGTTTTAATTATGATACAGTCAATATATATTGTATTAAAATATTCTATATGTTGTATGGTTTAACAATTTACATTTTTTTATACTATGACCGTTGTATTCAATCTAAAAACAATTGTTTTAATAAACTACGGTTTCATATTATATCCATCGGATCCAGGACTAGTTAAATCATTTTTATTGCTTCCTAAGAGACTTTGTGAATTGTATTAGTTTTATATCTCTTAAACTTAGTTTCTTCATAAGAGTTTAAATACAAAAAATTTAAACCTACAATTCACCCTCTCTTGTATTATGCCATCTCATATACATTTATATCTATATTTCGATCTTACAGTGGGATCATCGAAAGGGGTATCTATTCCATTGATTGAGATGATACTCCCTCACATCGATTGCTGTTAGGTGGAATGGTTTTCTCAAATCTGGGTTGCTTTGATAGAAAGATCAACATTCCTTTAAGTGGGATCCATTATTAGGAATGTCATGGCTCCCCCTATATATTTTGAGAATAATAACACAAAAAATATGGGATGTACAATGTTTTACTCCCTATACTCACATTATTAGCTAAGAGAAGAAAGGGTATCCCCTGATGGATTCTAGAAGTGAAATGGGATAATGATGATGAAGACCAGTTCCTTCATGGTTTGTGACACCTAAATAACCCATATGTTACATTTAAGATGCGAAGTACACTAGGATAACAAGTTCAATATTTATGGTATTCTGGAACATCACACATCCCTAGTTTCCCATGAGACATGTCCTCTATGGATTATAACTCTGATAACTGAGTATTCTCTACATCCATGAGACTTATAGTGGTGAAATATATCTGGATTTTATACATTTTTTATTCCTTTTTATCAATAGTATATACTATATTTTGATCTTTTTTGGATGATTTTCCTTTCCTTTTTTTGTTTTGTGGTTTCTTAAATTGGTTTTTATAGTCACCCCTACATGGGCATTTTGCGCATACATATTGTGTCTGTAAATATGATATAGGGTTTAGTGATGTTTTTTGGAAGTGGAGCTAGCATTAATTATTTATATATGACTAATTGTTATTTGTATTGATGCATGGTGTTTCATTATAGTTGTTGTGATCATTGTAGCTGGAGATCAATCCACTAATATCACAATGATGAAGATCTATTAGGTATTTTTGTTTATTTGATTTAAAAGAATATCAAATGTATAGTTCCTTTTATATTTTTCTATGTGTAATTGTGTTTATATATGTTGTATATTTAATATTTTTATAAAATTAAATTTTTTTCTATATACAATTTATATGATATTAGTTATTTAATGCATTGGTTGTTTGTGTATGTTGAAGGTTTCTATAGGCTATGACTTCCCAATTTGTGTTATATGTCTACTCAGTGCTCATAATCAGCCACATTCCTATTAGAGTTAGTTTTGAGCTGACATCATTAGCTTACCAATATCGTTATTGGGGCCTTAGTGTTTCACATTTGGTAAGAGTATACTCAAAGAGAGTTTTTATGATAGGAAATGTTTGACGTTAGTATTCATGGGAGGGATAGTTTTGTAATATAGGGAAATGATGTTAAGGAGGTATTATGTTTTGTTATCAAATCAAGGAGATTGGCAAAGGTTTAGTTTCTAATATATCATTTAATGAGTAATTTTATAAATATTATTTATCCAAGAACTCTAAGATATTTATTTGGGGTATAATAATATTGGTACATATGTCATGAAATGGTTAGTTATGATCTTCCATGTCCCCTCTATGTCAACTCATCAATATATTCTCTAATACATTGGGGTCCATCCTATTAAATAAAGAGTGTTCCCAACTGATATCCATCCTATATTCATAGTAATATTAGTAAAAATCCCATGCGTGTAGTTGGTACTGTCATCGCAGGTTTGTGAATAATGAGGTGCTATTTTGCAAGAATTGGTTGAGGGACATACTTGCACCATGATATGAAGAAGTTTATATATCCTTTATTCCCATTGAGTATCTTGTATAGTGGATGCAATTTTCTATTTATATAGAGGAGACTACATAAAATTTGAAATACCGAGTGTTTAATGATAGAAAATACAATGTGGATTAATGAAGTGTGCCTAAACATCAGGTGAAGGAGGTTTGGACGGATTATGATACTTTCATTAACATGTAGCTTTGTATTTTACCAAATAATGTTAATAATTGTTTCGAGCATCAAATATGAAATAATTATATACTAGTGGATTATGTATTTTATGAAATTATGATGTTATTTCTCCATTATATTTAGAGTTTGATCTTTTTTTCAGGATGAAGTTTAATTCATGGATATTTGTCACACCTGGGTTTTTTTTCACCCTTGGTTTCAGTTCAAGTTGGAGTCTTAGTTTCTCTCTCATAATATAGGTGTTACTCGGTGTTATTTTGAGTTATTTAATCTATTTATATTCAATATAGTTCTTGTCCACTAGTCCCCCTTGAGTTTTCATGAAAAATGCATATTTTGGGTTGGCAGATTGATGTGCACGGTTGGCACCCTAATATCAAACCATGCTCAATTCCATATGTAACCATAAATTAGGTTGAAACATTAGATAGAAGCTATCATAAGGATTTCACATAGTATTTTATTCCACGCAGAATAACTGTGTGCAATACTACAAATAGGGCTTTTAATAGTGCTAAAAAACACCTTTAAGAGCGCTAAAAAAGCGCTGTTAATCATGGTGAAGATAGGGGGTCCCCCATTATAAGTGCTAAAAATATTGCTGACAAAGGGGAACCTTTATCAGTACTAAAAAAAGTGCTGATAAAGGGTGACCTTTATCATCCCTTGCTTAGCGCTGGTAAAGGACCATCTTTATCAGTGCTTTTTAGCGCTGATAATGGTAGTATTTGTCAGCGCTATTTTTAGTGCTAATAATGGATAATATATCAGTGCTAAAAATAGCACAGATAAGTACTAACTTTATCAGCTCTATTTTTAGCACTGATATATTAGACATTTATCAACACTTACTTATCACTGATAAACACCAAATTTCCTGTGAAAACCCAGCACCTACACAACACCAGCACACATGAGACATCACCTGCACACACAGCACAAAAAAAACCTACACACAAAGCGTAGAAGAACAAAAATTATACATGCATTTACTTAAAATCATGAATAAAAAACATCACATTGCTATATACATTTCAAAAAATATTTAATGTGGTTACAATTACAATTATCCAACAAAGAGTAAAAAACATTGATGTTTCAGCATTTTTGTGTCCATGATCCGCTCTAAAAAAATTTCATCCATGGTATTAGTTGCTGAAAAATGAATTCGAACTCAGGAAAAAGAATTCACCTATATAAGAAAACAAATATTATGTAACTAAAAAAATAATAAAATAAATTAACCGTTAATATGAAAGAACACATTAATAAAATGTCAATTATTACCTGTTACAACATTTACATGTCCATATTTCCTTGGATTGAATTAATATTTTATAATAGGATAAACATGATTCATTGACTAATAAATATTGTTTTGTTAATATTACATGGATGAGAACAGAAGATGAATAAATTTCAACAACAACATGGAATCCAAAAGGTTTCATTTATTGAAAATAAAAAAAGGGAGGAATCTCCACAGGTTATACAGTATGACATATACAAGATACTGTTTTCAGTTTCACATGAGTATTCAGTTTTAGAATAAATTATAATTTTTTATAGTGATACCACCATCCTAGATAGGTTATAAACCTAATACTTACAAATATTAGGAGCATCTAAGTGTGTACTCTCCCATGCCAGGTCAAAGGGAGTGGGTTCTAGCACATCCGCATCAGACATTGGGTCCAACCTTGCTAGGTTCCTGACCACTAATGCCTCTTTAAAGACCCCATACAATATATAAGGCCCTATTGAATGTATGGAAGGAATGTATTTCTCAGTTTTATAGAGGGCCTGATGAGAACCTACACAATTAGATAGGCCATGATCACACCGGTTCACTTTTCTTTTGATCTCCTAGTTTTTTAGTGTGATTAGCCAAATCCCCTCCCTCCCCTCCCTGAGACACTGCCCCCGGATAACCCCCTCCATACCCTTGGACATCCCCCCTCCCACCACTACACCTGTACCCCCCTCTCTCCTACTAGACAACCCCTCCCCTTGCAGCGTCCTCCCTACCCCTAGACCGCCCCCTCCCACCACTCCACCTGCAACCCCCTCCCTCCTCTTGGACAACCCCCTCCCTCCCCTTGAAGCCACTCCCTTTCCTTGGACGGCCACCTTCCCACCTCTTGGATAGACCCCCTTCTCTCCTGGATAGCCCCCTACCCTCCTGGAAACCCCCTCCTTCCTGGACAACCCCATCCCCAAGACAGCCCCCTAGACAACCCCCTATCTACCCATGGACAGCCCCCTCCCCTTACCACCCCTTCCCTCCCACATCTCCACCTATAGCCCCCCATCCCTCATCCTGAAAACCCCCTCCCTTTCCCTAGACAACCCCATTCCCACCTCCTGGATAGCCCCCTTCTCTCCTAGATGGCCCCCTCCCATCCTGAACACCCCCTCCTTCCTAGACAACCCCCATCCCTCCCCTCCACGAGATATTCCACCCTATATAGCCCCCTATATACCCCTGGATAACCACCCTCCCACCACTCCACCTGCAGCCTCCCTCCCTTATCCTGGAAAACCCACCTCCCATCCCTTACAGCCCCCTCCCTTTCTATGGACAACCCCTTTCCCACCCTTGGACAACCCACTCTATTCTTGGATAGCCCCCATCTGAGACAGCCCCCTAGACATCCCCCTCTGTACCCCTGGACAACCCCCTCCCACCACTCCACCTGCAGCCCCTCCCTTGTCCTGAAGAACCACACCTCTCTTCCCTTCCAGCCCCCTCCCACCCCCTAAACCACCCCTTTCCCACCCCCTAAACATCCCCCTCCCATCCTGTACAACCCCCCCCCCCCTCTTGGACACCACCACTCCACTCCCAGACACCCCCTCCTTCCTGGACAACCCCCCCTCGCCTCCTCGAGACAACCCCCATATATAGAACAAAAACATATTCTTATGCAAATCTATAGTGAACAAGAACCAAAAAAGCCAAATGATATCTTTAGAAAATGAAAGAAAAGCAACTACAAATCTATCAATGATAATATTAACAATAATAATAATAGATTTTAGTGGGTATGACCAAAGGAACATATTGTCATAAAAAACTTTTTTATTTCAGAATGAAGAAGAAACCCTTGAAATTTTCATAATTAAGACATTGTATCCAAAATGGATGCTCTCATGTTGCACCAGCCGCAGTGGGATCAAGAGCACCTAAGGTGGGAACATGAGTTGATGGGGCAGGCTGAATACTGAAAACACACAACTAACATGCTGCGCAACATAGAGAAAGTGCCACAACTAGAGGGGGAGGGACTTACATTGGCGATGAGAATGACTGAGACATAGGCAAAGGAATATGATCGGTTGATGCTAGATACGGAGGATACTAACACTTTCTGAAGGAGGCAGAAATAGGGAGATGAATGGGAGAGATGCGATTGGAATTCCGGTCGCATATTTGGAAGAAAATGCAACTGAAACAGAGAAAGAAGAGCCATCTACACTTTTTTTCCATGGGACCACCTGCAGCAGTCAGAAATTATGGTGAAACTGGAAAAGCATGCGTCTGAACCTAAACAAACTACGGCAGACAATGCTTAGTCCACAATGATCATAGAGGATATAGCACAGATGTGAGAACAACATGGAGTACGTGATCAAAATCGCATGCGATGGGAACCAAGTTTCCCAGGGAACTGAAAAAACATTGCTCGATTGAAGGGAACTGAGGATATATGACACATGAGTGGAAACATACGAGAACATAGCCATAAAAGATGTTTTCACAGCCATTCAAACCACGACGACTTATGAATCAGTGCTGTTTAATCTAGTGGTACTATCTGACATTCTTGTTTGGAGGCAAAAACCCCATTGAGGAACCACACCATCAATCTTGAGATAGTGAACTACAACCGCTTCTTATTTTAAGAACCTGGGTGAAACTTTTGGAAATAACCTGGCATAGGATGCATGTCTTCTACAGCCTACATTTGAATGAATTTCAGTCTTATCTTTTGGGATTTTAGTCATGCCTTTGGTGGACTAAATGAAGATATTAAAGTCTATTTAAAGGCAACATGGTGATCTTGTTAAAGGATCAAAATAGTCTTGTATCATGTTTTACGATCTACCTTGACATTCCGGTCAACATTAATGCCCCTCCCTACCCCTGTACAACATCCCCCTCCCACCACTCCACGTACAACACCCCTCCCTCCTCCTGGACAACCCCCCTCCCTCCCCTTGTAGGACCTTTCCCTAGACAACCCCCTTTACACCCCTTGAATAGCCCCTCCTTGCCTGGATAGCCCCATCCCCTTCTGGACACCCCCCTCCACTCCTGGACACCCCCTCCAACCTGGAGAACCCCACTCCCTCCCCTCCCAGAGATAGCCCCCCCTAGACAGCCCCCTCCCTACCCATGGACATCCCGCCTCCCACCACTCCACCTACACCCCTCCCTCCTCATGGAAAACCCCATCCCTCCCCTTCCAGCCCCTCCATTTCCCTAGACAACCCCCTTCCCACCCCTTGAAAATCCCCCTCCCCTTTTGGACACCACCCTCCACTCCTAGATACCCCCACCAACCCTCCCACTAGGACACCCCTCCCTCTGGGACACCCCTCCCTCATAGTTCTTTAGTGTATTCCCATTAATAACCTTCTTTATCCAAATATATTTTCCTCATATATTTGATAATGGAGTAAATATTTTTATAAACCATCATTCGATAATATGAATTATAAAATCATATATATTTTGAAGAGATATAGTTCAAAAAAATCAAAGAAAAACAACAAAAAAATATATTGGAAGAATATGAGCGAACTTTCACATAAATCTAATGTGAGAAAGGTAGATGATGCATATCTTGGGTCTTTATGACATTAAATAAGATATATTGGGCCTCAAATTGAACAAGAATATAATTCTTGGGCCTTTACATGGGCTCAGAATTGGTTTGTTTTGTTGGAACTTTTGATGCCTCACTACAGACCCACTTCAGGCTATTCTAGAAGTTATCTACCCATTTTATATTATCAATATTGAATTGAATTGAATAGTTCTTTGTCTAGAAACCCCCTCCCTTCTAGATACACCCCTCCCTCCCCTCCTCAACACCTTATTCATGGACACCCCCTGGACACCACCTCCCTTTTGGACACCCCACACTCCTAGACACCCCCTGGACAACACCCTCCCTTTTGGACACAACCCCTCCTAGACACCCCCCACTCTTGGACACCACTCCCTCCTGGACACACCCACCCACATATAAGGAAAACTAATTATAAAATTAAAAATACAATATATTGGTTCCCATCAAGCTTTTATGATGCTCGTGAGTTGACAAAATGACTATGCATTGGTCAACTTCTACACTATTGACCAATGTATTATAATGAGTTATGCTTTAATAGAAAGGAAAATAATTTCTAAAAACATTCTTCATAACCTAAGGATATAAAACATAATAAAGTGTGATCATATATGCTCAATAATTGTAAAAAAGGGAGATATCAATGATCAAATATGGATAACTTAAGTAGTAGGAATTCACCTTCATCCTATTTGTGTACAATCTTCCATCAGTTATGCTGCCCATTCATTTCTAAAAACATCTATATTATCTTGTGAATATGAGTTTTTGTGACAGTCATGGTAGTACTGAAAAAAATATAAATACACAAAGGATTAATAAATATTTTAAATTAACTCGTAATTATTTTCAAAAATACATCGTCAGGGATGCTAGTTTTTTGATGAAATATGATCTCTTCCATAAATTTACAAACATAATAACCACAATCCTTTCCATTAATTTGTTTTTGAGACTGTAGGAACATCGAAAAAATAAGTAATTTGTTTTTACATGTGTTTGGATAGTGTAATGTTATTATACATACCAGGATACTTTTACCGTTTTCGATATTATAAGCGTTCTTATACTTAGGCCTTTGATTCATTCCATGTAGTAGATGATATAGATTCACCACCATATAATAACAGAATCCTCGTTAAAAGAAAATACAAATTTCATAACTAGATGTTCAATTTTAAAATATTGGATCTAGTTTATTACAAATTAACAAACGCCTTTATGTGTGGTCAGTTTATTGGATATCCATTCATTGAATCCAAAAAATAAATATTTGGAGTATCCAAATTGACTGCAATATGTATCCAATTATGCCTAAAAACACGAAAAGGAATATGTAAAAAATGGAATAAAAATATAGTTGATAAGATTAAATTATAGAGTTTTACCCCTGCATCGTTGGTGTTAAAGAGTCAATCATCTGTAATTTTTTTAAACAATTTGAGCAGGGACAACATTGTTGCAACCTATTTATCAGAATCTATTTCCACTTTTGAAGAGATGATGTGATGACAAACGAGTCCAAATTCTTGTTCATGGGGGAATGCCTTAAATTGGTTTTCATATATACTCCTGTAAAAAATTGGAAATGTATTTAGTCATAATTATCAGATTATATAAACATTTGTAAAATCAAATCATGAAAACATTCCTGATGTATACATTTACAACTGAGGCACCTAGCTATTCATACAAGAGTATTTCATTTAGATTTTCTTGCACTAATGAAATCTGATGGTTCCTCTCCGTACATATTTTTTTTGAAAATAAACTGTGCGAGCATTGCTGTCTATCAACTTTGTATCCACATGAGCCTGTAATGATATTAACTATAGATATAGAACGGGCGGAGTGAAGGTGCTTTTAGTAGACCTTTTCAATCGGCTAGTTGATCCTTGAGATAGTTTTGAGATGAAATTCCGTTTCACCCCCTTCTCTTTGTCGTTTTATAATAACATTCATCGGTTCAGACATTTTTTCATTAAATGTTAAAGGTCCAGATTGAAATAGGTCTCTCATCACTAGACTCATTAGCTACGTTAATTGACACTCTGAAATGATCTGTTGAAGTTGTCTATTGTGTAGCATGTCGTTCTATATCTTGAACACCATAACCCTCTCTACAAGGCGATAGGTGGGAGTTGATAGATATAAATTTCAGTCATTTTCACCTTGTAAAATATTAGTACAAAAAAGGTATCAGTGTCTATGTTCTTCACATTTCAAAGAAAAAATTATTAAAACATTGATTACCTTAGCTAAGTTATGTTTTTTAGGGGAATGGATCGCCTTAGAGCTGGTGGAGGGTTGGGCGGGATCATCACACATGGGTTGTTGTTGAGTTGTTTCTTCTCTTTTCCTCTCCACCATCAAACTTTCTATCATATCTTTCTAGTATTCTAATTCTTCTTTAAAAATAGCTAATTTTTCTTTGAGTTTTTTTTATTTTTTCATTTTTATCCTCAACTTGTTTTTGTTTTTGAAAATATGTATGTGGTGTCACCCCAAAACCCACACCTCTTACACGACCATGATGTTCTCGCTGATTCAAGGCCGCTGAAAGTATATCTACATCTGGTTAAGGTGTTGTTGATTCCTTTTACTATGTAATATAGAAAATATAGAAAAATATGTATTCATTGTAATTTAATAGTGATTTAAAAAAATAAAATTTAATTATGTCACACTTACGCATGTTTCCCACAAATTTTGTGTGTTTTTATCTATCAGCGTCCCCTCTTTAGTTACACGAGCCTCCTTCCATAGCACATGAAGTGGGATGGATATAGATTTCGATTTAAATTTATCAATCCACATATAAAATGATAAACATTTTTATGGTGTTGTTTTAGTCACAAACAAGTAGTACGATAGGTTTTAATGACGTAGCAATTTTTTTCTCAAATGAATCGTACCCCATGCATGATTTACAGTAATGGTATGCTGGTTCTGTTGCACGTTTTTTATTTTCAACACTCAGTTACTGTTTCATAAATGAAAAACTGTCCATCAAAGTGATGAATACAAGAAATTTCAAATAACATATTACCCCACACAATGTACTTGAAAAGTATTCTCCCCATGACGGTTGCTAAACGCATCCCACGCTCCTTGGGATATAAAGTGTGCATAAAGAGGAGGTGTGTGCGGATGGATTTTACCATCAGTATCTTTAAGATATTATTTTGTTAAAATTGTGTGGAAACCTCTATGAATACTTCCTGCAACACTTAATATATATTCCTTGTGCGAGGTATCTACTATAAATGCAGTCTACAATGAATGATGAAGAGTAAGTCAATGTTTTCGTATTTTATTTTATTTTAATAAATTAATAAATGATATCATAATGTTACCGTAATCTCTTCCCACATAGGTGTCTTAGTCCTGGTGAAAACATGGTGCCATGACTGTATATCAATCGGCATGCATTGTCGAGTGACGATTCTAATGTATCTACTAAAGATGGCTTTGTTGGGGTTAACATGTTGGCCTTGATTATTCCATCCCACCTCAAATTTTATGCCTTTTGCGTTTTTCCTTAAGGATTTTGGATAACACTATCAAACTATGATGCTCTTGTTTTTTTACGGTTTCAAGGATTCATTTCCTACCATTTCCTGAAAAGTATCATCATTATGTTCCTCCAGAGCACTAGAATTGGCACTAGGGCCTACAAAAAATGGTTGAGAAACCTATTGTACCTCAGTACTGGGACCAACAATAATAGGCTGAGAAACCTATTGTACCTCAGCACTGGGACCAGCAATAATATGATTAGAAATATGTTGTACCTTAGCACTGGTACTAGCAGAAACAGGTTGAGAAACCTGTTGTTTCTCTACACTGGGACCACTAGTAGCTGGTGGTGAGACATTTTGTTCCTTGGGATTGGGTGCATTAGCAGGTGACAAAGTCATTATCTGTAGAAGTGATTTAAAATTTAATTTAGATTACATAAAAGCAGTAATGAACAGATAATAACATAACTAAACACAATGTATATTACAATAAACAAATAACTTGATTATTGTACTCTCTTTATTTAATGGTTGAAGCGATTTGACCCCTCTTTCGACTATATAAATCCCTTCATTGTTGTCTCCTCAGACAAAAAATATTCCATCTACATTCGGACCACTGCGAAATGATTGTGAAGTCTCTATAAAAGGGTCATCAACCGTTGAAATTTCATCTGATCCTTCAGTTGTTTTGGTCGATAACAGAACAATTGAACAATTTCGGTTTGTGGGGTCTGGAACATAAAATACTTGTACTGCCTATGATTCCATTATAAATTGTTCATCTTTCTCCCCTTCCTTACTAAAATAAACATTCATGAATCCTCATTCATCTATTTTATTAGAACTTCTGTTATCAACCAACTTTCATTGAAAAAATCGTCACTTTGAATTTCGTATAATCCAACTCCCATATTCGTTTGACAATGAGAAAGTATGACATATTCGTATAAATTTGATTTCTATCCTTAGCACCGAAAACATTCATCGCCTCAGCCACAAGTGTAACCCCACGATTCAGCGTGGTACAATCTTCATCATGTTCATTAGTATAGAATGTATAACCATTAACTACATAAGCATTGTATGATAATACATAGACACTTCCTCCTCCGACTTTCCATCGAAGTCATTCCGAAATTGAGTCTGGATTTTCATCTAGCATCTTAAAAACATAGTCCTGAAATCATACTATAAACTATCGATTATGTGTATCTGATTTCCATTTTTCATCCCTAGAAGGATTCAAATGCTTAATTTTTTTTTGGTTTGAACATATGGGTCAATGTCGAAACTGTTATGAAAAATGTAAAGTTGAGGCTACTCCCGATCTGTAATATTGATTGTGACAACCTATCTTACAGAAATTCCTAACCCTAAAGCTGCCCAGTGTGATGAGATTTCAGTAGGCCAACTTTTTCCACACCAGATAGGTATTCGGTACATAATTCAATGACTTCGTCAACAATATATTACTTTATAATACAACCCTCTGTCCGACTTTGATTTTTGACATACCATTTCAAAATCTTCATGTACCATACAATGGGGTACATCCATCTATAATGTACAGGACCACATAGTTGAATCCCTCTCAACAAATTAACCATCATATTGAAAAATGATTGTAGGAATAACACTTCCACTTCAAATAATATGACGACAATTTCTTTTTCCATAGTTGGATATTTCACCAGGTCTATAACTTTGTTGCATATAGCTTTGAAAAAAAAGAGCTTTGTTAATGCATGGTGGACATTCTTGGAAAAAATGCAACGTAAAACTATAGGAATTAGATCTTCCATCAAAACATGGCAGACATGTGATTTCATACCCTTTAATTTTAAATCTCTTATTGACACGATGTTATTGATATTCGATGAATACCCCTCTAGAACCTTTACGTCATTCAAGAAGTTGCCAAAATGATATCTCTTCTACCTGGAAAAAGTGTAAGCAGTAGGAGGAAAAAAGGTTCATTTTCACCCTTCACTGGTGCCAACTCTTCTCGTATTCCCATCTCAACCATGTCCAATCTATCCTTAATTCCATACATTGTTTTGCTGGGTGCATTTAGCAATGTGCCAATGAAACTATCACAAACATTTTTTTTGAACATGCATAACATCATGAAAATTTCTGACATATAAACTATTCCAGTATGGTAATTAAAAAAACTAATCACTTTTTCAAACAGGTTTTTGTAAGGTTTTTTGAAAATAGTTTACAAAAAATAGTGTCCAAATATTTTACCTTCTCAAACAATTGATCACTTGTTAGTAGAGATGGTGCTGTACATTTTTCTTAACATCCATCGAATGATGTCATCCAAGATCAGTACATATGCCTTCAGGTAGAAATCTACAATGTCTTAGAAACACAGTTTTTTATGAATGTTTCAACCATATTGACTATGTACCTTCTTCTCAAATGGGGCACCCTTGAGTTCCATTAATTCAATATCATAACAAATTTCCACAAGAAGGAAAGTCATTTATCATCCCATACACATGGATTTCAATGTGAAGTCTTCATTTTTGTAAGCATCATACAACGTAACACCTGAATCCCACAATATTTCCAAATCCTCGATCAATGGAGCCAAATAAACATTGATTTCATTACACAGTTGTTTTGGTATTGATATAAACATAGATAATGTAACGGCCCAAAATTTTGAATAAATCTTGTTTCCTAATTTCATGTGTTATTTTATTTTATTTATATACTCAACAAAAATGTTTTATTTTGTAACCATGATTAAAATTAAAATTATACCATTGGGTTCTGACTGTTATATGACCATCATTCAATATGACCGCTGTGAACAAAATGTTTTTATTATTGTCTCTAAATACAATTAATCTTGGTTAATTATTATAGAAAGAAGATTCGATGGCCTCACCTAGTAGTCTTGGACAGATCGAAGCCCATCTAACAGAACATGGTAAGGAGGTAGCACCATTGGGCTTTGCCCTGGACCAAACCCAAGCCGAACTTCATCATGTGAAGCTAGAACAGAATCTCCTTCGCGAGAAGATCAAACAAATAGAAATTACTACTCGGGAAATGTTGGTCGAGCCTCCCTCGGACTCTCTCACCTTAGCACACCTTACACTTAGGTCATATGCTGGTGTGATAAGGGGCTATGTAAGAAGACTGTAACTGCCTTGTGTAATCCTTTGTTTTAAATAAAAATTGGGATTTCTTCTTATGATGATGTTTATGAATTTTAAAATGACCGGATAAATATAGTATGCATATTTTTGATGAATTTAAGAAAAAAGATATTTTAAAAATGTTTATGTAAACCTTAAATAATTAAAAATGTGTAATGATTTTCAAAAAATGGTCTTCTACAATTATATTCAGTACAAAATTTGGAGTCTAATAAGATCAACTTGATTATTGATGAATAGTAAATTATGAATAGTGATTTAATGATTAGGATTAGTAATATGACCAAATGGATTATTAATATCACTTAAAGAAAGTTTTAAAATAATCTAGGCACCTTGATTAAGTAATGTGATTCAATAAAATGGTTAAATAACGGTTTCATAAATTATTATTCAAGTATTAGTTTTTTTCGAGTGAATAGTGTTTTTAATTAAAAATTAAATTAAAAATATTTAGAAAATTATTTTTATAAAATGGATTTCATTTTTGAACTCAGAGCACCGATATTATGTTATGGTAATTTTTGGGGTTTTTTCTGAAAAAATGAATTTTCGGTGAATAGTTTATTTATTTTAAAAAATAAAATAAAAATATTTAGAAAATTATTTTTATAAAATGGAGTTCATTTTTGAAATTAGAGCATTGATATTTGATTAAGGTGAAATTTTGGGATCTTTCTGAGAAAGTTGAATTTTCAGTGAATACTGAAAATACAGTTTTAGGGTTTCGGTATGTTTAATGACATCATAACTGTGTCATGATGATTTCATGAGATATTTTAAGGGTTGGCCGGCCAAGGGTGATTAATTATTGTTTTGGGGGCCCCATGTGGGCTAAATCCATGGTAAATGCCAAGGGAGAGCACATGGGTTTGAGAAAAGCCCATGTGAGGTGTTCCTTTCCCATTAATGCCTTATCCCCTCACTTCCCCTATAAATACCAGGCCCTCCTCTCATCCATTCGACTCCCCACTCTTCCCCAACGACGTTCTGGTATCATTACCTCCCATGGAGTCCTCCCAAATTTCCCCCAAGCCCTCAAGGTCCCATCCTTTGAGGTTTAATAGTTACATTTTAAGGTAAGAGATCCGACCCCTCTCTTTCTTTTCAAGTGATCTCTTTTATGTCAATTATTTTATACTCCATGTTCTTATGTTGGAGGATGTTATTTTATATTCATTATACTGTAAATTTTATGTTCATATGATGAGAGACCCCCTATTACTCCCATATTTTCATTTTATGAAGTTTTAAGTGGCGCCGTTAGGCTGCCGAATTTTTAAGGGATTCTTTCACCCTCCTCATTCTTTTAAAAGTTCTACTTTCATGTCAAGTCTTTCATGTTCCTTTTTATTATGTTTGGGTATGATCTCTATATTTATCATACTAATATTTTATGATATAATGATGAGAGTCCCCATTTGATCTCTTCAATTCAGTATTTCGAAGTTTTAAGTGACGCTGTTAGGCTGCCGAATTTTTAAGTGGTTATTCACCCTTCTCATTTTAAAGTTCTACTTTCATGTCAATTATTTCAAGTTCCTTTTATTATGTTGGGGTATGATATCTATATTTATCGTACTGATATTTTATGATCTAATTATGAGAGACCCCATTTGATCTCTTCAATTCAGTATTTTGAAGTTTTAAGTGACGCCGTTAGGCTGCCGAATTTTTAAGTGGTTCTTCACCCTTCTCATTTTGAAGTTCTACTTTCATGTCAATTCTTTCAAGTTCCTTTTTATTATGTTGGGGTATGATCTCTATATTTATCATACTGATCTTTTATGATCTAATTATGAGAGACCTCATTTGATCTCTTCAATTCAGTATTTTGATGTTTTAAGTGACGTCGTTAGGCTGCTGAATTTTTAAGTGGTTCTTCACCCTTCTCATTTTGAAGTTCTACATTCATGTCAATTCGTTCAACTTCCCTTTATTATGTTGGTGCATGATCTCTAAATCTATCATACTGATCTTTTATGTTCATATGATGAGAGACCCTATTTGATCTCTTCAAATCATTTTTATTGAAGTTTATGTGCCACCGTTAGGCTGCCGAATTTTCATAAGAGAAATATTATTTGGTCTTCATTTCATGTTCTTCAATTCATATGGTACATCTTCCAAATATCATTACCATGTTCATAAATCCTTAATATTCTGTCCCTATACTGTTTTGTGGGTCATTTATGAATGTTTGACCCATGTCCCCTCTCTTTCAATGTTAACTAAAACCCCGAAACGTAGTCATTATGCTGCAGGATTTTCGTCTCAAAATGTCTCTCTCTTTTATAAAAATTATTTTATGTTATTAAGTGAATACTCAAAGATCTTATTTCGACAGGGGTATTCACATATATATCAAAATGTTCTATTTTAAATTCTGGGATTTACATACATCAAACCCGCTTTCCCTTTTCATGGGTTTAAAGTGACATAAAGATCATGTCTTTAAAAGCAGTTTTTAAAACGTTATGATGATAAAATGAAACCCATTTCTTTTATGCTATATGAGTTTTTTATGAAATGATTAATGATGATATACGTGGCTCACATTATAATAAAGGAAAATTTAAGGGTGCACCCTGATAGCGCTCCAATGCATTGGGTAATGATGTAACCACTAGAGATTACAATTTAAGGGTGCACCCTGATAGTGCCCCATTGCATTGGGTAATGATGTAACCACTAGTGATTACAATTTTCACGATATCTTGGTGAATAACCTTGGTAATGTTTTTTAATGACACCTTGGGGATGGACCTTGGTGATATGTTCATGATTGTCTATATTAAATGATGTAGCCACATCTTAATGTTATGAAAAATGTTATTTTTATTATGATATGCCTCACGATTTCTTTCTCATGTCTTAAAATTATTTTCATGGACTTATTGAAGTATCTCAAGTTCACATGTAAAATGTTTCTCTTGTTTCCATTAATGGGACTTCTTCTCACCCTTTCTTTTGATGTATGTCCCCAGGTTATGAGATGCAGTAATGAACCTAGGATGAACATGAGGAGAAGCCTTCAAGTGTTTAAGAAGAATGTTTTATGTTTTCATGTTTTAAGTTCCTGGTTTCCAAGACACTAAACCCTAAAGATCCTCGGTTTTGCAAAAATGTAATGAAAGTTTATTTGATAAAAAGGCGGGATTCTATAGTTGGTATCAAAGGATGGTTTAGTTATTTGTGGAAATTAGGATATGAAAACTTTAGGAAGAAGCCTATAGAAGAGGTAAAATATAGGAAATCTTCCTGGTATTTTGGTGAGTATTGAGTAAGGGGTTGCCAAGCAAATACATCCCTATCTGGATACGAGCAGGTAGAGGTGGCTCTGGCACAGATGTACATAGGGGTAAAACCTAAAAACACCGCTTTGATCTAGACTCAAACGGGAACTGGTACACGACAACGGGCCTTGCTGCACTCTTGGTTACGAAACTCCCGGGGGATATGATTTGGTAAATTCATAAGCTTGGTATGAACCATTGTTAAAGGAACAAATATAAAATAAAATAAAGATTCACATAAGAATATATGATCATGGATAACCTAGATTGGAACCTAGGGGATCACAAGTTAGGGTATACTTTTCTTCTACAAGTTATCCTTATATGATTTCAGATCATTTTCATGATTATTGGCTAAGTACTTAAGCCCCTAATTATGCTTTCTCTTCTTAGTGAATGGTGGGAAATGGAAGAACATGTCCCAACAATCAATGTGATAGGAAATGTGACGATTGTCGTATTAATATGACAGGGATGATTAGGGGATTAAAATATGATTTTTATTTTGGAAGACGTTCACTATTTTGGGGACCTTATATGATCGAGGTAAATAGATTACAACAGTATTTTCATTGAGGAGAAAGGTTGACTTATATTTTGAAGAATCGATGAATTTAAGGTGGACTTATAGAAATTTAGGTTACTTATGGGAATGATTAACATATCTTGGGTTAAATATGTTTAGGTTAGATACTTTTGTTATAAGATGTTAGGAGTGGTTGATGTTGTTTGGAGATGAACAATGAAGTTTATTTTGAAGACTATGTTATCAAATCCTTCTTTTATTGGGGTTCCAATCTTAGTTTGGTTTATTTTGAGTAATTTTAAGGACCGTTATTTATGGAATGGACTATGATGAACTTTGGGTAGTACCATAGAACTTTGAAGATTTAAAAGTAGTTTCCATTCCTATGGGATTCTTTCTTTTTGAAGAGTTGTTTTACCTTACCCTTTCGGTTTTTGGGATAATGTTTAAAGATAAAAGAAATAGATAGTTAATATTTTGTGGATTATGTGATTCTCTAGAAGATGATTCTTGTGTTTTGATGAGACCAAGTAGTTTTGAATGCTCATAGTTTGGAGAAAAGATTAGTTTTGGGTAGAAACTTATTAAAGGATGAAACCCTACATGAAGGTATATATATTTCCTTATGTTTTTGTTCTATGTTCTAAATGAATTCCTCAATGTTATGAAAAGGAACGTAAAACAAAAATGTTTTTGGTTTACGTTTCCTACTAGGTAATCAAAGACCGCTTTCACACATCATAATTTTGGGATTTTCTGGTGGTTAAATTCCTCCTAATCGTGTTTTCTATCACTCTCCTTTAGGATATGACCCTTTGTTTTCTCCTCCATGTCCATGTTTCCTACATGGAATCCTAGTATGAGTAAACTCGGGTGGCCTTTGTACTTCCCTTTCTTTCTTTTAATGTAATGGTGTCATTGACTCTTTTTATGATGTAGGACATTCAATGAAATTTAAAAACGCAATTTTTAAAATTGCGAGGACGCAATTTCTTAAGGGGGGAAGATTGTAACGGCCCAAAATTTTGAATAAATCATGTTTCCTAATTTCATGTGTTATTTTATTTTATTTTTATACTCAACAAAAATGTTTTATTTGATAAACATGATTATAATTAAAATGAGACCATTGGGTTCTGACTGTTATATGACCATCGGTCAATATGACCGCTGTGAAAAAAATGTTTTGATTATTGTCTCTAAATACAAGTAATCATGGTTAATTATTATAGAAAGAAGATTCGATGGCCTCACCTAGTAGTCTTGGACCGATCGAAGCCCATCTAACAGAACTTGGGAAGGAGGTATCACCATTGGTCTTTGCTCTGGAACAAACCCAAGCCGAACTTCATCATGCGAAGCTAGAACGGAATCTCCTTCGCGAGAAGTTCAAACTAATAGAAATTACTACTCGGGCAATATTGGCCGAGCCTCCCTCAGACTCTCTCACCTTAGCACACCTTACACTTAGGTCCTATGCTGGTGTGAGAAGGGGCTATGTAAGAAGACTGTAACTGCCTTATGTAATCCTTTGTTTTAAATAAAAATTGGGATTTCTTCTTATGATGATGTTTATGAATTTTCAAATGACCGGATAAATATAGTATGCATATTTTTGATAAATTTTAGAAAAATTATATTTTAAAAATGATTATGTAATCCTTAAATAATTAAAAATGTGTAATGATTTTCAAAAAATGGTCTTCTACAATTATGTTCAGTACAAAATTTGGAGTCTAATAAGATCAATTTTATTTTTGATGAATAGTAAATTATAAATAGTGATTTTATGATTATGATTAGTAATATCACTTAAAGAAAGTTTTAAAATAATCTAGGCACCTTGATTAAGTAATGTGATTCAATAAAATGGTTAAATAACGGTTTTATAAATTATTATTCAAGTATTATTTTTTTCAGGTGAATAGTGTTTTTTAATTAAAAATTAAATTAAAAATATTTAGAAAAATATTTTTATAAAATGGATTTCATTTTTGAACATAGAGCACCGATATTATGTTATGGTAATTTTTGGGGTTTTTTCTGAAAAATGAATTTTCGGTGAATAGTGTATTTATTTAAAAAAATAAAATAAAAATATTTAGAAAATTATTTTTATAAAATGGAGTTCATTTTTGAAATCAGAGCATTGATATTTGATTAAGGTAAAATTTTGGGATCTTTCTGAGAAAGTTGAATTTTCAGTGAATAGTGAAAATACAGTTTTAGGGTTTCGGTATGTTTAATGACATCATAACTGTGTCATGATGATGTCATGTGATATTTTAAGGGTTGGCCGGCCAAGGGTGATTAATTATTGTTTTGAGGGCCCCATGTGGCCTAAATCCATGGTAAATGCCAAGGGAGAGCACATGGGTTTGAGAAAAGCACATGTGAGGTGTCCCTTTGCCATTAATGCCTTATCCCCTCACTTTCCCTATAAATACCAAGCCCTCCTCTCATCCATTCGACTCCCCACTCTTCCCCAACGAATTTCTGGTCTCATTACCTCCCAAGGAGTCCTCCCAAGGTGCCATAAACCCCTCAAGGTCCCATCCTTTGAGGTTTAAGAGTTACATTTTAAGGTAAGGGATCTGACCCCTCTCTTTCTTTTCAAGTGATCTCTTTTATGTCAATTCTTTTATACTCCATGTTCTTATGTTGGAGGATGTTCTTTTATATTCATTATACTCTCCATTTTATGTTCATATTATGGGAGACCCCCTCTTACTCTCATAATTTCATTTTATGAAGTTTTAAGTGGCGCCGTTAGGCTGCCGAATTTTTAAGGGATTCTTTCACCCTCCTCATTCTTTTCAAAGTTCTACTTTCATGTCAAGTCTTTCATGTTACTTTTTATTATGATGGGGTATTATCTCTATATTTATCATACTGATCTTTTATGATCTAATTATGAGAGACCCCATTTGATCTCTTCAATTCAGTATTTCGATGTTTTAAGTGACGCTGTTAGGCTGCTGAATTTTTAAGTGGTTCTTCACCCTTCTCATTTTGAAGTTCTACTTACATGTCAATTATTTCAAGTTCCTTTTATTATGTTGGGGTATGATCTCTATATTTAACGTACTGATATTTTATGATCTAATGATTAGAGACCCCATTTGATCTCTTCAATTAAGTATTTTGAAGTTTTAAGTGACGCCATTAGGCTGCCGAATTTTTAAGTGGTTCTTCACCCTTCTCATTTTGAAGTTCTACTTTCATGTCAATTCTTTCAAGTTACTTTTTATTATGTTGGGGTATGATCTATATATTTATCATAATGAGATTTTATGATCTAACTATGAGAGACCTCATTTTATCTCTTCAATTCAGTATTTTGATGTTTTAAGTGATGCCGTTAAGCTGCCGAATTTTTAAGTGGTTCTTCACCCTTCTCATTTTGAAGTTCTACTTTCATGTCAATTTTCTCAAGTTCCTTTTATTATGTTGGTGTATGATATCTAAATATATCATACTGATCTTTTATGTTCATATGATGAGAGACCCTATTTGATCTCTTCAATTCATTTTTATTGAAGTTTAATTGCCACCGTTAGGCTGCCGAATTTTCATAAGAGAAATATTATTTTGTCTTCATTTCATGTTCTTCATTTCATATGGTAAATCTTCCAAATATCATTACCATGTTCATAAATCCTTCATATTATATCCCTCTACTGTTTTATGGGTCATTTTTGAATGTTTGACCCATGTCCCCTCTCTTTCAATGTTTTCTAAAACCCCGAAACGTAGCCGTTATGCTGCAAGATTTTCGTCTCAAAATGTCTCTCTCTTTTCTCAAAATTATTTTATGTTATTAAGTTAATACTCAATGATCTTATTTAGACAGTGGTATTCAAATATATATCAAAATGTTCTATTTTAAATTCTGGAATTTACATACATGAAACCCTCTTTCCCTTTTCGTGGGTTTAAAGTGACATAAAGATCATGTCTTTAAAAGCAGTTTTTAAAACGTTATGATGATGAAATGAAACACATTTCTTTTATGATATATGGGTTGTTTATGAAATAATTGATGATGATATACGTGGCTCACATTATAATAAAAACAAATTTAAGTGTGCGCCCTGATAGCGCTCCAATGCATTGGGTAATGATGTAACCACTAGAGATTACAATTTAAGGGTGCGCCCTGATAGCGCCCCATTGCATTGGGTAATGATTTAACCACTAGTGATTACAATTTTCACGATATCTTGGTGAATATCCTGGGAAATTTTTTTAATGACACCTTGGGGATGGACCTTGGTGATATGTTCATGATTTTCTATATTAAATTATGTAGCCACATCTTAAAGTTATGAAAAATGGTATTTTTATTATGATATGCCTCACGATTTCTTTTCTCATGCCTTAAAGTTCTTTTCATGGAATTATTGAAGTATATCAAGTTCACATGTAAAATGTTTCTCTAGTTTCCATTGCTGGGCCTTCTGCTCACCCTTTCTTTTGATGTATGACCCCAGGTTATGAGATGTAGTAATGAACCTAGGATGAACATGAGGAGAATCCTTCAAGTGTTTAAGAAGAGTGTTTTATGTTTTCATGTTTTAAGTTCCTGGTTTCCAAGACACTAAATCCTAAAGATCCTCGTTTTTGAAAAATGCAATGAAAGTTTATTTGATAAAAAGGTGGGATTCTATAGATAACATGATGTATTTTCTTCTCTTGCATAACCATAATGGTCAGTTATAATTAACCAACATAACCGGCCATGTAATATGACTGCTTCTTTGAAAAACAAAAGGATTCACCCCATATGTAGATAATGCCAGATGAAGGTTTCTCATCTCATTTCCAAATTCAGGACACTCATGATCAATTCTCTTCCACTGAGGAGAGTTTTCTGGGTGACATAGTTTCCCATCTTTAATTCTTGTATCTGCATGCCATGTTAATTTTCCTACAGTCTCCTCACTTCCATATAGGGACCTAAACCTTGGAATGATTGGAATGTACCATAAAAATTCGTAGGAATGGAATCATCTTTTTTTTATTGAAAAGAACCACACTTTGGGAATTATTTAATTGATTTGTGGTCCTTGTAAAACAATATTCAGTCATATGGGAATGCATGTATTCTTTCAGAGATCATACCCAATGATCGTAGCCTTTGTTTGGCATTGTATGTTAGTATTTGTAGCTCATTATCTTCTGGGATCATGTAATTCAAGAGATAAAGTAGTTCTGTAAAACTGGCATCACTCCACCCGTTGCCTACTTTCAAATTATAAAGCTTATTATGGCTAGAAATACTGTATATTTAGTGAAACCAACAAAGAATGACATTTTTTCACAACTCTTTAAGTTCACAAAAAATTTTGGGCAATCACGATGTTCATCTTCAAATATCCGAGTCATTTCCTCAATACGATCTCCATCATCATTAACATCTATAATAACATCCTCCATACGATCATCTTCATAGTTAATTCTTGTAATTATATTAGATGATCCATAAAACACCGTGTTATCTGATCCACTACCTACATTCATTTTTTCCCCGTGTTTATTCCAACATGTATAACTTCAATCTATTTCCTGACAGATCTGGTTTTCTTCCAACTCCTTTGGACTAATTTATCTTGAATAACAATAGTGTAAACACGGAAAAAGGATTTTAAAAGGGTCACATTCATGATATTTGGGAAACATGATAAACTATTTCATTCCATCATCACACACATTCGTCAACTGATTGATATTCATCTATTCTTTATTCATACTCATCATATTTATGGGTTCGATCTCGAAATTGCCTAATATTATGGTTTAATTAATCAAGTATCATTGTTTGGGTTTTATCAAAAAAATCATGGTACAAATGCCTCTACCATGAACCATCATTGGATATAATTTAACTGTTACTCTAACCTCACTAACTTTTTGTCCAAAAATTTCATCTCCAAACAATAAAATATAAAAATAAACACATCACATGTGGTTATAAAGGCCATACATGTGTGATTTTAAACATAACCAGTAGGAATCCCTCAAAAAAACAATGTAAGGATATAATGGGCTACTCATAAATGAAATAGAAGAACCTACCCAAAAACATGTGAAAGTACTTGAACTCTATCTACATAAGGGGGACTGTGCCCTGTATTTTGTATATCTCGATAGAGTACCTAAAACCTATATATGGAGGACTCTTATCTAAAACATGGGGGAGTACCATACTCCATATTTTCTCCAAGCATATCAAATGTCACTTGTCAACTATCAAGTAATGTGAAGATAATTAAAATATCTAAAACACATCGTGTAAAATTTTCAATGATTGAGGGAATCATACTATTGTGATCTACATGATAAGATATTTATAACGGGCTACTCATAAATGAAATACTATAATCTAAATGAAAAATAAATAATAATAATGAAAATAACATAGCACATAATTTGTTCTGTAACACCCGAGACTTTTATGTTATATAAATCATCAAAATAATCTTTTTCTACACAACACTTGCTTGGCTTGCTTTACACGCAATCGCGACCTTCCTCGATAGCTTGCGTCGTACGCAATACCGAGTTTCCCTAAACGACGATATGCTATTAAAATATTATTAAAACTAGCCGTTATGAATAGTAATAACAACTTTTTGAAATTTTATAAATTTTATTTTTCAAAATGGACTTCATTTTTGGATTTGGAATACCGAAATTAGCCTAGGGTGAAATTTTGGTATTTTTTTTAAAACATTCAATTTTTGATGAATAGTGAAACCACTAAGTGGTAGGTTAAAAACTGAATTTTGCATAAAACTTAATTTTACCGCTTCTGTGAATAGAATTTCGAAAATCCGAGAGACACGGTTAATATCAAGGACTAAAATGTGGTTCAATGAGATGAAAATAATTTTTTGGTGAATAGTAACTTTTTACCTTTTTTACCGCGGTTAATAGTAAATAGGGTAATTAAGGGTAAATATGATATTACTATTACCCTAAAACATGTCCTAATTCTATTGGACAAGTGTAATTCTACCAAAAACAAACTTAGGAATAAAATATGACCATTTAGGCCCACTTGGATTAGATTAGGACATTTATTATTAATTTATTTAAAGAAGGGTTAAAATAGTTAAAATCAAAGTTTAATAAGTAAATCATTTTTAATATAGGGTTATACATAAGATAAATTCGACTATAAATATTCATTAGAAATCTAAAAAGATTTCCTGCATAATGGTATTTTATTTGTAATTTTTAGACATTAAATAATTTAATTTATTTATGACACAATGATGATGCAGTAATTATCTTATTAATGAAATATTGACATAATTGATGTTATAAACACCACAATAAATGTAATTTGAGACTTTTTATGAATTCCAATAATTTTCAAGGTTAATATGATATATTAATGTTTATTTAATCAACTTGGTTCGAACATATAATTCTGTTATGACTTTCACAAAAATCATATATCAAATAGTGTCAAAATTGACACAAAATTGTTTTTAAATCAAATATTATATTATTAATTGTTATTTTGTTCCTAAAAATCTAAGGTTCGGCCAAATAACTTATATAAAGATATATATATCAATAATAAACAATTTGGGGTTCGTTTGGAATGTTATAGTATGTGTATTAACCATATAGTGAAAGAAAACAAAAAGACACGGTAAAAGTTAAATTAATTAACATAGAGTTAAATCTAATTGATAAGGTTAAAATAATACCCTAAACTTGTCTAAATCCTATTGTTTGATAGGATTTCGACCCATCCCCACTTTAGCTTCGAAATAAGACCCTTTGGAACCATTATAAACCGATTTTGACTTTAATATAAAATAATATTTTGAGATATTCCTAAGGTGCCCCTCTCCTCCCTTATAAAAGGGCACCTCCTCCCCCTCCTCCTCACACCAAATTGAGCACTCAAGCTCGGCCAACCCCTGCCATTTTCTCCTCTCCACTTCCCTAGAATAATACTAGATGTCCTGGTCTTCTTCAAAAACCAATCTTAGTTCCCTAAGTGGAGGATTCAAAGAGGCGTTCCAAAGAAGATGTAATATCCATTACCGATCTTTTCAATTTATTTCTTCTTCAACTTCTTCTTCTTTAGTTTTTTCATAATAAAGTAATAACATCAGTATTACTTACATACTGATATGTTATTATAAATATGAAACAATCCTATTTCACCTTCTATCCATCCTACGGAAAAATGAAATCACCGCGCGTGCGTACGTACGGAATACCGTCTCCACGCCGTGGTGTAATCTATTTTCCACCATCACTTTACAAGGATGGGTATAATGGTGTAATGAGTAACTATTTATGATTATTATAAAGTAATATTGATACTGAAATAATATATATATATATATATACTCCAATACAATTCCACGATCATAGGAACGATATCATCACTCGTGCGTACGTAAGGAATACCGTCTCCACGATGTGAAGCGACTCGTTATACATGATCATCATTACATAGTAATTATATAAATTAATTGAATTAATAAATATGATATATGTTACACTAATACCATTCTGGATATAAGGTATCTATAACCATAAAATAAGAATAAGAATTTATTCGGCAAAACATGCATAAGAACAAAAGGAAATAAAGACCCGAGTAACAAGTAACAATGAAATATTACTAATAAGAAGCTAAGAATATGACCATATATGATATCATATCAATATGTATGATTCTGGAATAAGTCAATAACATTATTTAAACCATTATACAGGAGCTTCGGACACGTACAAAGCAAATTGGACCTAAGGTAAGGGAAATATCACAATCTCATTTTTATCCGAGATTGTTTATTCGTAAGTATTTACTGGGGTGTATTTTATCATCCACATCCATGTTTCATCAAAATGTAATATTATTTCCATCCACCTACAATTGTTTAAATCCATTTTTACCCTTCGGTGAGTTTTTATTAATATGTATGAAAGGAATCTTTTGTCGTACGAGGTACTTTTTGACTTTTCTGACAAAAGTACGAAGAATGTTGTTTTTAACTTATACGACATGAATGGATTTTTAAAACATTATTTCCAAGAAGCTTCCTTTAAAAGTTTTCAAGTTTATTTTTAATCAACATATTTTATTTTAAAGTCGTATGACATGTTATGAAAGGAAAAATGTTTTTGAAGTAGAAAAGATATTTTCCTCAAGAATGGAGTTCAAGTATTTTATCAAAATTATTTGCCATATAAGATAATAAAAGGGTTCTGTTTTTATCCCTATTATTACATGGATTTGAATATGTTGTGATGGAAACATTTTTATGAATTCCTTTATCTTAGATGAATTGTTTTATGATGTCATGTTGTTTAAGAATCCCATTTTTATTACATGGGTTACACTATGATGTATGGTTTATGATTATGTGGCACACATAAGAAAGGATTCGTTATAAGACGGGTGGGACCTATATCTCCCTCCAATGCACTGGGTAATGATTTTATATCTCATGATATAGACATGGCTGGAATGGTAGGTTATACCGGTTCAGTGAAACAGGACTGGAACGAGGGTGACTCGGTTCAGAAAGGGACTTTGTCCACTAAGATAGTCTTGGAAATGAGTCATGACTAACAAGAAATGAATTTCTATGATTATGTGTGCATGCCACAAAGTTTCAAGTTTCATGTTATGATTATGGGGATCTCATTTTCACTTCTATGATTTGTTCCATGTTAAGATATTATGATCTCTTTTGCAGGTTATTTTTTTCAAAAAGATATGATATGATTTTTATTTCCTTTATTTTCCCTTGCTGAGCATTTGAGCTCACCCTTTTATGTTTTCTTTTCCCCAGGTCAGGAAGATGGATATTAAGTAGAATATTCTAAAAGGGACCCTATATAAGATGAAATAAATGGGAGACACTGTAGAAGATTTATGAACCGGTTGTTTATGTTTCCCAGTTTCTAAAGACACTATACCTATACGGTCCTTTTTGGTTTTGTCATATGTTGTAATAAGTGTGCTTCAATTTTTAAGTATTAACAATTTATGTAAAGTATGGGTCGTTATAGTTGGTATCAGAGGAAAGGTATAGTCAACCTTTGGAAACTAGGATGTGAAAGCCTTAGTAAGAACCCTAAGGATAAGTCTAAGCATAGAACACAATATTAGTGTTTTAGAAATGTCCTTGAATAACCTAGGATAAGACCTTAAGCATGAAAATTTTATTCTTGAATTATGTGGTTTTCCTATTATAATTAGTGTTGCTCACACTATTCTTCTTGGTTTTAGTCAATGGCTGGAACCCGAAGGAACCGTGTTAATGTGGAATGTGATGGGCAATTCAATGATTGTCCCCCTGAGCAACCAAACGATATGGGAGCTGGAATGAAAAATCTTGTAGCCATGCTCACACAACTTTCTCAAGCTATGAATCATGCATGACTTCCAAACGAGCAAAGGAAGGAGCAACATTCTGTTGAATCCTTCATGAGGCAGCGTCCACCTTCTTTCAGCGGGTCTACTGATCCATTAGTTTCTGAACAATGGATTAGTACTACTGAAAAGATATTTCAGTTCTTCAATGTTCTGATCATGATAAAGTCATCCTAGCAGTGTATCGTTTGGAAGGAGATGCTGATCAATGGTGGAATCTTATTAAGAATACAAGGCAAAGGGATGAAATTGAGTCTATGGAATGGGACGAGTTCAAGAACTTATTTTTCAATAAATACTTCCCTCGTATTCTCCGAACAAAGATGGAGAAAGTGTTCCTTGAACTGAAGCAAAGGGATGATGAATCTGTTAGTATCTATGAAGCAAATTTTACAAGACTTGCAAGGTACGCTTCTGGTATTATTATCCAACCTGAGAGTAAGATCGATCGATTATTTAGTGGCTTAAAACCAAGTCTTCGAATGGCGTTATACATAAGGGACTTCAATAGCTACGAGGAAATCGTTCGATGTGCTCTCAAAGTCGAGATGGGGATTGGAGTAACCCATCAGTCACATGGGTTTGATAAGAAGAGGAAGATGGAATTCAAAGAAAAATCTAAAGAGCACACGGAAAAGAAGATGAGCTTTTCCTTATGCTCAAAGTGTGGAAAGAAACATGGAGGGAGTTGTCTTAAAGGGACAAGTAAATGTTTTAAATGTGGAAAAGAATGTCATCGGGCATTTGAATGCCGTGATAATGGGAAGAAGATGTCTAATGATGCAAACAAAGGAAGGGATACATAGAATGAACCTACTACACTTCAATGTTTCAAGTTCAAGGAGATGGGGCATTATGCCAATCAATGCCCAAATCCAAGGGTTTATGATGATGGTCGATGTCAAGAAAATCTTAAGGCTAAAGACAAAGGAAAGTCACATGCAATTTCTATCAGCGATGTGGAGTACGATAACGAAGTGGTGAAAGGTACACTTACCGTCCACTCTAAAGTAGCAAATATTTTATTTGATTCTGGATCCACCAACTCTTTTATTTCTAAATAATTTTCTAAGGGTATCATCGTATTACCTCAACAATTTGATGTTGAGTTAGATGTGAAAACACCTAATGGCACAACAGTCGCATCAAAAGTTTATAATTCTTCTCCGATCGAAGTTTGTGGGAAAGTGCTTCCTGAAAATCTTGTGATCCTTCCTTTAGTGGAATTTGATGTGATTCTTGGCATGGATTGGCTTTCTCTACATAGAGTTCATATCAATTTCCAAAGAAGGGAAGTCACATTTCATATTCCAGATCAATCTACGATCGTATAACAATGCTAGGATGAACATAACCTTCCAGTGGAAATTTATTCCATCTTATGGGTATTGATTCCACTAAATGAAGGTTATTTATCTCAAATGGTTGGTGAGAAACTCACGATTAAGAATATGCCCATTGTATGGGAGTTTGATGATGTCTTTCCGGAGGAATTACCGGGTCTTCCACCAAATCGTGAAGTTGAGTTTTCAATAGAACTCATACCGGGCGCTTTGCCAATTTCAAAGACACCTTATAGAATGGCCCCAATTGAGTTGCAGGAATTGAAGAAGCAACTCCAAGAGAATCTTGATAAGGGATTCATACGCCCTAGTGCGTCACCTTGGGGAGCACCTGTTCTATTTGTTAAGAAGAAAGATGGATCAATGAGACTCTGCATTGATTATCGAGAACTTAACAAGATCACTATCAAGAACAAATATCCTCTCCCACGCATTGATGACTTATTTGACCAACTACGCGGAGCTCAATACTTTTCCAAGATTGATCTTCGTTCAGGGTATCATCAATTAAGGGTCAAAAGGGAGGATATACCAAAGACGGCTTTCCGTACAAGGTATGGACACTATGAATTTATAGTGATGCCATTTGGTCTTACTAATGCCCCTGCTATCTTCATGGATCTAATGAATAGAGTCTTTAGAGACTATCTTGATCAATTTGTGGTAGTCTTTATAGACGATATTCTTGTCTATTCAAAGAGCAAGGAAGAGCATGAAGATCACTTGAGAATTATATTGAAGACCCTGAGAAAGGAGAAGCTTTATGCCAAATTTACCAAGTGTGAATTTTCGCTTCAAAAAGTTGCATTTTTGGGTCACATAATCTCAAAAGAGGGGATATCTGTGGATCCAGCAAAAACAGAGGTTATCGAAAGATGGTCGAGACCAACAACAGTAACTGAGATCCGAAGTTTTCTTGGTTTGGCTGGATATTATCGACGTTTTGTAAAAGATTTTTCACGATTATCTAATCCACTCACCAAGTTGACTCGGAAAGGAGTTAAGTTTGTCTGGACAGAGGAATGTGAAGAGAATTTCAAGGAGTTGAAAAGAAGGTTATCCAGTGCACCTGTGCTCACACTTCCTTGTAGTGGAGAAAGGTTTGTGATCTACAGTGATGCATCCAAGAAGGGATTGGGGTGTGTTCTTATGCAAAATGATATGGTGATAGCTTATGCCTCACGACAGTTGAAAATACATGAGCAAAATTACCCAACACATGATTTGGAGTTGGCTGCGGTAATCTTTGCATTAAAGATTTGGAGGCAATACCTTTATGGTGAAAGGTGTGATATTTATACTGATCATAAAAGTTTAAAGTATATTTTCACACAAAAGGATTTGAATATGCATCAAAGAAGATGGTTGGAGCTGATTAAGGATTATGACTGCTCAATCCATTACCACCATGGGAAAGCAAACAAGGTGGCAGATGCATTAAGTCGACAAGACCATGCTAGTTTATCCATGATGAGGATCACAAAAGATCCAATATTTATGGATTTACAAAGGATGGATCTTGGAATTATAATGGAAGGGGAAAAATCTTATCTTTCTCAAATGAATGTTCAACCATCTATACATGTGAAGATTAAAGAGGAACAGAAAGAAGATGTCGAGTTACAAAAGAAGGTGAGAAATGTTCCTGAATTCAACCTTGATTGTGATGGGATAATAAAGTTCAGGAATCGGGTTTGTATTCCTCCCATCCCCGAATTAAAGAAGGAGCTGCTGGATGAGGCTCATAGTTCATCATTATCTATTCATCCTGGAAGCACGAAGATGTATAGGGACCTGAAAGAGTACTTCTGGTGGGATGGCATGAAAAGAGATGTTGCTGAATATGTCTCTCGATGCTTGGTTTGTCAACAAGTTAAAGTTGAGAGACAGAAGTCTAAGGGGATGTTACAACCATTACCCATACCCGAATGGAAATGGGAAAAAATCACTATGGACTTTGTCACATGACTTCCTAAAACATCCAAAGGCAATAATGCTATTTGGGTCATAGTTGATCATCTTACAAAGTCTGCACACTTCATTCCTATTAGAGAGGATTTCTCTCTAGATCAGCTTGCCATGATATATGTAAAGGAAATGGTAAGATTGCATGGAGTACCACTTTCTATTATATCTGATCGGGATCCGAGATTTACCTCGAAGTTCTGGAGAAGTATTCAGCATACTCTGGATACAGAGTTGAGTTTCAGCACTTCTTATCATCCTCAGACAGACGGTCAGTCTGAGAGAACAATTCAAACCCTAGAAGATATGTTGAGAGCTTGCTCTATGGATTTCAAAGGAGGTTAGGATCAACACCTACCTTTGGTGGAATTTTCTTATAATAATAGCTTTCACTCCAGTATTCAGATGGCTCCTTATGAAGCTCTCTATGGAAAGAAATGCAGGACTCCAACTTGCTTGGATGAAGTTGGGAAAAGAAAGCTATTAGGACCTGATCTCATTGATGAAATGGCAGAAAAGGTCAGATCTATTCAACAACACATAAGAGCAGCTCAGAGTCGACAGAAAAGCTATGCCGACAACCGAAGAAAAGACCTAGAGTTTGAAGTGGGCGATAAAGTGTTCTTATGAATATCTCCCTGGAAGAGGGTTATGAGATTTGGAAAGAAGGGGAAGTTGAGCCCTAGATATATCGGTCCTTTAGAAATACTGGATCGTGTTGGGAAGGTAGCTTACCAATTGGCGCTTCCACCGAATCTCTCTCAAGTTCACGATGTGTTCCATGTATCTCTCCTGAGAAAGTACATACCAGATCCTTCACATGTACTCAGCTCAGAAGTTGTACCGCTGGAGCAAGATCTTTCTTATGAAGAACAGCCGATAGAGATTCTGGATCGTAGCGAAAAAGTCCTACGAAACAAGACCAATCACTTGGTGAAAGTTTTATGGAGGAACCACCAACTTGAAGAAGCTACATGGGAGCTTGAGGATATGATGAGGGAGAAGTATCCTCATCTGTTTGTTACAAAGTGACGAATTTCGAGGGCAAAATTCTTTTTAAGGGGGGTAGAATGTAACACCCGAGACTTTTATGTTATATAAATCATCAAAGGAATCTTTTTATACACAACACTTTCTTGGCTTTCTTTACACGCAATCGCGACCTTCCTCGATTGTTTGCGTCGTACGCAATACCGAGTTTCACTAAACGACGATATGCTATTAAAATATTATTAAAACTAGCCGTTATGAATAGTAATAACAACTTTTTGAAATTTTATAAATTTTATTTTTCAAAATGGACTTCTTTTTTGGATTCGGAATACCGAAATTAGCCTAGGGTAAAATTTTGGTATTTTTCTGAAAACTTTCAATTTTTGATGAATAGTGAAACCACTAAGTGGTAGGTTAAAAACTGAATTTTGCATAAAACATAATTTTACCGCTTCTGTGAATGGAATTTCGAAAATCCGAGAGACACAGTTAATATCAAGGACTAAAATGTGGTTCAATGAGATGAAAATAATTTTTTGGTGAATAGTATCTTTTTACCTTTTTACCGCGGTTAATAGTAAATAGGTTAATTAAGGGTAAATATGATATTACAATTACCCAAACACATGTCCTAATTCTATTGGACAAGTGTAATTCGACCAAAAACAATCTTAGGAATAAAATATGACCATTTAGGCCCACTTGGATTAGATTAGGACATTTATTATTAATTTATTTAAAGAAGGGTTAAAATAGTTAAAATCAAAGTTTAATAAGTAAATCATTTTTAATATAGGGTTATACATAAGATAAATTCGACTATAAATATTAATTAGAAAGATAAAATAATTTCCTACATAATGGTATTTTATTTGTAATTTTTAGACATTAAATAATTTAATTTATTTATGACACAATGATGATACAGTAATTATCTTATTAATGAAATATTGACATAATTGATGTTATAAACACCAAATTAAATGTAATTTGAGACTTTTTATGAATTCCAATAATTTCTTGGTTACTATGATATATTAATGTTGATTTAATCAGCTTTTTTCGAACATATAATTCTGTTATGACTTTCACAAAAATCATATATCAAATAGTGTCAAAATTGACACAAAATAGTTTTTAAATCAAATATTATATTATTAATTGTTATTTTGTTCCTAAAAATATATTGTTCGGCCAAATAACTTAGATAAGGATATATATATTAATAATAAACAATTTGGGGTTCGTTTGGCATGTTATAGTAAGTGTATTAACCATATAGTGAAAGAAAACAAAAAGACACAGTAAAAGTTAAATTAATTAACTTAGAGTTAAATCAAATTGATAAGGTTAAAATAATACCCTAAACTTGTCTAAATCCTATTGGTTGATAGGATTTCGACCCATCCCCACATTAGCTTCGAAATAAGACCCTTTGGAACCATTATAAACCGATTTTGACTTTAATATAAAATAATATTTTGAGATATTCCTAAGGTGACCCTCTCCTCCCTTATAAAAGGGCACCTCCTCCCCCTCCTCCTCACACCAAATTGAGTACTCAAGCTCGGCCAACCCCTGCCATTTCTCCTCTCCACTTCCCTAGAATAATCCTAGAGGTCCTTGTCTTCTTCAAAAACCAATCTTAGTTCCCTAAGTGGAGGATTCAAAGAGGCGTTCCAAAGAAGAGGTAATATCCATTACCGATCTTTTCAATTTCTTTCTTCTTCAACTTCTTCTTCTTTAGTTGTTTCATAATAAAGTAATAACATCAGTATTACTTACATACAGATATGTTATTATAAATATGAAACAACCCAAATTCACCTTCTATCCATCCTACGGAAAAATGAAATCACCGCGCGTGCGTACGTACGGAATACCGTCTCCACGCCGTGGTGTAATCTATTTTCCACCATCACTTTACAAGGATGGGTATAATGGTGTAATGAGTAACTATTTATGATTATTATAAAGTAATATTGATTCTAAAATAATATATATATATACTCCAATACAATTCCACGATCATAGGAATGATATCATCACTCGTGCGTACGTACGGAATACCGTATCCACGATGTGAAGCGACTCGTTCTACATGATCATCGTTACATAGTAATTATATAATTTAATTGAATGAATAAATATGATATATGTTACACTAATACCATTCTGGATATAAGGTATCTATAACCTTAAAATAAGAATAAGAATTTATTCGGCAAAACACGCATAAGAACAAAAGGCAATAAAGACCCGAGTAACAAGTAACAATGAAATATTACTAATAAGAAGCAAAGAATATGACCAGATATGATATCATATCAATATGTATGATTCTGGAATAAGTCAATAACATTATTTAAATCATTATACAGGAGATTCGGACACGTACAAAGCAAATTGGACATAAGGTAAGGGAAATATCACAATCTCATTTTTATCCGAGATTGTTTATTCGTAAGTATTTACTGGGGTGTATTTTATCATCCACATCCATGTTTCATAAAAATGTAATATTATTTCCATCCACCTACAATTGTTTAAATCCATTTTTACCCTTCGGAGAGTTTTTAGTAATATGTATGAAGGGAATCTTTTGTCGTACGAGGTACTTTTTGACTTTTCCGACAAAAGTACGAAGAATGTTTTTTTTAACTTATACGGCATGAATGGATTTTTAAAACATTATTTCCAAGAAGCTTCCTTTAAAAGTTTTCAAGTTTATTTTTAATCAACTTCTTTTATTTTAAAGTCGTATGACATGTTATGAAAGGAAAAATGTTTTTGAAGTAGAAATGATATTTTCCTCAAGAATGGAGTTCAAGTATTTTATCAAAATTATTTTCCATCTAAGATAATAAAAGGGTTCTGTTTTTATCCCTATTATTACATGGATTTGATTATGTTGTGATGGAAACTTTTTTATGAATTCCTTTATCTAATATGAATTTTTTTATGATGTCATGTTGTTTAAGAATCCCATTTTTATTACATGGGTTACACTATGATGTATGGTTTATGATTATGTGGCACACATAAGAAAGGATTCGTTATAAGATGGGTGGGACCTATATCTCCCTCCAATGCATTGGGTAAAGATTTTATATCTCATGAGATATACATGGCTGGAATGGTAGGTTATACCGGTTCAGTGAAATAGGACTGGAACGAGGGTGACTCGGTTCAGAAAGGGACTTTGTCCACTAAGATAGTCTTGGCAATGAGTCATGAATAACAAGAAATGAATTTCTATGATTATGTGTGCATGCCACAAAGTTTCAAGTTTCATGTTATGATTATGGGGATCTCATTTTCACTTCTATGATTTGTTCCATGTTAAGATATTATGATCTATTTTTCAGGTTATGTTTTTCAAAAAGATATGATATGATTTTTATTTCCTTTATTTGCCCTTGCTGAGCATTTGAGCTCACCCTTTTATGTTTTCTTTTCCCCAGGTCAGGAAGATGGATAGTAAGTAGAATATGCTAAAAGGGACCCTAGATATGATGAAATAAATGGGAGACACTGTAGAAGATTTATGAACCAGTTGATTATGTTTCCCAGTTTCTAAAGACACTATACCTATATGGTCCCTTGTGGTTTTGCCATATGTTGTAATAAGTGTGCTTCAATTTTGAAGTATTAACAATGTATGTAATGTATGGGTCGTTATATGTTCAATGGGTACACAATGTTTAGGGTTCTAAATCAAGGTTCGTTGTATACTACCATTTCTAAACTCATGTGAAATCCATATAAATGGTGTGGATAGTAGGGTTAATATCATGTAGGGATATGATTACTTGATTTAATCTGACATATATCAAATTAATTCCAAGATAGTCTTACAAAGACTACATGATTCCCTTTAAAATACATGACATATAGAACAACTTGACATAAAGGCATGTACTTTAGATACATACTGAGTCACCTCACCTGCTATGCATCACATTTTTGTGGAATACATGGTTTGTAGTCCTTACATGACCACTAGGGGTGTATAGTTTATACACATCAAGTTTTTATGGTATCTATACATAGTGTGGTTGAAGTAAAACACATAACAAGTGGTTCTACCATTATTTCATTGCATGTACATGGTTTCATGCTGAAGTATATGTATTCGAGATACATTGTATGTGAACTAGGCTCACATGACATGTAACATTTAAAATGAAACTTATTCCACGTTTGAGTCAGAAGATGAGTCATGTGGTGTAAATTTTGGAGATACATGTTGTGTGTCATTAAGATCTATATGAAATCCATGTATTGTGAAGCATACTCCATTTAACAAGATTACATACCATGTATTTTAAAAATATATACAATCATAAAAACATCATCTTCACACCATACTCACGACTTTCACCTCCTTTCATAGTTGTGTTTCCATTACCGACAAAAATTTTCAACCTCATAGCATTCAATGCACCTTGTTGGGTTAATATATTTCCAAGTATCACTGTCTAATCCATCATCATTCAACTGTTATTTAATATACACCTAGAACTCACCATATCATTATTATTATGCTTTTAAACCCAAGAACTCTTCAATTTTACTCTATTTTGACATTACAGGATAACCATCAAACTCAAATGTGTATTACATCTGAATATTTGAAATGGTGGTGGTGAGAAAAATACTCAACCACCCATGGGTGAGCTCATGATTCGGTTCATCAAAGAACATTAGTATTAGAAAATATTGTAATCCTCTATTCATAGGGGAAAATTTTCTTAATGTATTACAGTTATTTGAACTAAAATTTTTTCCACAAAGAAATAAATTACTAAATAATGATATTATTGAGGATAATTTTTAGTTTAAATAATCATGAATATGAAAAAACCCACATTATAAAAAAAATACAAGGAAAAATCCATGAAATAAAATTTTAGAAAACATGTGAAAGCTTTATCCACATGTTCACCCCATGATAGAAATAAAATATTAAAATAATTAAACAAGCATTCACATAGGTAAAATTTAATCAAATTAAACATATTACCTTAATTATGTGTTTATAAAATAATATAATTCAATTATTTAGTCTCATTTTCTTTAAAAATATCATTATTTACATGAAATACAAATCCTAAAATAATTAAAGTCACATAACGATATTTTTTTTGGAAAATATGAAGTATTTAATTTTGATCACCTTATGATAAGAAGAATAATTTATTTAATTATTATTCATTTTCATTATTTTCTCACTATAACCAATTTATCAAAAAAATTTGTCATCATTGACAATTTTTTTAGGAAGAATAAGTGAATTTTAGGTTTGTGGGGAAAGTGTCGAACACATAAAAAATAAAATCATCTCATTGGACTTTCCTTAAATCTCAATGATCATATCACATTCCACAATTTTTTTGTCTCCACCACTGCATTGAAAATGAGAATCACAAAGAATTGTTTTTTCTATAAATAGAAAGGCATGTGAGTTTTTATTCTCCAATAGTTTTTCCCACACAAAAAATGAATTAGGTGAAATCCATTTTTGACTTGGGTGTCCATAAAGTGTCTCATAGATTCCTCTAGAAGTGGTTTTCTAGGATTTAGTGGAATTACACTAGTGAAAAATGGATGGTTCCATATAAATGGGTAATGTTTGGATTGATATTCAATGGTTGAAGAACTACAAAATGGAAAAAAATGGCATATAAATCATGCCAATAACCATAAAACCATACAAAAACACAATTGTGCTCACAATCACAACACTATACAAACTAAACAATAACAATTTCAGATTTTTCAAAGCATCACTTATTCAATTATGTTTGTAAAATTAGGGGTTATCACCAATGTTTTATCATCCCTAGGTGTTCATTAATAATACAAGTATACATAAATTACCAATTTTTATATTCAAATGTTCAACGGAAACCAACCAACATGAAATTTATTTAGTGTATAAACAAGGACCACCAACCACCACGATTTTCAGCAGGGAATTTAGCTCGTAATTTTTACATTATAACCATCAATATAAATCATTAATACCATACGAACAAGAGGAAACCAATTATTAATAATAGAAAACTCACTGCGAAGGTTTCATTCAGTACACGACAGAGGTGAGTTCATGGCATAGGAGAGGCGCACAACAGAGGAGATTTCCAACTGAAAAGAAAATATAAAATTGGGGAAACCCAAGATAATAAAATAATCTAAAACTGAGTACACCATTTACCACATCCCAGAAACCCCAAGATCCCACTAAAACCAAAACCAACCTACACTATGATTAAAAAAACCTTAAGATAACAAGAAATTATAAAACCCACCTTCGATAGAATGAGTTCAACCGAATTTTGAAATATAAAAGATGAACATACAATGGAAACAAAGTTTTAACAAGTAAACATTAGATATTTCATTCCCATTTCTCTAACCAGGACCCTAGACAAGGTTTTATACACAGGAGGTAGTGGCGGTGGAGGCAGCTGGGGCGGAGGCAGTGGCGGTGGAGGGAGCAGTGGAGGAGGCAGCTGCGACAGAGGCAACCAAAGAGGAGGTAGCCACGAAGTAGGCTACAATTCCGGAGGCAGTAGCGCCGGAGGTAGCCATAGATGAGGAAACGATGGTGGAGGCAGTGATGACATAGGATGTTGAAGGTCACGATAGAGGAGGAAAACCAATCAGAGGTGGTGGAGGAGGAGGAGGAGGAGGAGGAGGAGAGGTCGAAGTAGAAAAGGGGCCTAGTTCAGCTTCCGCAAAAGCTTGATTGCATGCGAGAGAGGAGGGGCCTATTAGGGTTCTGAAATAAAAACCGTTGGAACCATTATCATCGCTCATTAAAAGAGCTGATGAAGGTATGTTTTATTATCACTAAAATAAAAGTTCTGATAAAAATTACATTTATCAGTGCTTTTTTAGCACTAGTAATGTGATAGCTTTATTAGCGCTAAAAATGCATGGATAAATAGGTATTTTATCAGTGCTTTTTTATCACTGAAAAATGTATATCTTTATCAGTGCTAAAAAAGTGTTGATAAAAGTATCTTTTATCACCTCTTTTATTTTAGCACTAATAAAACATACCTTTATCTGTGCTTTTAACCAGTGCTTATAAATGTTCCAATTGTTTTTATTTAATAATTTATTTATATTGTTATATATTTATTGAAAATGACATACAAGATAAATATTTATTTATTTATTAATAATTACAATAATAAAGAGTATATATTTATAAATATTGGTATATAATTGTTAATCTATAAAAAAACATAATTTTTCATTATAAATATTATAATTTTATATGAATTATGAATAAAAACGTTTATAAGGACTAATAATAGCACATATAAATGTTTCCTTTACCATAATTTTATATAGCGTTGATAAAGGCATAACGCTTTTTTAGTACTTCTTTTTTAGTGTGGGTAATGAACATTTCTTCCCTTGCCCTATTTTGTGGAAGTGGCGGTAGGTTCCTCTTCAGTAGAGAGGGGCACACAGTCGCTACATGGTTTGAAAAACCATATAGACTAAACATGAACAGTGTTTTTGTCATTATAAATTCAAAAATTATCATTGTTTTATTCTAGTATTTAACCCCAAAATATCTCTTAATTGACCCATTCAGACTATTCATCCCTAGGAACTTCTTTCTCCTCCTCTTTCCTCTCTTGTTCTCCCTACTTTTGTTGGATTTGATGGTAATTATTTGAGGAAACTCTATGGGAGGGGTTTCTCTCTGATTTCATCCATCTTTTTGGGGTTTCTCCTCTTATTTCTTGGGTTTTTGTTTCCCTAGTGGGTTAGGTGGCCTATTTAGGGTTGAATATAATTCATTTGGGATCAATCTTGACATTTAGTGTTCAATCTTGACTTTCTAGGGTCTTGTGGTGGCTGTTGTGGTTTTTACGAATGTACAGATTCTTCCAAGATTGAGGTAGGTGGGTCAATGAATTAACATTTTTAGATGCTTTTTATATTCTTGTTTTTGTATTAAATCATGTTATATTGTTTAATTGTGTGGTGAAAAATATATTGTTGTTGTGTTTTTTCATTTGTTCATGATAAAAAGTGTATTTTTTAAAGGGAAAAGTTATTCTTGAGTATTTTATATTGGGATGATTCTCAAAAAGGGTTGTATGACTTGTTTGGAAGGTGAGTAATGGGGTTTTTATGGTACTTATTGTGAAAACATGTTTTGATGTGTGTTTTTAATGAAAAAATGGATTACTTTGGCATGTTGTATTATGTTGTACACCCTAAAATATGAATTTTAAATAGTTTAAATAATGAAAATAATTTACTAAAAATGATCTCAGCTTATATGTGGATTTACAATGGAGATTGGCTTGTGGATTTGGTCGATCAATTGTGTGATTTTCTTATTCATTATAAAATGGGGATTTTTGAATTGTGTAAGTGATGATAAAAGTATTTGAAATTGGTTTTTGTCTTGGATAAAATGGAAAGAAGTTTGGTTTATGAAAAATAGTGATTTCCCAGTATGTTTATGATATATGATGTGTATATATAAAAAGTGGTGGTTTATGTAACATGTGAGTTGAGGTATTGAGAAAAAGGCAATCCCAGGTGTCAAGGTGTGTGGACTCATTCTAGTACGCTAGTGATTCAGAAGTGACTTGTCCTTGTTTCACATAGATGGATTGAAAATTAAAATATTAACTAAACATGTATAATGATTGGAGAGAACTAGGCCATTAGGGTTACCCCACTTAGAGGCTCATTCATGAGAAAGTTGATGGTCATGGTTACAATACCACATTTCATTGAGTTATGAGGTTTTAGTGTCCCACTAAATCTAGATTACATATATGGATTTACACATGGTTCTACCATGGGACTTATGAAATGTGGTACTATCCACTAGCATACAGTGGGATTTTAGTGAATTGTATATTAAAGAATGTTTCTCTTAATAAATGTTTTCTTAGAAATGTTTTGATTTAAAAGTGTTTTCCTAGAAAGTGTTGTTATAAAAATAGAAATTTTTTAAAATGATTTTGTGGAATTTCTTTAATAGATTTTGAATGAATGACCATGTTAATTAAATTTTTCTGTTATTGAATTGAATCTTTCCTTCAGGTGGCATATTATTAGGATTTGTCTCACACCCTATATACACATTTGGGTGTATGTATACCTTGTTTGTTTGGAATAGGTAAAGGTAAGGTGTATTGTGTTGGTGGTTCAGGTTTCTAGTGTTCCTCTCATGTAGGTAATGGTGACGGTGGCTTGAGGTTAACATCCCTCTTGTCATATAGAGTTATTATGTTATTTTATTATATTCTTTTCCCTTGTTGTATCATGGGTGTTGGTCACTTTTGAAAATGTTAAATTTGAAAATTGTTATGTTCATTCAGTTATCACTTATTTATATTTAGTTGGTTATTAATGTTAAACTAAAGGGATAAAATCATTCCTTAATCAAAACATCTATACCCTGAAACTAGTTTCCAAACCGTGGGGACCGGGAATTCTCTTCGAGCCATACCATAAACTGGATCAGGGGTTTGGTTGGATGACACTCTATACTGGTTCATGAACAAATGGTAATAGAGAAGGTACCATATTTTTAGGTTATGTTATTTTATAAAGAGTTTGGGTAAACTAGATCTAGGATTTTCTGGACATAATATTCTCATTGCAAGTAGGGTTCCTGGCTAGCACAACTCGTGGAAGGACTTGAGTTACCATGGGAAGTTGGATTCTTTTGGTCTCATTGGTTCTTATGGGTTGTTTTGTCTTATAGAAATAAAAGTAGAGTTTTTCCATTTTATTAGTTATATTATAGAGCTTTTAGATCTATGGGGATCCGGGGATATGGTCTTAGAATAATATCTATAACGATAGTATGATTGGAATATGAATGCTGAACATATGGCCAAGGCACACAGCGACCCTAGTTCTCTCTTGTAAACTATTCTGTGTTATTTGGGGTTCGATAAAAAATTGATTTAAGACCCTTGTTTTGGAATTGTGAGAACTAAAATTTGAAGTGGAAAAATTTCATTTTTTGAAATAGACAAATAGAATTTTAGAAAAAACTTTTATAAATAAATTATAAAAATGGATTTTTATAAAATGAACTTTAGGGTAAGGGTAATGTCTTTTTGAGGATAGATTTTTATAATCAAGGTCTCGAGCTTAATGAAATATTTTTTTTTGAAAAAAGTAATTTTTAAAGAGGGTTTGGAATTTATTTTTGAACAAACAATTTTTTAATGTTATGGGGTTTTTATTTTAAAAATAAAATAAATGGAATGATATTTTGAGCATGAAAATGGTTTACAATTTGGTGGTCAGTGATCTTTTAGAATATTTTATTCATTTTTTAAATTGGAATTAAATTGAGAAGTTGTTGGGTTTAATGTTTGTTTCGAAAATTGGAAAATCATTGTTTTATCCATTGGTATTCATTTTAGTAGAAAAAAACAATGTATATGCATGTAAATTGAATGGGTTCCCAGTATAGAATGAGAAAATGCATGTTTGAGGCCCCTAAGATACCATTTGTGAATGTGAAACCCACCAATACAGTTTTATTTTCAATGGTGATTTTAAAAGAAAGTTTGACATTTTTGTAACTAATGGTTATGATGTGTCTTATTGTGGTTTGTGAATATTTCTTTCAAGGTGGGTTGAGTTTGAAAATTATTCTTTTTTGAATGATGTTTCTAGTTTGTGTTTGTGTCGGTATGTTGGTTTTGAGATGATGGTTGAGGGTTCTTTTTAAATTTTTCATGAGAATCATTTAAGTAAGTTTCCTTTATGTGTTCAGTGTTTATTTACATTTTGGATGATGGGATAGTTTGATTGATCATTAGTTTCCTTGTGTAAAATTGTATTCCCCTAAAATGAATCAGTTTATATTCAATATGTGACCACAAGTGATTCCTGATTGGTAGTCCCTCCAATTGATCAATGGAAGGATTTTTTTCTCGAGATTGAAAAATTGAATCCACCTATCTTCTTTCAGTTAAGAGGACCCAAATAAAATGGAAGAGTGGATGCAGATGGAATTTGAAGAAACTATAGATTCTTGGATCACCAGTGTCGTCAATTGTGAAGTCTGCACCTTTAATCCAAAAGGACCAGTCTATAAATGGTGAAGGGAAAATTCTAGTAATAGATAGTGTCCATAAGTTTTTGGTGATGGAAACGGTGTAATAAAGGTCTCAAAATATTTCAACAGTTTATTTTGGGACTGGGATATTGTTATTCCATCGGTGTGGAAAATCATGTTTTAAGAGGCTGTTTTGTTAGAATGGTCCAAATAGTTATCGTACAATCAGACGTTCAAGTCACTGGAACAAGTTCTTCTGAGTTATTTCCAGGTGGTTTCATAGTTATATGTACACCACATCCAAACAACCCTACCCTTTTTAGTATATGATCTCTATGTAGGGTTTAGTTTAAGGTCCCTCTTCTTGTAATTATTCTATTGGTTGATATGGTCATTTATGGTGGTGTTTTATGTTTTTGTACTGTCTTTAAAAAGGGAAAGATAATATTTTGAAATCTTTAGAGATCATCTATTTTAAATGAAGTGTATTTTCCATTCAGAAATTCTGAATCGTTATATTATAAAAAATGGTGAATGTTGTGGGAATTTATTTTCTTATGTTCTTTTTTTGAGGTGAAAGCGGATGACTTGTTTGTTTCCCCTAAATCCCTATCTTGGTGTGGTCCATTTTTGGGGAGATGTGAGTTCCATGGGGTGTTGTTTTTTTTAATTTTTCTTCTGATATTTTCATGTGGACGATTGTGGAACAAAAATAAGGAGTTTCAACCCAGGATCTTCAGCTTCTGATAGTGAGGCATGGGATTCTACAAACATAGGGGTTCCAGCCATAGAACCTAGATTTAAGTTCACTTGAAGTCAGGAATCATGTGTAGTTTGACTGAACTTTGTCCAGCTTAGTCTCTTATTTTATATGGGAATGTTTTAAGCTTCTTTATTTTATCTCATTTTTCTTGTAAGGGTCCTATTTTGTGGGAAATTATTTGAAGGCCGCTACCATCATTACAATCCCTGTGGTTAAGAGGTTACTCCTTGGTTAGTGGGAGTTTGTGTTCTCTCATTTTCTAAAATTTAAGTGGATGTGATTTTTTGAAAGTGAAATATCTGTGTAGGTGTCTTTTTGTAATTAACCTCATGGACTAGTTTTGGTTTTATCTTGTCTCATGGTTGGTCATTTCCCTCATCATGTTTTCCTATAGTAGAGAAATTTTTCTAACACTTGTTCATTGGTATATGTAAAATATACCTAAGTTACAACTTAATGAGTTTCCCATATCAGTTTGTGAAGGTTGGATAAAAAATTCAGTTCTTGTGGTGGGTGTCCCACCATGGGCCTTGTCGAAATTCCTATTGAGTAAATCATTGTTATATTGGTTTTTAAGGCGGGGAGTCTGTTTAGGACTCCCCATGTTGGTAATGTAGTTTCATTTCAGGTGTTTACATTGCAGTGGGTAGCCTCTTTAAAAGATACCCAATTTTTAGTTCCTTCTTTGAGAAAAAGTTGGGGTTGGTGTGCACATAATTATGATTTTGGAATAATATTGTGGAAATATTCCTTGAGAAATGGTTTATATTTGTTTGTTCATTTCTAGCGAGAGGTATGATTTTTTAGTGATGTATGATGTGTACTTGGATTAATACGTTGGAATATGCATTTTTAAAATGCAATTTCTTTTGTGATTGATCAAAAGGAGGTGTTGTGGACTATTGGGGGAAAGAGGCATATGGTTGGGATTCCATTCCAACCTCCCTTTTTAAATCTTGTAAATATCTATATTCATTTTTGGTGTCCTTTATTTCTTTTAATAATATGTTATGGGGAATATCCTTGATATATTGATGTGTATCAATTATTATTTTCAAATCAAACCAATGAATAGATTTTTGGGGGAAGAAAGCGTTATGGTGGGGATAATTGTCCCACCAAATTTTTTTTCACCCATGGTTTTAGTTCAAGTTTGGGTGTCAGTTTATCTATTGAGTTCCAACTATGAAGTGGTTCAATTTTGAAGTATTTACATTGTTTAATTTCAGTCTAGTTCTTTTCTATGAGTTTCCCCCTTGAGTTTCCATTATAAAATTCATGTTTTGGGTTAGAGTGTTGATGTGTATGATTGGTTTTTAGTTTTTCAAACTGTGCACCAATATCTAAGTAACTGTGTAGTAGGTTGAAACGTTGGACATAAACTACAACATGGATTCTTCATAGTTTGTTAGACCATGTTTAATAATCTTGTAGTTTGTTCCTCTTTTTCAGAGAGGGGTCCATAGTTTCCACATGGTCTGACAAACCGTGCAGACTAACCTTATGTGATGTCCAGGTCATTAAAAATTCTAAAATTCACTATGTGTCCTTCTATGATATTACCCCAAAACAACTCTGAATCGGACCATTCTTCCTCTTCATCCCAAGGCTCCTACCTCTCATCCTCTTGGCTCCATTATGCACCACTATTCATGTGAATTTGATTTTAAATCTTCAAGGAAACTCCATGTAAGTGGTATCTCACTTATTTATACCATCTTTCTAGGTATTCTCCTATTCGTCCTTGGGATTTTGTTTCTCTAATGGGTTAGGTGTTTGATTTAGGGTTGAATATAGTTTTTCATGGTTCATTTAGGATTTTTAGTGTTTTATTGTTCGTTTATAGGGTCTTATGGAAGTGCAGTTGTTGTTTCTCACTAATTTATGTATGCTTAAATAATTTAGGCGGGTGGTTCCATTACTTATCATTTTAAAATTCTACAAATATGTTTGTTTATGTATTTAATAATGGTATATAATTTAATTTATCAGTGAAAAATATATTTTTACTATGTTTTTTCATGCCTTCATGATGCAAGTGGATTTTCAAAAGGGTAAGGTTATTTTTTATATGTTTTATAGTCATGTTTCTAAAAAAATGTTTTCTACATTGCGTGGAAGGTGAAGATTAGGTTATTAATGGAGCTTATGTTGCGAAGATGTTTCAAAGTGAATTTTCAATGGAATTGTGGATTACTTTGGAATGTTTGATTTTATTATACACCCTTATATATGAAAAATGGTCTTAGTCTATGTATTTTGTTGGTCAACTTTGTGAATTTCAAGTGCTTTTTCAGATGGGGATTTATGACTTGTGTAAGTGATGGTGAAGGTATTTGAATTAAATTTTTAGTGTGTGTAAAATGGTAAGTTGTTTGGTTTAAGAAAAATGGAGATTTCATAGTATGTTTATAATACATTGTATGGGTATGTGAAAAGAGGTGTTTTATGTGATATGTGAAATGACCGATTGTTAGTAAGTGAAACCTGGGTATCTAGGTGGGTTGAATTTTTCTAGTCTTCCAGTGATTTAGAAGTTCCTTCTCATTATTTCAATTAGCTATATTGATGATTACAAAATTGACTATTTAATAATAATGATTAGAACCCACTAGGCCAGTGGGGTGTCCCTTTCTAAAGGCTCATACATGAGAAAATTTATGGCCATGGTTACTATACCACATTTCACTGAGGTAAGAGGTTTAGTGTCCCCCTCAATATAGATTATTCCTAGGGATTTACATGTGGTTCGATCTTGATACTTATGAAAGGAGGTACCATCTGTTAGAATACAGTGTCCCTTGAGTGCATTTTATCTTAAATAATGTTTATCTTAATAAATGTTTCCTTGGAAATATTTCATTTAAAAGTGTTTTCTTTGAAGTTTTTGTGCTAAAAATGGTATTTCATTAAATTGATCTGGTGTAATTTCTTTAAATGATTATGAATGAATGAGAATGTTAGTTTTATTTTGGTGTTATATCAAAGAATCCTTCCTTAAGGTGGCAAAATATTAGGATTTAGATCACACCCTATGAAACCCTTTGAGTTTATGTAGGCCTTGTTTGATTGGAATAGGTAAAGGCAAGGTGTATTGTGTTTGTGGTTCAGGTTGTTGGAGTTCCTCTCCTAGAGGTCTTGGAGGTGGTCGCTTGAGGGTGATGCCCCTCTTGTCATATGACGTTCTTGGGTTATTTTGTCATTTCCTTTCTATTTTTGTATCATGTATGTTGTTTAATTTTATAAATGTGAAATCTAAAAATTTTTATATCCGTTCAGCTAGGCCTTATTTGTATTTTTTTGGATATTTGTGCTTATCTAAAAGGGTAAAATTGTTCCCATAAAATAAAATGGATACCCAGGAAGTTGTTTCTAGGGCATGGGGATATGGAACTCCCTTCGATCCATGCCATGAATGAGTCATGGTGTTGGGTTGGATGGAGCTCTATCTTGGTTCCGGACAATGATGGAAAATTATATGGTTGTGTGATGTTGTTTGAATACGAATTGAGGCCTAGGAATCTCATGTGTTTTTCCATGGATATGATTTTTGGAATATTTTTTCCAACATAGTGGTTCAAGATGATATTATAGAGAAACCATTATCGATATGTGGTTGTGTTTACATGCACCACTACTTATAAAGGAGACCCTTCATAAAAAATTATGAAGATGAGAATTCGTGGCAGGGATGCACCATGGCCGTGGGATCAAGTAAGAATTTTACCTAATAGTGGCAAGAGTGGTTTTATTGATAGATCTCCACATCAAATATGTTACTAAGATCATAGACTATCATATTGATATCAATACACTTGTAGTGGGTGGTTTTTGTTGGGAAGTACTTGGTTAAAGAGTTTATCAGTATTGATGATGCGTCAAGACACTGTCATAAATACCAACTATGATTAGTTTTAATCAAGCATAGAGTGTTGATAGTCAGAGCTATGGGATGGTTCTCATTATGGATAATTATGGTTCGGCATATGCATGTTTAATTTTGAATATGATTCATGTCTTTTCTTCATAAAACATAATACTAAGTGGCACAAACATGATTCATTCCTTCCAAATTATATATTCAGGAGTAATAGATTCTAGTGGAATCCCTATCCATTCACATATTATCTAGAGATTTTTGACTAATAGTGACCATTTCTCACTGACCCCTTAACCTGATGTGAGTTCATCCTTAGTCGATAAAGGGGATTTTCATGAAAATACAACATGGCAAAAATTAGATCTAGTGGTTCCTATATCTATGTGGATTTGGTAACGTTATTTATTCTATGTAGTGATACACATTTGGGTGAATGTAGAGGTTCCACCCATAGTTGATTGCATGATACCCTTAGTCGTGGAAAGTAGACCCCCCCTGAGAATGGGTTGTAGTGAGATACCCATTATATTCTATCAATGAAATTATTTTTTATTTGCATGGTTGAGAAATTCAAATCCTATGAACTTGGAGAAAAGAAAATATCCCCCCAACAGTTAATGTATATTTTTTCTTCATTGGGAGATGGATATAAACATCAAATAACATTCTATAGATGGTGTTAAAATTTATCTTAGTGGGTTGATGGGAACCCTTATGGTTTTAATCAAGAATAAATGTTAAAACATTACTTATGTTGATTAAAGAAGGAACATATTAATAATTCAAGTATTTACTTGCACTTACCATGATATTATTATCTCTATAGAAAATTCTCATAGCATAAAAATATCATGATTTTGGTTTCCCTCCTTGAAGTTGAAACCATATAGGTTTATGAGATTAGTATAGAAAAAAAATAGAGTGATGGTTAAATATTTGGTAGAGGATTTAGTGCACAAATGATGGAGGTGGAACTACATTAGTTATCATTATAGAAGTTATTTCTAGCATGTGGATGGATATGTTAATTACCTAATATTAATAGAAGTATCCCCATAATATATCCTTATGTGAGAGTTCACTTTGGTTGAGATTTTATCTTAGTGGTCTAATGTAATTGGATGTTATTAATAGATATACCTGAAGGATTTCATTCTTAATTTTGGGAACAAATTAACCATTTCCCCAGGTGGATAATGGTTTTCTCTTTGTATATATATTGAATATTAAAAGGGTAATTCTAAGTAGAGTCCATCCAAGTGGAGTGCTTCCCTAATTATGATATGTTTAATGGATATTTTGGGGTGTTCCCATGACATGGAAAGTCTTTCTATGTGGAGTGTAAGGTGATTTTCTAAGATATGGATTTTAGTCAATTGGGAATGTGTTATCCTAATGTATATATAAGATAGAGTAGATCCATCTAAACATCACATACTATCCATTTCATATTGAGGCATATTAGGATACCCGAATTGAATTTTTTTGAGTACTTTGATAAATTTTATGTTGTTCCAAATGTTCTCATTGGTAGAATTTTAAAAAGAGTGGTGACAATGAAACCATGATTTATCCGATAGTGGATGTGAAATTTATTGGAGATAAAGTAGTAGAAAGTGGATTCTCACATATATTGATATTAGAATGTGATGGATATTTACCCTTTGACCTACAAGTACAAAATTGATTCATGTGCCTGAGGGGAAATAGATGAAGGAGATACTAACATCAATTTCGGGAAGAATTCTACTTTAAAACTTCATTAGTGAGACTGTTAAATCTATATGATGAAGTCGATAATGGAGTGGGATATTAATTTTCTCTCATGAAAAAACCATACACATAAATATTTTAATGGTCAAGAGATGGTTGATCATACAAGATATGAATTTGGAAAGAGAAAATTCAAAGAAAAATACAGGTTGTTCATAGATTCATCTCATCACATATGGTAGGACAACCTTTAGTTAAGGAATAGTTTTTTTGTACTAAGGCTTGGAGATAATAAAAAAGAGTGGATTCATTTTTTCCAATAAAATTACTTCAATATGAGATAAAAATAATACATTCTATGATGAAATATTCTATTTCTACCTTATGTGGTGGAAAATCGAGTTTTCCTAGAGCTCAGTCCCCTATAGATCAAGGAAGTGTGTGAGAAGGTGGATTATTTTCCCTATAAAGTTATTATTTTGAATTTCTTAATAGATATTCAGTTGTTTTCTTTTTAAAGGTGAAAATATCCTAACTTGTGGAGGATTTAATAACCTGTTTTTTTTCTGAATGAGATTTGTCTCAACTTTTGAGTTTCAGAGTCTCTATACCTCTCTAAGGGTAAAAAATTAAATTTATAACAAATTGATAAAACTGTAAAATTAAACTCGAAGTTGATTCCAGAAGAATTAATTAGTAATTTCTTTATTTTGGGTGTTTACCCCTGATAAGACTAGACACATGTTTTTATGATTTGTAGAGCTTCAATAATATTATTTTAAAAACATTATATTTTTTATTTTTCACATATATATTCTTTGTAATAATGATATTTTCTAAAAATAATTACTTTGATGGGAAATATGATAATATGGTTGTACCGGTAAGGGGGGTTTTACTGATAAAGTAGTTTTATTCTCATTTTCATTAGGTTCATTGAGTTTGGACCATCATTAGGGAGGTAGGTTAATTAAATTAATTAAATTTATATATTTTATTCAATTCTATAGACCTAATTAGGGGTTATAAATACCTTGAAATTGATTTTTTTCTGGGGTTATAAATTTAAACTAATGGTGTAACCCTTGATTCATAAGAGAGAGTTAGGGAGATTAGAGATTCTATCTCAAGAATCCACCATAATGTTTTTATGGTTGATGATCCAAATTCATTATAAAATCGATAATCGATTCTCAAGGTGAAAACATGTCCATGATGTTAATAATATATTGAAGTGTTTGAGATTCACTATCAAATAGTGATTTACCATTTAATTAATTTCTCATTTTTCATGATTAAATTTTTATATATTACCTATGTCATCAATTATTTTTGTCACATTGGTTTTATATATTAATAATATTGTTTTTGGAGTGATTTTTCATGGATAATTGTATTCAAAACCATTGTATTTATTTTGTATATGATAACCCAAAATGTTTGACCTTGATCCTACTAACTTCATCCACCATTTGAAGAGTTTCTCTTGACCCTCATGACTTGTTATGTTTTGTGAGTAAGTATCTGGTGGTCAATATTCACACCAACCACAATTCATGATTTTACATTCTTTAAATGTTTAATGATAACGACTAGTCATTTATTAGGATGTTGGTTTGTCTTTAATATGATTGAATAAACATGGAGCTAATTATGTTAAAAGGGAAATGATTAACCAAACATGAAAATGATGATGAATGATCCTTGAGAAAAAAAATAGTGTTTTATGTATGATGAAAAAGGACCAAATATAAGGATGGTAGATGAAGATGATTGATTGAGTGTTGAGAAGGACCCTAAGTGGTATTTAAGGATGGAGCATATCCCAATGATGTATCCATTGGTTGTTTCATGTGACTGTGGATTGAATATATAGAGATATAAAATTATGGTCAAATAATATAACTACTGATCATGTAGTTTGGAAGAACATGTGTTGTGTACACCTTGGTTGTAGTGCTTGGGTTCTGGGTGATTATAATTATTACGTGGAATCTTGGAAGGATTAACATTCCATATAGGGATACCAAGTACTCACTTATCCATAGAGTGTATAGTTAGGATACCCTCTATGTATGAAATATATAACATGGACTAAGTTGTAGTACAAACACAGGGTGACATTTTTGATGACATAATGTGTTCCTAGTTGGAAATTTCATTTAGTGAGGGACTACATGCCTTGGGAAACTAGCGACACATTCTGAGTGATATAGATGGGTATAGACACCTTATACCTCAGTGTACAGGTTTTATAGTGTAATCTCACATGCTCGGTGCTATTAAACAATCATGATGCCACTAATATAGTTCACAACAAGTTCCTCCAGAAGAAATTCCATATAATTTTCCAATCCCAATGGATATCCATGTCTCCTTACATAGAATAATGATTTAGTTACTCAGGTATTCAATCCTATGTGATCTCTCATCATGTGATGAAATTGTACACTTTTCAATAATATTATAGGAAAGACATGAAGTTATGCAATTAGTTATACTCTTTATCACATAGGACTAGTGAATGGGTTCAAGCATGACAATCAATGCATCCTCAACCTACATGTAGGGTTTTTCATTCCTATATTTACCTAGGTCATGGTATCCTCTACATGCAAGCCTATTTAAAGATAGGGTTAATTTAACCCCCCATATAATCAAGGTGTGATATCATTTATCTCAATATATATGTAAGGTCGATATTCCCCCATTTATCTAAGGTTTTAGATCGTTTTTCAAAAGGAAATTTTATTTATATGGTTTATATTCACCCCACATAATTATGGGGTTATATTTTTAATATGTGGAGTTAGTATGCCACCTTCTATATACTGATTCAGGGTACCATATCATCTATATAAATATTTGATATTCCCCCTTAGAATTTCTCAGTTGGGGCACAATATCCTCTACCGGGATCAATACTCTCTCGATTAAGGTTTCTTCCAATGACTAAAAGGTCCCTCCCTTATAATTTAATAAGATGACATGATTTTCACATATCGTGGTATTTTTGATAGTAGGGGTCAGAATTCCCATGAGTGACATCTATTCTTAAGAAATATATAGATTCCATCATGTGTTTTAAGAAAAGTGACACCAAAATGGTTGGTAGTATGGTGTGCTAATACCTTGATTTACATGCTAACCTCAATGATTACCAGATACCCCATTATGGATTCTATTAGTGGTATGAAATAATGGTTGAAAATATTTAACGATTTGTGTCTTGTGACTCCTAATGTACCCCTAGATTGCCTTTATGATATGACATATAATAGGTGATGTGGCCTTATTTTTGCTCAGTTTGCCACATCTTTTTATTACATTTTATAAAATTTATTTAATTAATTTAACACTTTTTAATAAATAAATGCACTTTTGTATTTTTATAATTAAATTTGTCAATAAATCACTTTTTATAACTTTTTATGTAATTTTGGACCTTAAAATAATTGATTTATTCTTGACATGTTTTTAATATAACTAATTTTCAATTTGTTTAGTTAAATATTTATTTTATTATTTTATTTAACTTATTATTATTAATCATTGAGTTTTCTAATTAATTTAATTTTAATTTTTAATGTTATATAAAACTTTTCGCGGCTTTCCAGACTATCGGTAGCTAAGCTATCGATAGTAGGGGTCCTTTTTCTCTACCGGTAGGCAGGTTAACGGTGCTGTTTATCTATGACCATTGTCACCAATACTCTTTCCTACCGGTAGCTCTTTTATATATCTTATCGGTATACTTTGATTTCTATCAGTAAGCGCTTTAATTTTATTAACAACGGTGAGTATTTAGTTAGGTTAATTTAATTCTGCTTGGCTTCTAAATAAGTTAATTTCTATTTAAAAAATTATTTATCTAACATAATTCTAATTAATTAATTTAGACTTTATTTTATTAATTATTCTTTCAATTAAGTTATGTTAAAATAGGTTAATTTTATTATTTTATGTGTTTAATCACCTTCTAGTCATTTAAGTAAATAATATGTGTTTTTAAATTAATTAAATTGGTTCGCCCTTAATTTTATTAGTTCAATTAGTTAAATAAATAATTAATTAATAGTTTTTAAACATTAATTATATTATTTTATTTACGCAAATTGATTTTTAATTAATTTTGTAGTTCGCTGCTACTCTTTGTTCTAACGGTGACCTTTATTTTCTTTGGTAGCCTTTTACCCGCCAGTAATATGTTAATTTATTAGTATCGGTAACCTTGCTTGTACCGGTGACCATGTCACCATTACCTTTTCCAAACTCTAATTTCATTGTTATAATTTAGTTAATTATATAATTTTATTTTCATCCATTAATATAAATTAACTTCATTAATTTAATAGAATAAATTTATGCTTAAAATATTTTGGTTAGTCGCTAGCATAACATTTATTTTTTTATCAGTTCTATCTAATTAATTAACTTTTTTCTTTTAAACTATTAAAATAAATTATGTTTTATACAGTTTAATTTCTTATTTCAATTAATTCTTTTTAATTCTTTTGTTTAAATTAATTCTTTAATTGTGTATTGTTTAATCTTGATAATAAATTAATTAGTTTATATTTTAGTTTGTTTTAGTTTTTTTTGAAATTATATTGTTTTAAATAAATTAATGATTTAACCATTTAATTATTACTTTAATTAATTCTTTATTCGAGTTTTAGTTCAATTTATGCCTCGTGGTGTTCTGGGTATTTGCAGCTACCGGTAGCTCAACCAGTTGCATCATATCGGTAGCATAGCTACCGATAGATGACCCCACTGGCCTTTTTATTACCATCGGTAGCTTCAGCTACCGATACCCCTCACCGATACACCTCTCGTCACTTTTCCTCACTGATACCCTCTGCTTCTATCAGTAGCTGCCCTCACCGATATCTGCTTGTTATTTTTATTTTTTTCATCTACCAGTAGCTACAGCCACTGATACCCTTCCTCACCGATACCCACTTTTTCACCCATGCCTCGTCTACGCTCTCAATGCGCATGCCATTTGAACCGCCACAGTGAAGGAGCACAAAGGCCGGATGGAAGTGTGTTTCTGCAGGAGATGTCGCACCACCGAGGTCCACACTACTGGAGTGAAGGAGGCCCGCCGCGCGGCATGAGGAGAGCTACCACACTACATTGCTGGAAGAGAGGAGGCCCTGCTTCGCGCCGCAAAGGGGATGTCGCGGGAGTTGTTGTGCTGGGGTCAGGTGGTAGAGCCAAAGCCACTGCTGGTTGAGGCGGGAGCAGTGCTGAAGTGAGGAACCACCGGATCGCTGCTATCCGTGGGCTGCACCAGAGCCACGGGATGTTGTGCGCCGCTGTTGGTGAATCCTGAAGTCGTCGCACCTCATGCCACGCTGGTTGGAGTCCGCCGCCGCTGGAAGTGCTCCACATTGCAGCCTTCGTGAAGCTGTTGCCGAGCTGCTGTTGTGCAAAGGGGAAGCCGCACCAGATCTCCCCCTCCTTGCTGTGCATCGTGGAGAAGGGTGGGGAAGAAGATGCTGGAAATCCTCCCCCCTTCCTGCTGTGCGCCGAATTGAGGGGGGAGGAAGAAGAAGATAAAAAATAATAATAAAAAAAGATAACAGATAAATAATATAATAAGTAAAGTAAAGTAAAAAAGAAAAAAAAGAAAAAGACAAATGAAAAAGTTAAAGTTAAAAAAAATAAACTTTACAAAAGTCAAAAGTTTTAAAGTTATGTACAAAAGATATAAATTTTAAAACAATACATAGAAAAATTATAAATTAAATTATAAAACTAAATTAATAATACATGTAAATATTAAATTAATTTACTAATATTATAAATTATTTAATTAATAGTAATTATAAATAATTTATAAAATATACCTTTTAATTTAAAACTTAAGTAATAACTTTAATTACTTTATTAAAATTAGATAATTAATTAATTAATCTAATTATTATATTTCTTTTATTGTAATAATTAAATTATTAATTTAATTTAAATTATTAACTTAATTATTTATGCTCATAATTTTTAATAGATTAGTTTATGTGTTAAAATAATTAACTTAGTAATTATTTTATTAACTTAATTAAACTAATCTCTCTTTAATAACTTATATTTTATCACAGTTAATAATTGTATAAATAATTTAAAAGAAAATAATTATCAATTAATTAAGAATAATTTGTAACGAGTAATATAACAATTTACTCTAAAAATAATTATTTTTCCTTGCATCTTTTCTACTTATTTATCTATTCTATTTTATTTACAGGTTCATTCAACGGACTTAAACATGTCCAGGTTCATCCAACTAACTCATCGGGAGTTAGTTACGTGGGAAAAATTCGCGCGACGTGCCTGTCGCGGGTAAAACACACATTTTGAAGTGTGTGGGTGAAGAACTCTGGAAGTCGGTGGAAGATGTGGCGGGGACATGCAGCAGATGACAGATGGTAGTTAAAGCAGAGCATCAGCAGAATTTTAGGGGACTCTCATTCGACATTCCACAACAACACCAATTCGAGAGCGGAGACTCCCGGGAGCAGCACTGGAAACGAGCAGGAGACCAAGGAGCCCGAGTTCAGAGCATTACATGGGGAGTACATCTTCCCTCTGTCCTTATTATTTGTACTCTGTTCTTGGTTGTTTTACACTTCTTGAATAAATATGATCATAGATTAAACTTTCTAAACTCGGGAGTTTTAAAACCTTCTGGTTATGATTTTTAAATCTTCATATGCTTATCTTTTTACGAAATTAGAATCAGTTGGCGAGATTGATTCTGTTTATAATCTTTGATCATTCACACATCAATATTTTCAATTTCATTATTCAATTTCAACTGGAAAGGTTGTTTTTGAATGCATTTTTCAGAACTTAAATATCATTAACATTGGAGATTTATGGTGAGTTTATTTCCAAAAGTTACATTTTAAAACTACTTTTCAGTTTGGTTGAGTTTTGGTGTGGCGAACTCCAAGACTTAGTCATCTGCTTGTTGAGTTTCCTGGCGAGGGAAATTCTTCAGATTTTCTTGAAGTGTGATTCGATTGTGAGCTATGGGGAGAACATCCATTTGAACCAATAGTTTAGAATTCCTTTGAGTACTTAGATGATCTCGCTTCTTTGTCTTGCTTCTTTATACTAATATACTGTATTACTCTTAGTTTAACAGTACTTAGTATAACTTTAGTTTACTTGTCAGAAAATCTAGTTTCCACATCCTGTTTCTATATAATCAGTAAAATTAAAAAAATTATAAAAAGTAAAAAGATGCATCCCTCACTACTGAAAACAGTGAGGTTTTAGTTTTAAAACCTTAGAATTTTTTTCTTCCTTCTCTGTGGTTCGACCCTACACCACTGTGCTAGTGTATGAGTAATAAATGTAATTTTGAGGGCCGTGACGACCTCCGGCCGCATCAAAATTTGGCGCCGTTGCCGGGGAAGGCACGCACCGAGAGTCTAGGGTTTAAAAAAAACACACACAAAAAAACAAAAAAATACTGATTAAAAAAAATACTTTGAACTGTATCTACTACTTTTGTTGTTTTGAAAAGAAAAATCTACTTCACAGAGAATTGTTGCGTGTTTAAGCTCATTAAATTTTGAATTAAAAATGGATGTTAATCAGAATTCGAATCAACCGGGACCTAACTGTGTTTGTTGTGGTGATTATGGACATACTGCTTGGCAGTGTGTCTATAACCAGCCACAACAAGATGTTTACACTGATGAAAATGAACAATGTGAGTTTAGTCCTATCACCCTAGCTAAAATTGAATTAATTGATTCCAAAGTAGATGCTAGGGTGGAACAAATTAATAATTGGTTATCTCAAACCCATGAGATTCGACTTAGAGATTCTCAAGAGAACGATCAAAGAATGAAAAGAATAGAAACCATGCTCTTGGAATTGCAACAAAGGGTTAAAGAACAAGAATTATTTGAAGAAAAGGTAAAAGAAAATGTTTACAAAAGATTTGAAAATCAAGTGGAAGAAGAAAGTGATAATGAAACTGGACAAGAACCCATTCTCTTTGAAAAATATGACTCTATTGAACTAAATCTGGAAATAAACAACTCTCTAAATAAATAACACATCATTGAAAATCCAATAAAGAACTGTAATGGAATCTAGTTGGACAATTTTGAAGATGAATTGAAACAGATTGAAAAATATAGCCCATTTCTTTTCATAATTCCTACACATGAGAAAAATCACTGTTTTAGAATCATTGAGAATGAAGTCACACGGGTTGAAGATATACTTGAAACTAGAAACTTGAATGTTAAAAACTCTTCACCCAATCTTTCTGAAATTCTGAACAATGATCCTGAACACTTTGGAAGAGAACCATAAGCTGGATAACATAGAATCTAAATTTTTTGAACCTCAACTGAAAACTTCTCTTCCATGTTTTGAAACTGTAAACCCAATTAATTCTGAAATGATGTTTGATGATGAGAATGAGGGAATAATATTTGAAGAAAGGCTAATTGATGAGTTTTCATTTCCTTATTCTCAAAGTAATCACTTTTCTGAATCGGTGTGCAATGAAATGGAAATCGGTGTTGATCAACTTGAGAATAATTGTCTTAACATGAACATTTTGGAAAGTGAATTTATTGAAACTGAATTGTACAATTCTTCTCCTGAAATTGAATTACAACACTCAAATGACATGGTTTAAGAAAGTGAGCCTTTTGAACTTGAACTTGAAAGAGAAGTTGAACGCACATTATATGATGGTTGCAGAACTGATTTGATAGAAGTAGTATATGTTCAATGTGAGTTAACAGATGAGGATCTTTTGGAAGAGATTTATAACATTGTTATAGCTGAACCACTTAGTGATAACATAAATTCTCTTCCTTGTCAGTCACTTACTTTCTTATCTATGAAGGGTTCAAAAGATCATCATGATACTGATAGTAGTCTAGAGGGAGACATAGAATTGTGTTCCAATGCTCATGATTCTATTCAGAACTTTATTGAATCCCCTTTTGAACCTACTATTCAGTATTCACCCACAAGCACCCTTGTATTTGAACCTATGAGTATTGTAGATGAGAGAGAAAGCCATGAAAATAATGTCACACCCTTTGAAGCACCTAGTAATATGTTGTCCATTCATGTGAACTCAACTTTTGATAAATATGAAACAAAACTGGATGTGGACAACACTATATCCATTACTGCTAAAGGGTGCTACTTAGGGGTTAATTCAGGATTTGAGAATTCCATTTTTATCTGCTTATGTTTTGGTGCCCACAATCTTCATTGCTCTGTTAAAAATAAATGGGCCAAACACATGTGGTGGTTCCTATTAAGGAAACCCCATCCACCTAGTGACTACGGTTAGTTGCTTGGTGAGTCTGGCTGGGGACTTTAATCCTAGCGCTGCATGGGAGGCAACCCATAGTTTTTGTTTTGTTAATAAATAAAAAAATTTGTAATTAAATAAAGTCTAACTGAAGACTTTAAATTTAGTGCTTCGTGGGAGTCAACCCATGCTCTTTCTTTATGTTTACTTTTGTTCTGTTCTTATTTTACTTTGAATAAATTGATGCTTTTCATGTTCATATATGCTCATATATGCTATGTGTTTTTAGGAATGCTGCTTGTGTCATCTAAAGAGTGGAATTCCCATGCTGGAGGTTTAATGAAGACACTTCATTTAAAGGAATTTTTCACTTTCTGCACTTATTTTCTGCTTCTGTGTGATTTAATAAATTATATTTGTTTTAAAAAATTATGTTGCATGTCACTATGTTAAAGGGAGAAAAAAAATCTGCTTGTACCTCATTTTTAGAATCTGTAGCTCATTGATAAAATCTTTCCACTATTTGAATTTATGTGTGGGGGGGGGGTACATGTAGTGTGAAAATTTAGTTTCATTGGAATTGTTTTGCCTGATGGGTGTGTAGCATGCATCATTCTGCTTTATTTAAAACCCATTTGAACACAATCTGTTAACTTGCTACATCCTTGTCCTTGTTCACCCACAAGAGCAACATGAAATTGTGTGAACTACATTGAAAATTTTTATTACTGGACATAAATGTTAATGCACGTACTTGGATTTGAACCTGCTGGTTATTTATTCATTGTGGAAAACACTATTTTTGAACTTCATTGAGACCCTTTATACATGTCATATATCTACTAAATTGAAAATCTGTTTTGAACCATAATTGATTAACTATTCTTATCCATATTTAGAAGTCAACTCTGGGGACAAAGTTGGGTTTTAAGTGAGGGGGAAGGGGTCAATTCTTGACTGTGCTAAACTGTGTTTAATTTTAATGCTCATCAATTCCCACTGCTTTTTAAACTTTTTTTCAAAAAAATGGTCAAAATTTTTCAAAAATTCTTCACAATTTTAGGCTTTACACTACAGACAAATGAGTCTTGCCTTAGGATGGTGCTTGATTGGATGTTGAGTCTTGCGTTGAGTCTGAAATGAGTGTTGGTGGATGATTGTTGAGTGGAACTGTTTAGTGGTTTAATGAATTTTTTTTAGGAACTTTTTTTGAGAGTGATATGGGAAACCGTTTAGTGGATTTAAGATCATAATTTTAGGTACTTGAAGTTTGACTTTTATCCGAGGAGCTTTTTCATTTTTTTTAATTTAAAAAAATGCTCATTTTTATTGAGTCAATGTAAATGGTTTTTATATAAATCCTGTGTAACTGGAGTAATACTGGGCATATGGGATCCCACGGTGAATCTCTGAGACCTTAGATGCTGGGTGCGTTTCTGTTTACTATATTCCCTCTGCACACTCTGAATAAGTGCATTGCATAGTTCTTGGCACAAATTACATGGCTTGGGAAAAATAAATAAAGTGTCTAGGGTCAAAAATTAATTCATTAAGGTGAGGGGAATGATGAACTACAGATGAAGAAGGGGACAACTGGTTTATATGGGAGTCATTTGGGTTGTATCAATAAAGTGATTTCAAAAAAAAAAATTATCTATGTTTTAATTTTGGAACCAAGGGGATTAGTAAAAGTAAAAAGTACCTTTTGTTAAGGTTTTGATTCCACTTTCATTTTACCTTTTATCACACTTGAATTTATAAATTGAGCTTGAATTGAAGTGAGTCACTAGGAAAAGTCATATATGAAGCAGGACACCTTCATTTATGGATGATTTGTGGTTTACATGATTTCCCTTTGAGTAGTGGTTCTAGGCGAGACATTATTTGAGGCTATGTTTTCAATAGCCTAAGCACATTTTTTTTGAGTCCTCTGTTGAAACTTCTCTAAACATTGCTGATTTGTATAATTCACACTTTTTAAAAGATGATAAAACATGAGATTGATTGAGGACAAACAATGTTTAAGTGTGGGGGAATTTGATGTGGCCTTATTTTTACTCAGTTTGCCACATCTTTTTATTACATTTTATACAATTTATTTAATTAATTTAACACTTTTTAATAAATAAATGCACTTTTGTATTTTTATAATTAAATTTGTCAATTAATCACTTTTTATAACTTTTTATGCAATTTTGGACCTTAAAATAATTGATTTATTCTTGACGTGTTTTTAATATAACTAATTTTCAATTTGTTTAGTTAAATCTTTATTTGTTTATTTTAATTAACTTATTATTATTATTAATCATTGAGTTTTCAAATTAATTTAATTTTAATTTTTAATGTTATATAAAACTTGTCGCGGCTTGCCAGACTATCGGTAGCTAAGCTACCGATAGAAGGGGTCCTTTTTCTCTACCGGTAGGCAGGTTACCGGTGCTGTTTATCGATGACCATTGTCACCGATACTCTTTCCTACCGGTAGCTCTTTTATATATCTTATCGGTAGACTTTTATTTCTATCAGTAAGCGCTTTAATTTTATTAACAACAGTGAGTATTTAGTTAGGTTAATTTAATTCGGCTTGGCTTCTAAATAAGTTAATTTCTATTTAAACAATTATTTAATTAACATAATTCTAATTAATTAATTTAGACTTTATTTTATTAATTATTCTTTCAATTAAGTTATGTTAAAATAGGTTAATTTTATTATTTTATGTGTTTAATCACCTGCTAGTCATTTAAGTAAATAATATGTGTTTTTAAATTAATTAAATTGGTTCGACCACAATTTTATTAGTTAAATTAGTTAATTAAATAATTAATTAATAGTTTTTAAACGTTAAATATATTGTTTTATGTATGTAGATTGATTTTTAATTCATTTTGTAGTTTGCTGCTACTATTTTTTCTAACGGTGACCTTTATTTTCTTTGGTAGCCTTTTACCCGCCAGTAATTTAATAATTTTTTAGTATCGGTAACCTTGCTTGTACCGGTGACCTTGTCACCATTACCTTTTCCAAACTCTAATTGCATTGTTATAATTTAGTTAATTATTTAATTTTATTTTCATCCATTAATATAAATTAACTTCATTAATTTATTAGTATAATTTTATGCTTAAAAGATTTAGGTTAGTAGCTAACATAACATTTATTTTATTATTAGTGCTATCTAATTAATTAACTTTGTTCTTTCAAACTTTTAGAATAAATTATGTTTTATACAGTTTAATTTCTTATTTCAATTAATTCTTTTTTTAAATTAATTATTTTATTTTGTATTATTTAATCTTGATAATAAATTAATTAGTTAATATTATAGTTTGTTTTAGTTTTTTTCGATATTCTATTGTTTTAAATAAATTAATGATTTAACCATTTAATTATTAGTTTAATTAATTATTTATTTGAGTTTTAGTTCAATTTATGCCTCGTGGTGTGCTGGGTATTTGCAGCTACCGGTAGCTCAACCAGTTGCATCCTATCGGTAGCCTAGCTACCGATAGATGACCCCACTGGCCTTTTTTTACTATCGGTAGCTTCAGCTACCGATACCCCTCACCGATACACCTCTCGTCACTTTTCCTCACTAATACCCTCTGCTTCTATCGGTAGCTGCCCTCACCGATATTTTCTGGTTTTTTTTATTTTTTTCATCTACTGGTAGCTATAGCCACTGATACCCTTCCTCATCGATACCCACTTTTTCACCCATGCCTCGTCTACGCTCTCAATGCACATTCCATTTGAACTGCCACAGTGAAGGAGCTCCAAGGCCGGATGAAAGTGCGTTTCTACAGGAGATGTCGCACCGCCGAGGTCCGCGCTACTGGAGTGAAGGAGGCCCACCGCGCTGCTTGAGGAGAGCTGCCACACTATGTTGCTGGAAGAGAGGAGGCCCTGCTTCACGCCGCAAAGGGGATGTCGCGGGAGCTGTTGCGCTGGGGTCAGGTGGTAGAGCCAAAGCCACTGCTGGTTAAGGCCGGGAGTAGTGCTGAAGCGAGGAACCACCGGATCGCTACTATCTGTGGGCTGCGTCGGAGCCACGGGATGTTGTGCGCAGCTGTTGGTGAATCCTGAAGTGTTCGCACCTCATACCACGCTGGTTGGAGTCCGTCGCCACTGGAAGTGCTCCGCGCTGCAGCCTTCGTGAAGCTATTGTCGCGCTGCTGTTGTGCAAAGGGGAAGTCGCACCAGATCTCCCCCTCCTTTCTGTTCATTGTGGAGAAGGGTGGAGAAGAAGATGCTGGAAATCCTCCCCCCTTCCTGCTGTGCGCCGAATTGAGGGGGGAGGAAGAAAAAGATAAATAATAATAAAAAAAAAAAGATAATAGATAAATAATATAATATGTAAGGTAAAGTAAAAATGAAAAAGAAGAAAAAGACAAATGAAAAAGTTAAAGTAAAAAAAATAAACTTTACAAAAGTCAAAAGTTGTAAAGTTATGTACAAAAGTAATAAATTTGAAAACAATACATAGATAAATTATAAATTAAATTATAAAACTAAATTAATAATACATGTAAATATTAAATTAATTTACTAATATTAAAAATTATTTAATTAATAGTAATTATAAATAATTTATAGAACATACTTTTTAATTTAAAACTTAAGTAATAACTTTAATTACTTTATTAAAATTAGATAATTAATTAATTAATCTAATTATTATGTTTCTTTTATTGTAATAATTAAATTATTAATTTAATTTAAATTATTAACTTAATTATTTATGCTCATAATTTTTAATAGCTTAGTTTAAGTGTTAAAATAAATAACTTAGTAAATATTTTATTAACTTAATTAAACTAATCGCTCTTTAATAACATATGTTTTATCACAGTTAATAATTGTATAAATAATTTAAAAGAAAATAATTATCAATTAACTAAGAATAATTTGTAACGAGTAATATAACAATTTACTCTAAAAATAATTATTTTTCCTTGCATCTTTTCTACTTATTTATCTATTCTATTTTATTTGTAGGTTTATTCAACGGACTTAAACATGTCCAGGTTCATCCAACTAACTCATCGGGAGTTAGTTACGAGGGAAAAATTCGCGTGACGTGCCTGTTGCGGGTAAAACGAAAATTTTGTAGTGTGTGGGTGAAGAACTCTGGAAGTCAGTGGATGATGTGGCAGTGACATGCAGCAGCAGAATTTTTGGGGACTCTCATTCGACATTCCACGACAACACCAATTCGAGAGCGGAGACTCCCGGGAGCAGCACTGGAAACGAGCAGGAGACCAAGGATCCCGAGTTCAGAGCATTACTTGGGGAGTACATCTTCCCTCTGTCCTTATTACTTGTACTCTATTCTTGGTTGTTTTAAACTTCTTGAATCAATATGATCATAGATTGAACTTTCTAAACTCGGGAGTTTTAAAACCTTTTGGTTATGATTTTTAAATCTTCATATGCTTATCTTTTTAGGAAATTAGAATCTTTTGGCAAGATTGATTCTGTTTCTAATCTTTGATCATTCACACTTCAATATTTTCAATTTCATTATTCAATTTCAACTGGAGAGGTGGTTTTTGAATGCATTTTTCAGAACATAAATATCATTAACTTTGGAGATTTATGGTGAGTTTTTTTCCAAAAGTTACCTTTTAAAACTACTTTGCAGTTTGGTTGAGTTTTGGTGTGGCGAACTCCAAGACTTAGTCATCTGCCTGTTGAGTTTCCTGGTGAGAGAAATTCTTTAGATTTTCTTGAAGTGTGATTCGATTGTGAGCTATGGGGAGAACATCCATTTGAACCAATAGTTTAGAATTCATTTGAGTACTTAGATGATCTCGCTTCTTTTTCTTGCTGCTTTATACTAGTATACTGTATTACTCTTAGTTTAACAGTACTTAGTATAACTTTAGTTTCTTTGTTAGAAAATCTATTTTCCTCATCCTGTTTCTATATAATCAGTAAAATAAAAAAAATTATAAAATGTAAAAAGATGAAACCCTCACTACTGACAACAGTGAGGTTTTAGTTTTAAAACCTTAAAATTTTTGTCTGCCTTCTATGTGGTTCGACCCTACACCACTGTGCTAGTGTATGAGTAATAAATGTAATTTTGAGGGCCGTGAAGACCTCCGGCCGCATCAATAGGATATTGAATTTAGAATTTGTAGAGTTTTGGAACTGTATGATTATGTATTTTAGTGTGATATATACTTCATTGATTGATATTGAGATGTCCATGGTTTCTCTTTATCCCTAAGAATTTAGTTGGTTGATCATATACAACTTGTTTATCCTTGAATTCCTCATGGACAATATTAAATACTATATTATTGAGATAACTTGTTTCTTTTACATTCATTTTTGTTTTCAAATTTTTTTATTGTTTATGGTCATAATAACCCATACATGTGTGTTGTTCCCACACATGTTGTGTCTGTATAGACAATACAAGGTACATAGGTTGTTTTAATAGATATAGAGATGGTTTTGATTATTTTTAGTTGATTCATGGTTTTTGTTAGTGATTTAGGGTGGATCAAGATGGTTCGTGATTATGGTAGATCATTGTGATGGGAGATTGATTCAGGAGTACCACAATAAATGAGATATTTCTAGAGTTTTTATATGGAATGTTCCATAAATTTATTGTGTTCTATATCATTTTATATAAAAATATAAATATAAGATTTTAAATTCCCTTTTAAATAAAATTATTATTTTAAAAATAGATTAAATATTTTACTAAATCGCTAACTAATTGAAATTAAACTTTTAATAATGAAAATAAATATTTTATGTCATACGAAGTATATGTTAATATGAATTTAGACTCTATTTTTTAATAGATGTTCAAAAGTGTTATTCTATTTATATGTAATTTTAATCCCTTTATTGATTTTAATAATTTAGGCTTTTTGTATTTTAAGTATTTTACATTTTCCAAACCTTTCTTATGTGTTCTATATCATTATATATAGACATTTTATAATTGGTTGTAGAGGTTGATTTGAACTACAATTTTTATTTTTTAAAAAGAGATTCAACTTTAATACTCAACATCTATTAAATTGGAATTTGTTATTATTATTTTTAACAATAATGTTTCATATCAAGAATATTAGAAAATATTACATATATTTCTCAATTATTATAAAATATTCAATATTTTTATAAATTAATCAACAGAAAATTTAATTTGAATTAAGAATCTTATTTTTAAAAAAAGATATCAAATTAAAATGTATCCATTAACTAAAAACTAGATTAAATGAAAGTATTGACTATTAAAATTAAACATTTTAATGTTTAAAAATATAAAATTTAAACACAATTATCATTTATATTGTTTTAACATACTAGTTTTTAAAAACTATTTTTATATATCACATTTACTATTAAATAACCTATCTTGTATTTTATAGATTTATAAAAAATCACTGTTCATAAATTTTTTCATGACTATTAAAAATATGTAATTAATTTTATTAAAATTATTCTATAATTATTGAAGGCTGAAATTTTAAATAAAAACTCATTATAAATTAAAAATAATACATGTTTTTAGATAAAAGTAAAAAAAAACCTTAAATCCATAATAATCTTTCATACAATACAATAAATGTTTCTATGATTATCATTATAATAAATATCAATATAAATGGATGTAATTAATATAGATATCAATTAATAAAATATAGAATTTTTTAAAATATCTTTAAATATATCAAAATAAAAAATCAAGTAAAATAAGTATACTTCCCCATTAAACATATTTTATATCATGAAATAAAAATTATAAGTATTTAATAAAGAATGAGTATCTATATAATTATATTTAATTTATATAATCCTATACTAGGTATCATACATATTATTTTATCCATCATATAATGATAACTCCAATTTTTAAGTAATGAAAAGTTTCACTGAATTTCTTAATAGATATATAATAGTTACCCTCAGTAGTTTTATTTTTTCTATATACAATCATACAAACTTCTCCAAAAATAATTTTTTCCATTTTTTATTTCATCCTAAAAGAAACTATTATATTTTTAATTTGTTAAATTATTTATATCATTATATTCTATGTTATGATTCTCTTTGGGGACTGTGGTGATGAATAATTTATGTATTAAATATTTTTATTTACTTATTTTTATTATCTCATTGTACTTTTATCAACACATATTCGTCCTTCATATATAAAGTTATGTCATTAATGAAATAATTATCATTTATTTTATTTTATAATAACATCACATTATATTCAATAAAAGATAATTTTATTACGAAGAACATATAATTTCTATAATGATAATATATTTTATAAAATTTAGGTTATTACAAAATATTTTGAGACTATTTAATTTAAATGTTATTATGTCAATTATCTATGAATAAATTTTTGGAAAAATATTATTTCAAATGAGATTATATAATGTACCGTTATTTTTATAAAATATATTTTGTAAAATTATAGTAATTAACCTCATTTTGGGTTAGATCATATTTCCATTAATTAAGGTGAATGTTTTATGATGGATATTTATTCAATGATTGTCAATCCAATGGATAAAACACTTAGTAAAATATTATGTTGATTAGATATTGAAGGAATTAATGTAATTAATGATATGGCCAAGGGAGTAATCTGATTTTTGGTTTAAATAAAGAACCCATGATGTTCATTTATATTCTTGATGAGGCACATGTAGAATTGTATTTTAGATCCAAAAATTTTATAAAATTTTTATTTATCAAGAATTAATTGTATTTTAAGTATTTAAAATTGTGGTATGTCATAACGTTCAATATTTTATTGATATTATTTTTTATGAAACATCATGTTGAATAAAAAATTCAAGAAACATACTATCACAGGAAATTTGACTAGAATAATTGGGTTAAAAAATAAGGCTTTATTTTTTTCACATAAATTTTAGGTTATTCAAAAAAGAAAATTCACACATAAAATATTATATTTTGTTTATATTATTCTGTTTAATGGAAAATCATAAAATTTATAATCGTCAGATTTATTATTATAAGATTCCAATCATTGGGGTGTAGATTATAAAAAATAAAATTCATTACTTTTCTCTATATCTAACATTGAATAAACTATTTATTTCACCTAAAATAAAAATATTTGTAAGCCGCGAAAAAAAACCACTGGGTCTATGTCAAAGGATCACATGACCTCATGTGATCCTCCCCTTGTTAAAGATTCTACTGACTAGTAGCAAGGGTATAAATAAATTAGTGGGGAGACTATACTCGTAGTAATACATCATAGGGGAAAACAAAATAATAATCAATATAATTATATTTATATATATATATATACATAATTTTTTGTATATGAAAAATATAATGATGGATTACATGTCATACAGGTAAATGAATTCTATGGTTGTAAGACAAAGTAGTGAAATAAGTGTAGATAAAAAAATAATGTGGTCCTCCAGAGTCCGTCATAGTCTGCTAGCAACTTTATACTCTTCTGCTCTGCCATCCACCGTTGGGCCCTTTCCCTTCACCAGATCTATAGTCATGAAATATGCAATCTCATAAAAAATTTAGGAGTAGGGTGTGAGTACAAGGATTAGTAAGACACCAACAATGAATCATTAAAAAATGTTATCAAGTATAATAGGTGTATTCCATGAATATAATACATTAATAAAAACAATAAAATCACACAATCCAAAACTGAGTGGTCACACACTAACCAAGCCAACCACAACCTGTACATGTATTAACACCATATTAGAAGGATAAAAGGAGATGTTTGTAAGATCAATACTAGCCTCAATGATATTGAAATGCCACAAAGTATCCAAAAATAATTGAGTTGGCATGTTACTCATAGTCCACAGTAAATCAAGTAGACATGCTACTTGAAATCCGCAAGGCATCATGTTTCAGAGAATTATATAAAATATTATGGTCTTTGAGTTATATTTAACCACAAAGATATTATGATAAACGATCATCATCATCACTACTCATATATAATTCCCCTCAAGGGGTAACATACTATGAAGGTCCCCTGTCATGTGTACCAATCACCCATCCTCTAAAGGCCTAACAAAAAAAAAATCAATGAATAACGTCATAAAAAACATAAGCTAATGTCATTAAAATTTTTTAGCATCATTTTATTACACGTGGATCAATATAAAACATCGAAAAATATAATATAACAATTTTCATGTAAAAAATATCATTACAAGTCTCTTGGAACACACACACACCCACATTTAATCAAAATCATGTATGGTTATTATTTTAGGATATATCAAAATTTTAACATGGAATCATTTAAAAATGAGAGCTCCAAAAAAGGTAAGAAACTTCCTAACTAAAAAGTCATCGATGTCAAAGGTAAGGATAACCACCCTACATGGTTTGAAAGATAGTGCAGATAAATAGATAAAAAACCTAATCATGGGATATATTTATATATTTTCCAACATGTCAATACTTGAGTTTAATCATAGAATCCTTGAATAAAAAATAAGTATTTTATTTCCAAAATAAATAAAATATAACAGGCAATGATACTTTATCTATCCTATATAACTACCAAATTATCATTTTCATCCACCACATTTATTAGTAATATTTTCCTTAAGAATAATTATAAACTCATAATTTATAATATAAATAAATAGCAATATTAAACCAAGAACATATATAGAATTTATTTATAATTATTATTTGATAATCTTATATAATCATCATTGATAATTTTCATAATTATGCTTTGATTTTTTTTTATAAATTATCCTTTGAATATTTTTATAATTATATTTTGATTATTTTTATAAACTATCCTTGATAATTCAACAGAATTATCATTTTTAAATCCTTAAAATTTATTCTTTTATAATTCACATAATTATAATTTGATAACTTGATGTAAATATCCTTTAATAATTACCTTATGAATATTTCTTATAACACACAATGATTTTACAATATTATAATATTCGAATAAATTTAATTTTTTTCTATCTTTATTAATATGCAATGATATGTTAAGCTTATGATACACACATCAATGAGTGGGCTCGTGTTACATGCAATCCTGAGTTTTACCGAACAATAATATATTGTTAAAATATTATAATTTAAAATAATAAGTCATAACCTAGCCTCTAGGTTGGGGGTTATGAATAGTATTAACTATCTTATGAAAATATATGGTTGAATTAATTGGTTAACTATTAATTATAAATTAATATAGAAACCAACCAAAGATATATGAAATGTTTTTATAAAAAACTATTTTTATGCTTACAATGTCATTTTCTCCTAATAAATAAAATATTTAAAATAAGTGAAGTATATTAGTGTAATATATATTCAATAAAATATTTTTATACTCATCCAATAGAATTAATAGGCATAAGATAAGAATAAAACCAATTTTATGAATAAAAACCTATAATTTTCTAAAAGCAGTTTTACCAACTTTTAATGACAAACCTATTTTTATGAGGTTTTTGAAAATTTTATATATTTTATTTAATAAAAATATAATTTTTAATTATAATATGAATATTAAAATTTACTTTTGATGAATATTTGGTATTTGGATGATAAGTTTTCTGTTATGATGAATAGTGATAAAATATTTCATTTCAAGTGAAAACAAATTTTTTATCTAAATAATTGATACTAATAAATTATATTGTAAATTAGTTTTAATGTATAATTAGATAATTTTTTTATAATTTAATATAATTTAGGACATTGGAATCAATTTCTAATTGAATAATGATATATAAACATTTCAATGTTTTGATGTTTCTCACTTCAAAAAATCTGTTTTATCATTCAATCAACAGGATGAAAATCTTATAATTTTAATTTAAAAAATGTGGATTTTATGTTTTCAATCAATGGGTCCAAATTATTTTAAAAGGTTCCTTTTATTTTTTTGATAATATGAATAGTAACTCTAGTAATTTTTTAATTATAATGATTATGGGTAAAGTGGATAATTAAGGGTAAAAATAATATTATAAATATTATAAAATTACCACAAAACCAATCCCAATTTAATTGGACGAGTTAGTATCTACCAAAATCATCTTTAGTATAATTTAATGTCCCCTTGGATCCACCTTTATGAATTTAATCATTTTTTAGTATTTTATTCTAAGGGAAGTTAAATATGCCACGTTCATGTATTTAATAAGTGTTATAATTTTTATATATGGTTACTCATAAGATAAATTTGAATATAAAAATAATTTGGAAATAAATTTTTCTATCTTCATCATTATATAATATTTTAAATTTTTATGAAAGAAATAATTAAATTAAAGACTTCCACAATGATGACATGATAATTGTTTAGTTATTGGACATATCAAATAAATGTAAATAAAATTATAAAAATAATAATTTTGTTTATATAATTAATGTCATACAAAACATTTAAAGATAAAATTGAAATATTATGGATTTATTAAAGGTTTTTTTTATAATTTGACATATTATTTGGATATTTTTAAAAATTTAGTCAATTAATAGTGTGAAAATTGACTTAAATGATATTTCAAAATAAATAATATTTTATTAAATGATATAAAATTCATAAAATAATATAAAAATAGTAAAAACTGATTTAAATAAGGATTTAAATCTCATCCATGAATAATTTAGGGTTATTTTAGGGGTTTATAGTAACTATATTAACCTTTTAAGAGTAAAAGACAAGTTGTCAGGGTAAGAGTTAAAGTGTTTAACTAAGGGTTAATTCCAAAAAATAATGTTTTGAATGTGACCTAATAATGTTTGAAACTATTTAATTGTAGTATTTAGAACCAAAATAATATTATATTACAAAAAAATCACTTTGGAGTCATTTTGAAATGAAAATTAATTTATATTACTTTAATATTTGGAGAGTTTCCAAAAGTGCCCCTCACCTCAATTATAAAAGGAAACCTCCTCCCTCCCTTCCTCACAACACATTTAACCTTATTTATCATCCTAAATCATACCAAATAATCTCTTAAATACCCCAACCTTATCTTAGAATCTCATATTTTTCTATAAAGAAAACCAATTAAAGATATTGGTATAAACCAAAAGGAGTTACAAAAATAAGAGGTGTCGTTCCACAACAATCACATTAGCTTTATTTATTTACCCACTAATTAATTTATTATTCATAAATGATTATATAATAATGAAATAATTCTAAATATACTTATAATTTTTTCTGTTATGGTTTTTACCTACACCAAAACACACTTCAATCAAATGGGTAATGAATTTACTGTTCGTGTACAACGAACTACCACCTCACCAAATGATGTCATTCATTTTTTTTCCTTTACCACATCTCATGGTTTTTCATTATAATAGAAATAGTGTTTATATAGGATATATATTTTTTATTCATACTTATTTAATTTTTACATAACACATACCATCATGATTTCAATTCTGTGTCAATACAAGAACATCGTTTGTGGATGTGTGGACTACCACCTCCTCAAAGAGATGTCATTCATTCGCACTATACATGAAACATATAAAGGATGATTTTAATAAAAATATGTAATATATATGAAATATATATTCTTAAATAATTATAATTTACATATATATTTAATTCGCCTTTAATTATTTTAATATGTAAATGAAATGAAAGAAAAGTTCATGCCTACGTATGGCCCACCATGTCCATGAACTGTGGTTTTCATTTCCATCTACAAATTTTGTGGATTATTATAAATACAAATATTGAATATATATGATATTAAAATATTGGTTTAAATTCTATATATTATTAAATCATTTTCTAATTAGTAGAAAAAACTAGTAACAAGTAAAAACACACTCAAAATACATGTCAATTATCCTCTGAAATAATGAAAATAACAAAAGATTGTACTAGGAGGGTAATAAGATATTATAATAATTTAATATATGATATTGTAAATATGATTTTGGTTAGGGTATAAATTAATAACATGCTTAATATCATAAAAATATGAGTTTAAATTATGCTCACCCAAAAGGAAACACAAGGTAAGGGGTTATTTCAAAATCTCATCGTTATTCAAGATTGTTTGTGCCTAAGTCTCCACATGGTAATATTTATCTTAAATCTTAGTTATTTATAAAAAAATAATCAAAAATGGTTTTACTATTATCCAATTATTTTAAAAGTCATTTTACACTCTTTTTAATTTTTTCAAAATTCTTAAAAAAGAGAATATTCCTATCATTTTCCAAAATAAGGTACTTTATGACTTTGTTTACAAAAGTAAAATGAATGTTTTTTAAATTATATAACATGAATGGAATTTCCCACCATAATAAAAACCTAAGGTTATTAAGATATATTTTAAATTTTACCAGAATTGATTTTAAAATATTTTATTTTATAAATGCATGGACTTTTAAATAAATGATTACAATGTGGTAAGGTATTTTCATCTCACTTTTTACATCTCTGAGATTAATATAATATTCACCATATAAATATTTTGTGTGGATTATATAATTCCCCTTTTGATATATTAAATTAATAATATCTTTATCTTGATGCTATTCACTGTTCATTTTAATAATTAATTAGTTTTATATGGAATAAGATTAAAATATTTCAAAGTGGTATGAGACACTTAGATTTAATGATATATTTCTAAATCAATTATTCTATATACTATTAGTGATTTATACTTGTATTATATGGTTTAGGGACCGTTTAATGCAATACCTATGGGTTGGGGACTGGTTAATGCAAGTCCCTAAATGTATTGGTAGTCTCTTGATACGAAAACAGTCAGTGAGAAAGCCTTAACATTTTATTCCAAGAAGAATAATATAGATTTATATCCAAGGACATAAATTGGAAAGAAGATTGATCATGATAGTAACTATTTTAAGGATATATCTTGAGATTTCACATGTCCAACATTAAGTATTTCAATGATTTCAGTAATAACTATCTAGATGATTTTTAATATGACAAAATCTATGAATACATTTTAATTCATAGATTATTGATTTCATGGAATGCGTGTTCAATTATTTAATATGTTATGTTCATTATTCTCATTGATTCATCTTATATTCCACTACAATTAACCCTTAATAATAATCTAAAATCACCCATATCTTATGTTTTATTTTTTACTATGATGATAAGAACTTTATTAGGAAATATATGCAGGGTTAAACTCGTATAATAATGGTCTTCTCAAAGAAATTATTTTTTGTTTAAAATATAATTTTAATTTCATGATTATATCTAGTTTATGAGGACAATTAAACTATTCATTACTTTGAGATGCAATTTCATCTATCTTATGCCAATGTAATAAAGTAAGGAATGAAATTTGATATTATAGGGTAAGGGAATTATAGTTGGTATCAGAACATGTTTAGTAGAAATATTAGAATCTAGATTTATGAAAACAATGATTAGGGAACCAAAAACATTGGTTTATTATGAAAGAAAAATTTATTTTTGGAATAAATGCCTTTTCATTTTTTGGATAGAATCTTAAAGGTAAGGATAACATTAGGGATTATTTGATACTAGACTTTAAGGTGATTATGGGTTATTATATTATTCAGAGTACAGAATAAAACTTATGAGATAACCTTTGTGGGTTTATTTTATTTTATTTATTTAAAATATATTTTTAATGTTGAATATTTTTAGGTTACTTTTGAAGATTCTAATAATTTTTTTTTGAAAAATATTAATATATTTTTTTTAAAAATGACAACTCATAGGACCAGGGACAATCCGTCATGTTTGGTAAGTCCATGGGATTTGAACCGACAACCGAAGGGTGAAAAGGGTGAAATGACTACCACTATACTACATTATGTCGTATTTAGAATGTTTTTTAGTGAAAATTTATAATTGATTAAGGTTATTTTAATTTTATGGGATTTTTTTATCAAATATATAACTATGGATTCGTAAATGATTAGGTTATTAAGTGATTATGGTTATGTCAAAAGACATTCTTTATTTTTGGAAACATATAGTATTATGGTAAATAAAATATTATGATATATAATATTTTTTTGAAGCCAAATTGAATCTTTTTAGACTTATGGTGATTCATGTAATTTATGAAAATAATTATCATATCTTGGAGATTATAGGATTTAGGTAATTAAATTTTTGTTATAAGACAATAAGAGTGACTGATGTTGTTTAGAAGATTATATGATCAAATAATTTTAATTTTCTGAGTTTCAATATTAATATATAATATTTTTGAGGAATTATAGTTATTTGATTAATTATAAATGTTGAAATTTGGGTATTACTATTGAATTCTAGAAATTAACGTTGATTTTTTATCATATAAAGGTTAATTATTTTCGGGAAATTATCTTATATTATCCTAACCATTTTAGTTTTGTTAATTTATGAAGACATGGGGAATAGATAGTTATTATTATTTTTTTAATCTATAGAATTTAATTCTAATTATTTAGAAATGAAAAATTCATACTCTTCCTTTTGAGAAAAACATGAGTTTGTGGAGGAAACTGATAGAATAATGAATCTTGACTTTCCAAGTAAGTATGTTTCTTTTTGTTTTGAGTATAGGATGTAAAAAAAAATAAAAATATATAGAAATAAATTTCAGAAAAAATATTATTCATTAAATTTCCAAACTAATAAATCAATGGTCTCTTTTACACAGATTTTTTTTAGTTTTTTGATGCTTAAAATTCTAATGACAATGTTCTCAATCACTATCCATCAAAACATGATGGTTAAATTTCTCTTCAATATCAATGTTTTCACTCATGTAATTCTATATGAAATATTTTTGTGTGTGGTGAAATTAACATTAATTTTTCTCTCTTTTTAAGAAGATGTTTTATTAACCCTATTTATGTTGTAGGTTTTTCAATAATTGATTATTTTTAAATATCAAACCTATGACTACACATATCAAGTTTAAATTTTGATGATTCAATTTATTTACTATGTAGAGAATGTAACACCAAAAGACTAAACCTTATTTTCATTTGGGAATATTTTTTTTCTATATTTATCTATAAAAAACACCATTTAATTTTTTTGATAAACACAACAATGAGTTGTCTTGTATTACATGCAAGGCCGAGTTTTACCGAACTATAATATATTATAATATTATAATATTTTATATAATAAGATATAACTAATCCATTATGTTGGTGGTTGTGAATATTATTATCTAAATGATTTATATATATGATTTAATTCATTAGATACAAATTATTTAGAAATGTATATAAGAACTATCTTAATATATAGGAAATGTATTTATAAAGAACTATTTTTATTCTCACAACGTAAATTATTCATAACAAATTAAATTAATTATAATTAGTGAATGGTATTAATGTAACATGTATTAAATAATGTATTTATTAAATTCATCCAATAAATTTAATAGGCATAAGATAAAAATAAACCCAATTTAACCCAAAAGCCTATATTTTTCTAAAGACAGTTTTACCACCTTTTAATAGAGGAAATATTTTAAATCCAATTTTTTGACACTTTTATATTTTTAATTTTACCAATTTTTTTTTATTTTCATGATTAATATATGTATTTAATTATTATTTTAATTTTTTAACTTTTTCTGGAAAGTTTCCTGATTTAATCATTAGGGATAAAATATTTCATTTTAAATGAAAACATAGTTTTTGACTAAATAATTAATAGTGTTACATTATATTTTTAATTATATGTTAAGTATAATAAGATAATTTTTTTATCATTTATTCTAATTTAGTCCATTAAAATCAATTTAACATTGAATAATGATATAAAAACATTACAATGTTTTGAAAGTTTTCGATTTAAAGAACCCCATTTTATTGTTTGGTCAACATGATTACATTTAAATTAACTACGTAAAAAATATGTTCTAAATTTTGAAAAATCGATTCCATATTTGGAATCATTTGGTCCATATTATGTAAATTTTTTCATTTTATTTTTTGATAATATGAATAATAAAATTATTGTTTTTTAATTACCTTAGTTAAGGGTAAATAAATAAATTAAGGGTAAAAATAATATTATAAATATTATGAAACTACACTTACATTTGTACTAATTTTATTAGTAGAGTTAGTGTCTAAAAAATAATATTTAGGAAAATTTTATGGACTCTTGTGTCCACTTAGATGAATTTATGAATTTTTTATTATTTTATTCTAATTGAATTCCAATATGGCTAACTCATTTTTTTAAAAAGTGTTACATTTTTACATCTTGTTATTCATAAGAAAACATAGAAATTAAATATTAATTTGAAATATAACATGTTGATAATTAAAATTGTAATTTTTTTAGTTTTTAGTGGATATATAATTAAATTAAAGGATTTTACAATGATAATTTGGTAATTGTATAATTAATTGATGTATCAAATAAATATTTTATAAAATATTATAATAAAAAAATTATATAAATAATGACATCCAAAAAATTTATTGACTATCTAGACATATTATGTATTTATTAATTGTTTGGGTTCATTGTTATCATGTAATTATGATATTTTTAAAACACCATGTAATAAGTGCTGTCAAAATTGATCCAAATGATATTTTTTAAAAAATAATATTTTCCTAAAAACTATAAAATTAAAAAAATATAAAATTGTAAAAAATTATTGGGATAAGGTTTGAAATTTCTTCCATGAATGATTTAGGGTTATGTTTTTAATTTTATAGTAAATAAATTATCTCTTAAAGTGTAAAAAGTCAAGTTGTCACGAGAAGAGTTAAAGGGTTTAACTAATGGTTAATGCCAAAAGATAATGGTTTTAATGTGACCTAAACATGCTTAAAAATTATTTAATGTTATTATTTCAACCCATAATCATTTAAAATTTGATATAAATTTCATTGGAGTCATTTCATGTTGAAAATTAAATTATATTTATTTAGTATTTTGAGAGATTCCAAAAGTGCCCCTCACTTAAATTATAAAAGGGATCCTACTCCCTCACTTAATAAAAAACATTTATCCTTCTTTATAATCCAAAAACTACCTAAATAATCTCTAAAATTTCTTCCCAATATCCTATAATCCTCAATTTGGGAATAAATCAAACCATAATAGGATTTCCGTATAAGCCAAAGGAGTTTTCCAAATAAGTGGTAACATTCTTTAACGATCACGTTAGTTTTATTTATTTCCCCACTCCTTGATTTTTTATTATTATGTTCTTATATAATTATATCAATATACTCAATAAAATAATGTTTATTTTAGTTTAACGGTTTTACCTACACCAACACACACTTCCTTAAAATGGGTAATAAATTTACCGTTCGTGTATGACGATCTACCCCCCCTCACAAAATAATGTCATTAATGTTTTTCTTTACCTCCCATAATTGTTTGTTCTTATGATGGAAAAACTATTTTTATATAATATATATGATATTTATGTTTTATTCAAAATTATTTACTTTTTATATAACACATACCATTATTCTATTCATTTTTTGTAAATACGATAATATCGTTTGTGGAAGTGTGGACAACCACCTCCTCAAAGCGATGTGATTCATTACCAATATAAATAAGACTTATAATGGATTATTTTAATAAATATATTTTATATATAAGAAATATATATGATAATTCAATTATAATATACATATATATAATTTAATTTTCATTCTTGAATATAGAAAATAAATAAAAGTAGTGTTCATGTATTCATACTGCCTACCATCTCCATGAACGATGAATTTCATTTCCTATCTCCAAATTTCATGCATTATTATGAATATATATATACATAATATAGATGATATTTACATCATGGTTTACATTATTTATATGATAAAATCATGATCTATTTAATAGGTTGAATAAGTAATAGGTCAAAACATTTTAAAAAAAATATTAAATTGACACTTGAAATAGTGAAAATAACGAAATATTGTTTGGAACTGGGTAATTAGTGGATTCAAAAAATTTAATATAAATAAATAAGAGTGCATGAAAACGTGAGATGAACTGGAATATGACTTTTAATACCTTATAAATTATGATCTAAAAATATAAGTAACCACTGTCTGCTATATTTTATTTTGGGAGAACACTTCTAATAAGCATACACTATATTTGAAAAATTATTTGGTTTCTTTTTTAATTTATCCAGGTGATCCTTTTGGATTCCCAATTTTCCCTTAAAAGAGTTTTTGATAATAAAGATTTAATTTTCAGTCATTTTACATGCGTGTAATAAGATATTATATGAATTTAATATATGATATTATAAATATGATTATGGTTATAGTATAAGTTAATTAAATTCATAAAATCTTTATAATGGTGTTTAAAGGTCGTTCACCAAAATGGAAATGCAATGGTTGTAGTTTTTTCACAATCTCATTATTATTTGGGATTGTTTGTGTTTAAGTATCCATTGGGGAATATTAATCATCCTTGTTATTTTTTTAAAATACATTCAAAATTGTTTTTACTATTCTAAAATGATTCTTTTAATTCAAATTTAACCCTTTATGAATTTTTAAAAAATGATTTAAAAAGTTATCCTCTCACTATTTTCCCAGACAATGCACTTTATGAATTTTATTACAAAATTAAAAGGAATGTTTTTTGACATATACGAGATGGATGTAATTTCTTTTTGTCATGACATCCTATTGTTTTGAATATTCTTTTATAAATTTATTGGATTTTTTCAATGAAAGTAAATTATTTTATAAATTCGTGGTATTTTAAATAAATGATCCCAAAGTGTTAAGGACTTTTTATCTCACTTTTTACATATATTAGATAAATTTCATATTTATCCTTTCTTATTCTTTCTGGTTTATCTATTTCCCCTCTTGATATATAATATCATGAATGTCTTTATCTTTTTGGTATTTAATGTTCCATTTGATAATTATTAACTTTAATTGGGTTTAGGATTCAAATATTTCAAATTGGTATGGGACACTTAGATTTTAAGATATTTTTTTAAATAAATTATTCTATATACAAAGAATGCTTTGGACTAGTATGACATGTGATTTGGACTATTTAATTCAATCCCAATGGGTTGGGGACTTGTTAATGCAAACCCCTAGCTGCATTACTAGTCTCCTAAGACAATATCATTTGGTAAAAAACCCTTCACATTTGTTTCCAAGAATAATTACATGGGTTTCCACCCACTATGTAAAAATTTCAATAGGATTGATATTTATAGTAACTATATAGAGGATATATAATTACAGTTCAAATTTATGACATTAAGCATTTACTTCATCTTATTTTTTTCTATCTGAATTATTTTAACTACAAATAAATATATGGATTCATTTTCATTCTCAATTATTTAATATCATGGAATTTTTGTTCAGTAATTTACCTTTTTATGATGATTACTTTCATTGATTCTATAGAGACCCCATGCTTGACGTACATAGACTTTACATTACTTTTGCGGAATACTTAGTACATAACAAAAACACACACACAAGGATCATAATAGTTTAGTGTCTTTGGAAACTCAGAATATAATCTTCTAATCACGGTGAAAGATCTTAAACATCTCCTATAAAGGTCTTCTTTTTTTTAAACCTAAATCCTTTCATTGTGTCCTGGGGAAAAGAAAACATAATAGGGTGAGCTCAAATCCTCAGTAAGGATAAACAAAAGAAATATCAATCACGTCATATTCATAAGAACATATCTTTCGGAAATCTTAACCTGCAAAAGAGATCCTAATTTCATAACATGTGATAAATCATAGTAGTGAAATGTAACCCCAATAATCAGAACTTAAAACATGAAACTTTGTTTCATACACACATAATCATAGAGAATCATTTCTTATTAGTAAAGACTCGTTGCCAAGACTATCTTAGTGGACAAAGTCCCTTTCTGAACTGAGTTCACTCCTCGTTTCAGTCCTGTTTCAGTGAACCGGTATAACCTACCGTTCCAGCCATGTCTATCACATGAGATATAAAATCTTTACCCAATTAATTAGAGGGATATATAGGTCCCACCCATCTCATAATGATACTATTCTTATGTGTGCCACAAAATCATAAATCATACATCATTGCATAACCCATGTAGTAAAAATGGGATTCTTAGACAACATGACATCATAAAACAATTCTTATAAGATAAAGGAATTCATAAAAATACTTCCATCAAAACATAATCAAATCCATGTAATAATAGGGATAGAAACAGAACCCTATATTATCTTAGATGGAAAATAATTTTGATAAAACACTTGAACTCCATTCTTGAGGAAAATATCCCTTCTACTTCAAAAACACATTTCCTTTTTTAACATGTCATACAATTCTAAACTAAGATAAGTTTATTAAAAATATACTTAAAAACTTGTAAAGTAATCTTCTTGGAAATAATGTTTTAAAAATCCATTCATGCCGTATAAGTTAAAAAACATTCTTCTCGTACTTTTGTCGGAAAAGTCAAAAAAGTACCTCGTACGAAAAACGACAAAAGATTCCTTTCATATATTTTACTAAAAACTCACCGAAGGGTAAAATAGGATTTAAAAAATTTTAGGTAAATGGAAATAATATTTCATATTGAGGAATCATGGATGTGGATGATAAAATACACCCCAGTATATTTCAAAGTATAAACAATCTCGGATAAAAATGAGATTGTGATATTTCCCTTACCTTAAGACTGATTGGCTTCGTAAGTGTCTGAACCTCATGTATAATGATTTAAATAATGTCATTGAATTATTACAGAATCATATTAATTGTTATGATATCATATATGGTTCACTTATGACTTTATATTACCCAGTCTTTTGTAAATTCCATGTTAAAAAGCGTTTTGGGTAAAATTGTTTCATTTGTCGTCCGTGTTTTGACTTGTAATTATTCATATGATTACTTAGATCATGATTACTTAATTATAGAATATAAAACATGGTTTATATATAATATATATTTATAATATACATATATATAATAAATCAGTAAATGGAAAGAAATACACCGTTCATGGAGACGGTAGGCCGTACGTACGCATGAACGCTGTTTTCGTTTCCTTATTGAGTTGAATGGAATTAAGTAGATGACATACATATATATATACACATAAATCCAGTATCATTATTAGGTCATATATTTCATGATTACTTATTATATATACTTTATAATCATTCATGAATGGTTAAAGTGGAGAATGAATCTCATCGCGTCGTGGAGACGGTATTCCGTACGTACGCACCAGCGATGATATCGTTCTCATCATCGTGAGACTGTATTGGAGTGTATGTATACTATTTCAGAATCAATATTAATTTAAAATAATCATATATAGTTATTATTTGCTCCATTATACACATCCAAGTAAGGTGGTGGTGGAAAATAGATTTCACCACGGCGTGGAGACGGTATTTCGTACATACGCACACGCGGTGATTTCGTTTTCCGTAGGATTGATAGATGGTGAAATAGGGTTGTTTCATACTTATAATAACATATCAGTATATGATTTATACTGATGTTATTACTTCATAATGAAACAACCTAATAAGAAGAAGTGGAAGAAGAAATAAAGTTGAAAGAATCGGTAACGGACATTACATCTTCTTTGAAGTGCTTCTTTGAGACCTCCTTTTATGGTACTAAAATAGGTCTTTGAAGAAGACCAGAACCTCTATGATTTTTCTAGGGAAGTGGAGAGTTTAAATTTGCTGGGGGTGGCCAAGCGTGAAGGATCAAAGTGGTGTGAGGAAGAGGGAGGAGGAGGTTCCCTTTTATAAGGGAGGAGAGGGGTACCTTGGGAATAACTAAAACTATTATTATATTATAAAGTCAAATTCGGTTTTAAATAGCTCAAAATTGATTTATTTAGAATATAAGGTGGGTATGGGTCTCAATTCTCTCATCCAATAGAATTTAGACATGTTTAGGTTCCTATTTTAACCTTATCATTTAGATTTAACATTAAGTTAAATAATTTTACTTTTACCATGTCTTCTTGTGTTCTTATACTATAAGGTTAATAAACTTACTATAATAAGCCAAACAAACCCGAAGTTGTTTATTATTAATATATATAACCATATATAAGTCCTTTGACCAAAAATTAGATTTTTATGAATAAAATAACAATTAATAATATAATATTTGTTTTAAAAACTATTTTATGTCAATTTTGACACTATTTACTAATTGATTTTTGTGAAAATCATAAAAAAATGATTAGTTAGAAATAAAGTTAATTAAATCAATAATAACATGTTATATAAACCTATAAAATTAGTTTAATTCATAAAAAGTCTTAAATTACATTTATTTTGGTATTTATAACATCAATTATGTCAATATTTCATTAATAAGACAATTACTGCATCATCGTTGTGTCATAATAAATGATAATTATTTAATCCCTAAAAATTATAAATAAATTCCTATGATGTAGATACTTGTATTAGATTTCTGGAGACTATTCTTGTTCTAAGTTTCATGAATTGTATCACTAAATTAAAATTATTATACTTATAAGATTTAAGAAAGTGACATGTTGTCACATTCTTGCGTTTAAATAATAATTAAATTATTATCATGGAAAAAAGTACATTAAATGAATCTAATCCGACCCTTAGGTGATATGGGTCGACTTTTAGTCATCCAATAGGATTTTGACATGTGTTAGGGTAATTTTATAATATTATATTTACCCTTAATTACCCGATTTACCTTTAACTATGGTAAATAAAATTTACTGTAGTTACTATTAATAATTCCCAAAAATAAAAAGTATCTTATTAACATAATTTGGATCCACTAATTCCAAATATAGAATCCATTTTTTAAAATTCAATACACAAAATTTTCAGAAATTAAATTAAAAATTATCCCGTTGTCGAAAGAAAACAGGTTTTTCTTTAAAACATTGCAAAAGATTGAATTGATTTATCCTACGAATTAAAGGTAGAATCAATGCTAATGAAATAAATTATAATAAATAGTAATAATATTTTCTATTTATACTTTAAAACCATTCAATATTATAATTTAACCATATAAATTATTGCGATGAAAAAAGTTTTTTTTAATTAAAATATAGCGTGTTTTTACTATTCATCAAAATATGAATGTTACCAGAATAATATGACAAATTTATCCAAAGTAAATTTTTATTTTATGATTCCAAATAAGAATTTTATTTTGTCAAATTGAACTTATAAACATGTCAAAAACTAAATTTAAAGTGGGTGCGCCATCAAAAGGCGGCAAAACTGCATTTTTTGAAAAATACTTATTTTACCTGAAAAATTTAGTTTGTTTATATACCATGTTTTAGAAAATGTTTAAGATTAATAATAATGTTATAAGATTAAAAATTTAGTTAATAATATTCATAACGGCTAGTTCATAATAATATTATAATAATATATCATTGTTTAGTAAAACCCGGTATTGCGTACAACACACGCTATCGGGGAAGGTCGCGATTGCGTGTAATGCAAGACAAGTCAGGGTTGCATGCTGTGAAAGAATCCTTCGTTGTTTCGTATAACATAATCCAACCATATTTCATTTATCCATTGAATATATATATATATATACTCAATGTTGCGTAGAATAACTATTATCAAAATTGTGTGTAACACGATCCGAGAATAGTGTTGCGTATACTGCAAGCTAATATGGTGTTGCGTATAGAGCAATGTAATATTGGTGTAGCATACAACACATGAAATTAATGAAATTAAAAGAATATTTTTCATAAAATCTCACGGTGTTACATTCTACCCCCCTTAAAATGAATTTCGCCCTCGAAATTCGTCGGGGTTATAAATGGTTTACTATTCGAAAGTTTATTTAATATAAACCCACATCGTAAAAAGGAATACCAAAACCAATCTTTAAAAACAAAATTATGAAATGTAACAGTTACCCAAATAAACTAATCACTGGGTTTCCACATAGGTGAAAATATGGATATAGAAGAGAAATCTAACCATCATGTTCTGATGGAGAGTGGTAGAGAACATGGAAATGAAAAAGCCAACAATAAAAAAGATATTGATTTGTGATGATCTAATGTACCGTATGATTAATTGGATATAAGGGAACTAGGACAAATTTTTTTGTTTTCATGATCATTTCCCTAAAGTTGATGAAATTGGAATTATAAGAAATACTTTCGTGATTTTGGTATAGTCTCACCGTTTTTCGTTCTTTGGACAATTTCCACTTCATCTCTTAAAGAAATGAAGTTGAATTTGTCATTAATGATGTGTTAGAAGATCATGTGATAGAATGATGGGTCATTCCATCCATCTCGAACAAAAAGTTATCAAAAAATACATAAGTCCATTTATAGTGAGATTAATCATATATGGTTTATAAAATGGACTTATAATTCATATATCATACTGCTTAATATAATAAAACTAGTTTCTAATAAACAGGGACTTCCTGTAGGCCAGTGGTAAAAGATAAAGGCCAGTCACACTTCGGTTGTGGGTTCGATTCCCCCAGCCTTGTCCGACGCGATGGGTTGTCGCCCGTCCTGCAAGTTTTCCTTTTTCTAAAGAAATATTAATATAACATCCCATCAATAATATCGAATTTTTTTTATCCTAACTTATGTACAACACAATCCATTCCAATATTTAGGCTTATCTAAAATATTTCGATTCATGCTCATAGTATAAAGAAAATGATTACTTGAAATGTCACATAACAATCAAGTGAATGCCATCATTTATCCCCAATATATCATAAGATATATCTTGTTGGTCAAATTACAAATATGTGAATACCTTAATCATGTATTCTCTTGAAGAATGAATACCCATTAATTGAACCAGATTGAAAACATGAATGGAGTTAAAAGTTAACACTTTCCACATACCAGAATCCTCAAAATTCTATATACTCAAACCATCATATCACTTAGTCCTTATAAGAATCATGAGCTCATGAATACTGTCAAACATTTCATTTTCTCCTTATACCTTCATTATGCACATATCATCTGCTTTCCAAAATATTTGAATCACATTTCATGGTTACTGGTACCTTAAAATTAATGAAAACCACAATAGAATAATACAAAAATATTCTAATACACAATAAAAGTACCTCAACAACATTATTTTTGAATACCAACACATAAACACTTCAATCCATCCTCTTCAATTATTGTCCTGGAATAAGTCCTTCCTTGATTTAGAAGTAACTTTTTAGGTCAGGGCATTGAATTGGGTAATTCCCATGTTCTCCACAAATAATACATTGATCTCCATATCAGTCTGTCACTCTATGACCCTTTTCTCCACACAGATAACATCAGTCCCTCCATTTGAGGTATTTTTCAAGGTTATTCTTCCCTTCTTTAGAAATCTCAATCTTCCTTTCCTTATGCTCCTTAATATACGAACATGCATAATAGTCTATCTTCCTTTTCTTTGATGAATTAGGCATACCACTAAATTTCACCTTGTTAATCATATATCGCGATGACTGATTCATCATAATCACAATATCTTTCTCTCTAGGAATTACACAATTTTGTTGCTCATAGTCACCAATTTTCCCATTGGATTTAATGTTAACTGAATTCCTTCTGGTTCCCTCCATTAACTAAAACACAAAAAAAATTCTGTGAGAGGCAAAAATCAAGCTAGAGAAAACAACATAGTAAAGGGGGAGTACCCTCAATATATAACATCTTAGGTAAAATTCTATGATCGTTAGCGCAATTCTAGGACTATAACCTATACGTATACTTATACTTAGAGACATAGCTAGACATACCTTAGAAATATATCTAGGGATCTCACTAACGTTTTCGCATCCTAGTTTCCAAAGGTTGACTAAACCTTTCCTCTGATACCAACTGTAGAGACCCTAAGCTTGACGTACATAGATATTACAATACTTTTTCGGAATACTTAGTACATAACAAAAACACACACACAAGGACTGTAATAGTTTAGTGTCTTTGGAAACTCGGAATATAATCTTCTAATCGTGGTGAAGGACCTTCAACATCTCCAATAAAGATCTTTTTTTTAAAACCTAAATCCATTCTTTAAGTCCTGGGGAAAAGAAAACATAAAAGGGTGAGCTCAAATTCTCAGTAAGGGTAAACAAAAGAAATATCAATCACGTTATATTCATAAGAACATATCTTTTGGAAATATTAACATGCAAAATAGATCATAATTTCATAACATGGGATAAATCATAGTAGTGAAATGTAATCTCAATAATCATAACTTAAAACATGAAACTTTCTGGCATATACAAATAATCGTAGATAATCATTTCTTATTAGTCAAGACTCATTGCCAAGACTATCTTAGTGGACAAAGTCCCTTTCTGAACCGAGTTCACTCCTCGTTTCAGTCCTGTTTCACTGAACCGGTACAACCTACCACTCTATCCATGTCTATCTCATGAGATATAAAATCTTTACCCAATGCATTGGACGAATATATTGGTCCCACCCATCTCATAATGATACCATTCTTATGTGTTCCACAAAATCATAAATCATACGTCATTGCATAACCCATGTAGTGAAAATGGGATTCTTAAACACCATGACATCATAAAACAATTCATATAAGATAAATGAATTCATAAAAATATTTCCCTCACAACATAATCAAATCCATGTAATAATAGGGATAGAAACAGAACCCTATATTATCTTAGATGGAAAATAATTTTGATAAAACACTTGAACTCCATTCTTGAGGAAAAAAATCCTTTCTACTTCAAAAACACTTTTCCTTTCTTAACATGTCCTATAATTCTAAACTAAGAGAAGTTGATTAAAAATAAACTTGAAAACTTGTAAAATAAACTTCTTGGAAATAATGTTTTAAATATCTATTCGTGCCGTATAATTTAAAAAAACATTCTTCTCGTACTTTTGTCGGAAAAGTCAAAAAAATACCTCTTACGAAAAACGACAAAATATTACTTTCATATCTTTTACTAAAAACTCAGAGAAGGGTAAAATAGGATTTAAACAATTGTATGTGAATGGAAATAATATTACATATTGAGGAAACATGGATGTGGATGATAAAATACACCCCAGTAAATTTCAAATATAAACAATCTCGGATAAAAATGAGATTGTGATATTTCCATTACCTTAGGTCCGATTTGCGTCATAAGTGTTCAAACCTCCTGTATAATGATTTAAATAATGTCATTGACTTATTACAGAATCATATTAATTGTTATGATATCATATATGGTTCACTTATGACTTTATATTACCCGTTCTTTTGTAAATTCCATGTTAAAGAGTGTTATGGGTAAAATTGTTTCATTTGTAATCCGTGTTTTGACTTGTAATTATTAATATGATTACATAGATCATTATTCCATAATTACAGAATATAAAACATGGTTTATATATAATAAATATTCAGAATATACATATTTATAATAAATCAGTAAATGGAAAGAAATACACCGTTCATGGAGACGGTAGGTCTTACGTACGCATGAACGCTATTTTCGTTTCCTTATTGAGTTGAATGGAATTAAGTAGATGACATAAATATATATACACATAAATCCAGTATAATTATTATTTCATATATTTCATGATTACTTATTATATATACTTTATAATCATTCATTAATGGTTAAAGTGGAGAATGAATCTCATCGCGTCGTGGAGACGGTAGTCCGTACGTACGCACGAGCGATGATATCGTTCTCATGATCGTGGGACTGTATTAGAGTGTATGAATACTATTTCAGAATCAATATAACTTTAAAATAATAATATATAGTTATTATTTACACCATTATACCCATCCAAGTAAGGTGGTGGTGGAAAATAGATTTCACCACGGCGTGGAGACAGTATTCTGTACGTACACACGCGCGGTGATTTCGTTTTCCGTAGGATGGATAGATGGTGAAATAAGGTTGTTTAATACTTATAATAACATATCAGTATATTAGTGATACTGATGTTATTACTTCATAATGAAACAATCTAAGAAGAAGAACTGGAAGAAGAAATAAAGTTGAAAGAATCGGTAATGGACATTACCTCTTCTTTGAAGTGTTTCTTGAGACCTCCTTTTTGGGTACTAAAATAGGTCTTTGAAGAAGACCAGAACCTCTAGGATGTTTCTAGGGAAGTGGAGCGGAGAAATTGGCAGGGGTTGGCCGATCTCGAAGGCTCAAAGTGGTGTGAGGAAGAGGGAGGAGGAGGTTCCCTTTTATAAGGGAGGAGAGGGGTACCTTTGGAATAACTAAAACTATTATTTTATTATAAAGTCAAATTCGGTTTTAAATAGCTCCAAATTTATTTATTTTGAAGCTAAGGTGGGGATGGGTCTCAATTCTCTCATCCAATAGAATTTAGACAAGTTTAGGTTCCTATTTTAACATTATCATTTAGATTTAACATTAAGTGAAATAATTTTTACTTTTACCGGGTCTTCTTGTGTTCTTATACTATAAGGTTAATAAACTTACTATAATAATCCAAACAAACCCGAAGTTGTTTATTATTAATATATATAGCCATATCTAAGTCCTTTGGCCATAAATTAGATTTTTCTGATTAAAATAACAATTAATAATATAATATTTGTTTTAAAAACGATTTTATGTCAATTTTGACACTATTTAGTAATTTATTTTTGTGAAAATCATAACAGAATTATTAGTTCGAAAAAAAGTTAATTAAATCTATAATAACATGTTATATTAACCTATAAAATTATTTTAATTCATAAAAAGTATTAAATTACATTTATTTTTGTATTTATAACATCAATTATGTCAATATTTCATTAATAAGACAATTACTGCATCATCTTTGTGTCATAATAAATGATATTTATTTAATCCATAAAAATTATAAATAAATTCCTATGATGTATATTATTGTATTATATTTCTGGAGACTATTCATGTTCGAAGATTCATGAAGTGTATCACTAAATTAAAATAATTATAGTTTAAATATTTAAGAAGGTGACATGCTGTCACATTCTTTGGTTTTAATAATAATTAAATTATTTTCATGGACAAAAGTCCATTAAATGAATCTAATCCGACCCTTAGGTGATATGGGTCGACTTGTAATCATCCAATAGGATTTTTACATGTGTTAGGGCAATTTTATAATATTATATTTACCCTTAATTATAAGATTTACCTTTAACTATGGTAAATAAAATTTACCGTAGTTACTATTCATAATTCCCAAAAATAAAAAGTAGATTATTAACATAATTTGGATCCACTGATTCCAAATATGGAATCCATTTTTCCAAATTCAATACAAAAATGTTGCAGAAATTAAATTAAAATTAATCTCGTTGTCGAAAGAAAACGGGTTTTTTTTAAAACATTGCAAAAGATTGAATTGATTTATCCAACAAATTCAAGGTAGAATCAATGCAAATGACATAAATTATATTAAATGGTAAAAATATTTTCTATTTATACTTTAAAACCATTCAATATTATAATTTAACCATATAAATTATTGCGATGAAAAAAGTTGTTTTTAATTAAAATATAGCATGTTTTTACTATTCATCAAAATATGAAAGTTACCAGAATAATATGAAAAATTTATCCAAAGTAAATTTTTATTTTATTAATCCAGAGAATAATTTAATTTTTTCAAATTGAACTTATAAACATGTCAAAAACTAGATTTAAAGTTGGTGCGTCAACAAAAGGTGGCAAAACTGCATTTTTTGAAAAATACTTATTTTACCCTAAAAGATTATTTTTTTCTTATACCATGTTTTAGAAAATGTGTAAGGCAAATAATAATGTTATAAGATTCAAAATTTAGTTAATACTATTCATAATGGCTAGTTCATAATAATATTATAATAATATATCATTTTTTAGTAAAACCCGGTATTGCGTACAACACTCGCTATTGAAGAAGGTCGTGATTGCGTGTAATGAAAGACAAGTCAGGGTTGTGTGCTGTGCAAGAATAATTCATTGTTTCGTATTACATAATCCAACCATATTTCATTTATTCATTGAATATATATATATATATATATATATACTCAATGTTGCGTAGAATAACTATTATCAAAATTGTGTGTAACACGATCTAAGAATAGTGTTGTGTATACTGCAAGTTAATACGGTGTTGCGTATAGCGCAAGGTAATCTTGGTGTAGCATACAACACAAGACATTAATGAAATTAAAAGAATATTTTTCATAAAATCTCTGGGTGTTACAGATTCAAGTTAGCTTCCACTGTACATTACCCTTACTAAGAAAATGATCTCACCCCTTTCTGATGTTTTATTTTTTCTTAGGTTTCCAAAAAGATTAATATGGATGATATGAAAGGTTAATCACGGATAATAATGATCTTCCCAATGATTTTTTTTTATTTTATGTCTAAAATTTAATTTAAATTTCAATTATGTATATAGTTTACCAATAATACTAAATTATTTAATCCTTGGGAAGAAATTTCTTGTATTTTATTGTAATGAAATAAATTAAGGCACAGGTTTAAAAATTATAGGTTCTAGGAATTACATTATTATAAATTATAAATTGATAATTTGATGTAAATATTGTCTGATAGATTCTTAAAATCAGAATATGATAATTATATAATAATAATATTTTGATATTTTTTTTAACAAATTATACTTTGATAATGACTAATAAAATATTATTTGATAATTTGGTGTAACTATATTTATATAATTATTTTAACTTTTTTTAAATTCAATTTAAATACTCTTTGATAATTTTATAATTTATCACTTGAAATTTTCTCTGTGGTTCATTTTTTTAAATTAAATATTTTCCCCACTACTGGGAAGACAGAAAAAAGAAAAAAACATAAAAAAAGAAAAAAAATAAGAAAAAACAAAACCCTTAAGAACCATGATAAGGAATGAAAGGAGATTGGTCACTGTCGTAACCAGATTTTGAGTAGAGAACCAAACAATATAGAAGTAGTTATCACAATCACATGTAAGGGAGCCCTTGGATTACTCAGACTCAAAAAAATAATCTAAGAATGAAGGATGAGTGGTTTAGCTATTTATATTCAATGTTATGTATCATATTTCAAAAACTAAAAATAAAAAAATATGATCTAATGTGAGATTCAAAAGAAATTTTAATATGGAGTGTTTAACTAAAACCCATTAAGGAATTTTTTAATTTTAATCATAATAAAATGAGTACTTTCATGGATTTTAAAATTAAGTCGCTTGAGAAATATGGGAGTTTTAGTGTGTGGAGGAAGGATAAGTTAATAGAAACAGAAAAAAACATTAAAATAAAATGGAAAATAAAATGAAATGAAATAAATAGGTAAACAGTACCCTTAAATGTTATTTTGAAAACACACGACCCACAAAAAGGATATATTGCACCAGTGGTCAAACCCACATTATATATTTAATGGTGGTATCACATTTCCCTTCTGAGACACTACTCAAGAGATATTCAATTTTTTCATAAAAATAGTATGAACATGTTATAATATATTTCCTATTTTTATTATATCAATACAGTGGACATATAGGCCCTAGAATCCCATATTAACTGAGTACCTAACTCAAAATAATTCCTCTTAAATATACTAATGTGTTTTAAGTCAACAATAGATTCGTTACATTAACAATACCATTACCCTTACTTAAATCATTTAAATCATTTACAAAGTAATTTTTATTAGAAAAATTATATTATCAGATAGGAATAATCATAAATCAAAATCAAAATAGGGTTTTATTATTATTAAAAAATAGAGAAAGAAAAATTTTACACATTTAATGAATTATATTCCAAGAGAAGAATTTATATAGGTCATGATAAAAAATCTCATGCCACTATTCTCAAACATAGAACCCTTTCTCCCATGCCTTCTCCTAGATCCATCTATACTACCAGTGAATCTATAAAAGTGGTAATATATTCTTTATTATTCATTTAATTCCACCTTATATAATCCACACTAGACAAACTTCAGAAGATGCATCAGGATCTAACTCCACGTCCTCCCAATCAATGAAATTCACAGTATCAACCATGTTCCTCCTATGTTGTGACACATAAAACATGTTGTGCATACCTCAATAGCAAGAACGATGATCCAAATGACATTCCACCATCCAAACCTATTCTATGACCAATAAGGGTAAAAAACCACGGTTATAACGTTACTTATTTCCTCAAACATCAGTGACCTAAGTTAGGAGACACTATTAATAAAAAATAGTCACCCACATTGAACTCTAAAGGCAAACTTTTACATTTGGGATACAATCATGGTATAATTTGGGCACTGATCAACTTCTTATAAATTAGACTCACTCTCTCAATGATCCCCTCAAATAAACTCAGTCCAAAAAATGATGCCTCACCTACCTCATTCCAATAATGTGTTTAATGGAACAACCTCGCATAATGATCCTTATAATGTGAAATCTAAATTGGTGTCCCATAACTATTTCGGTATGCACACTCAACAAAGGATAAATCATTTTCCCATTGTCCACTGAAATCTAGAATGAATGCTCAAAGAATATCCTTCGGTATGTGCATAGTCTACTCCAACTATCCATCTACTTCAGAATGGCATGCTGTGATCGATCTCAAATGGTTCTATTAGACTTTTTGAAAAACTACCAAAACCAAAATGTAAAACATATGTCTCTTTATTAAAAATGATCAATGAAATTCCATGTAAGTATATTATTTCATAGACATAAATCATTCCTAAATTATCCACTGAGTGAGTGTATTGGATTGATTAAAAGTGGAAAAATTTAATCATCCAATTGAAAATCACCTAGATGACATCATATCTCTTTAGAGTACTAGGTATCCCCGTCAAAAATTCATTCTCGATTCCTCACACTTATACATAGTCATAGGAATAAGATATAGAAACTAACCAGAAAACTGGTGCTCAGCTATTACCCTATATCATTAAAGGTACCAAGATAAAAACCTATTGACATCCCTTTTCATCCTTAGGCACCAAAGCTATCACCTAAAGTTATGGTAAATCATTTTCATACCAGTATTTACTACATATCTATAGTTATAAAAAAATCTCATCATAACATGTTTGGTGAATGTAGGGTCTATAACTATCTTATGCACAAGGATTACATCACCATCACTCAATGTCTACCAATGTATCAGATCACCTAGAAATAGATTTTCCTAAATCACAACACACTTTGTGTGTGAATATTATCCTTCAATTACCTAGTCTTACCACAGAGGAGTTTCCCACCAAGGGAGAATAATTCATTGATCTTTGATCCTTTGAAGCAACCATCTTCTAGTTAGAAAATATTCTTATGAAGAACCCCTGCTCATTAGAATGCCTCTCCCCATGACCCTTTTTAGTATAATTCTTAAAACTAAGAGAATACGAAACAAAATTACCATTACCTAGTAAATAATCCATATCAAAGTAGAACATTTTTATATACTCAACCAAGCCCCTATATCTATTATTCAGGTCCTTCTGTATGAAGATATAACGAAGGCTCATGAGGTTAGGGTAAACAAAAAACCTCCTCCTATAGAGATAGTGTCACAAACACTTCATATTGTGGTCAACAAATAACTAATCCATGTTTTGATTAGGGTAGTTCTGCTCCTGGGGTTATAGATTACGTGACCCGTAAGATACTAACCTCTCCAGCCACATATTTATTTCTCCCAAACAATTTCCTAATGCCTAATAGTATATGTTGTATCAGATCACTAGATTGGGTAGTATCATCATTGGAGATATAATAAACCTACTCTATATCTCATGAAATGCCTCTTCATCCTAGTTTTTGAATAAAAATTTAATGATTTCTTTGTCAGTACATTCTGGGGTGGATATAGACAAGAAAATTCTTAGATAAACCATCTAAAATATCTTGGTAAAATTGAAAATCTCTTGATACGAAACACATTATAGGGATGTGTATAGGAAATGAATTCATATAATTTATCTAGGTATATGGATATATCTATCTCAAAAACCACATGTTCTAGGAACTTTACCTCACAATTCAAGAAGTCCTGGTTAGATATCTTAGTATGTACCTAATGTTATCAATGTTTAATCTAGACTATATCAAGGATCCTATCACGATTCTCCACATTCAGTGAGTAGATGTTGATGTCGTTGAAGAATACTATGTTGAAAGTGTCTAGGTAGGGTTTCAAGATCATGTTTATGAGGTCCACGAACCTTATATCATCTTCACTAGTTTTAACTACATCCAAACGTATTCGTATTACCCATACCAAGTATAGAACACCATATTTTAATGTTAAAATCTTTAACTCAAAGATGGGGATAAACCAGTTAGAGGAAAATCTTAAACCATAAGGATCCCCACAACTGATCAATAAACTTTTTTGATATTAGGTAATGGGTATATGTTCTTCACCATCAGTTGTTCCATCTTATGTAAATTTATGTAGATTCATACACTACCATCTAATTTATTCTATGACATCATAGGGGCACTCCATAGTGAAATACTTTTCTTTATAAATCCCTTATACACCATGTCATCCAGCTACACCTTAATCTCTATCGTCTCAATTAGTGACATATGACAAAAGTGGTATTGAAATGGGTTGTATGCCTAGAATGAGATAAATGTCAAACAAAACAACTCTATTAGTTGGAAAACATATAAAGTTATTTATAAATACATCCTCCTAAGATCCATGACTAGAGGAAGAGTTAAGGGGGATGTCAATGATCCTGAGGAATGATCCTAGACAACCATTTAAGCTATGATCATGAAGATCTAACTCAAGTCTTGTCCTTCTATACCTACTCCCAGTTTACACACTTTGGATATCATGTATATCTTCATATTTGGTAATGTAAATGACACTTTTCTACAATAGAAATAAATTTTATGTTGTAATATGATCATATAGTCCATGTCGATAATCACATCAAAATTCATAGTCTTTAGAATTATGAATTCACATAGATTTCTATAATAGGTGACATCAAATGAACACTTTGGGAATCATTGAAGATGGTCCACTCTCATTATCAATGGTGTATCAGGTGATATTAACTCACAATATAATTAATAATTTTAATCTTGCACCAAATTTTGAAAAAAATTCATCAATGAGAAACTCTAGAATGTTGAAAGATATTATATTGACCTATCAACCATTCACAGTCTCTACAAGTTCAAGGATTCAATCAATGATTTCTACTCATTCCTCAGCATCATGAGGGACATAATTTACCTAAATAAATGGATAATAATGAATTTTAATGTTATAACATGTATGACCATAGCTCCGGACTCATATTACGAGGAAATATAAAAAGATGAAGACTTTTGGGTGAAATGGAAGTACTACCTAAACTATAGTGTAGGTATATAATCATGCAAAAATTCATAATCTTAAACATCTTGTGATAGATTAGGACATCCTCACCTAAATATGTAGTTTGACAAGACTATGTCGAGGTGATATATTCTATAATGAAAAATAAATACTAGGAAAATAAATAGGTCCTATCCACTATAAGGGATTAAAAAATGTTCTCCTTAGAGTGTACCCGTAATCTATGGTATACTGCTCATAACATTAAACCAGGTCTCCATATCTTGATATTAGTCACATTCATCATAAATACACTAAAAATATATATTTTTAGTAAATATTATTAATTTCAATAAAGATATATCATCAAAAAGTGGAGATAAAGTTATATCACAGAAGAGATACTATCCTAATCAAATAGCATAAATAAATAAATGTAATTAAAGAACTAATATGTGGAAAAAAAATCTATATAAATGAGGAATCTGAACCTACATTCCTAGTCATGATGTATGAATTCAACTAAAATATCAGAAACCGCACATCAATATCATGTGCATCTCCCAATATGAATTTAATCAATGTTAACAAAAAATAACATTTCCCCCTCCTTTTGGAATCTCATAGGTATACTATATAGTTATCTATAGGCACTGTGGTGTCTCCCATGCCCAAGTCCAGACTATACTGTCTCCCATTTTCCCTATCAAAATCAATTCAAAGAGAATAAAAAAGTTATCGAATCCTAATATACATTAATAGAATAATGTAACACCCCGACCCAAACCTTTAGGTTTGATATGGAGGGTCACATGACCTAATGCACACCTCCCCATATAAAAGAGGCATCCTATTAATAGTGAGGGTTTATGTCATTATAAGGGAGACTATAAACTTCGTATCATGTCATAGGATAAATATTAATAAAAATAAATATAATAAATAATATTATAATATATATAATTAGAGTACATGTAGAAATATAATGATGGCATACATGTAATGCAAATAAACAACTTCCAAGGTGGAAAGCTAAGTTAGTGTAATAAGTATAGATAAAAAAAATAAAAAATCAGCAGGGCAATCTAGATTTGACCCCGGTCCTCCAGAATATCTATACTCTTACACCCAACCTTCAACCATTGTATCCTTTCCCTTTATTGGATCTCTATCCAGGAAATCTATAAGCTGACTGGAATTCCCAAGTAATGTGTGAGTATAAGACTCTGTAGGACAATAATACTGCATATATAACCAATTTGGATCATGTATAATAGTTATATGCCATTAATATAATAAATATTTATCATGATCAATTTCGAAAAATAAAAAAATCATAGTGATTCTTCACTAAAAACCCACAACCCCACCCCCCCAGCCATACCAGCTTTGGCTTCATGCCAAAAGATAAAGGTATTTTTTGGTAAGATTAGAAATAACCAAAAGGCTATCGATATGTCACTCATTATCCAAAATAATTTAGTGATAATTAAAATTAGATTCTATATGGAATCAAATTCAAATGCCACTTAAAATCCACAAGGCATTGAGTTTCAACATATTCCTTGAAGTCATGAGGGCATCAAGTTATATCTGTCTAAAAGGCTATCATAATACACCATCATTACCATCCCATGTCATGTATGATTTTTATAAAGGGGTAACATACCATGATAGTAACTTATCACACAAACCAAACACTAAACCTTCAAAGGAAGGATAATACACAACAAGGCATAATATAATAAGAAAACATAACATGACATCATGAGTAAAATAGTATCATAACATAAGAAAATTTCAATCAACAAAAAAATTTGTAAAATTGATTCTAGAAATTATTAGGAACCATTATCATAATGGGAATTACAAGTTACACACAAACAAACACCCATATCTAATCACAGTCAATCATTATTTTTAGTTATAATGATACAAAAAATTATAACATGGAAACATGTGTTAACGAGATCCCCAATAATGTAATGAAATTCCTACCACAAAATTTTTAAATTTAAAAGATATGTATAACCACCCCATGTTGTTAAAAATATATAATTTATACCACTATATTCAAGAACATCTTCTTATAGGCCTTATTAACATAGTTGTTAAAACGTCAATGCTCAAGGTTCATCAAAGGTCTCTAGAACCAAAACCATCTATTTTATTTAATAAATAAAAATAAAGTATCACATATAATGAGACTTTATCTCTTCAGTACAATTTCTAAATTATCATTTTTATCCAACACATGTGATAACATTATTTTATTCAAGAATAATGATAAAACCACATGTGATAATAAAAATTTCTTTCTAAACTAAACTTAGAACATATATTGTAGTTCATTATAATTCTTCATTGATAGTTATATGTAATTATATTTGATAATTTTTATATTTAAAATTTGATATTTTTTTTATAAATTATCCTTTGATAATTTAATATAATTATACTTTTAATTTTTTTATAAATTAAAATTGATAATTTGATGTAATTATCATTTGAAAATCCTATAAATTTAACATTTGGTAATTCACATAATTATATTTTCATATTTTATTATAAAATTTCCTCTTATAATTTGATGTAAATATCATTCCATAATTTCTAATAATTATCCTATTATAATTTCACAAATAAATAAGTTTTGATAATTTTTTTATAAATATCTATTGATAATTTTTAATAAGTTATTATTCACTAATTTAGTGAACTTATTTATGGATTATTCAATATATTAATATCATTTAAAAATTTCTTAAAATTAATCTTTGATAATTTTATAAATTATACCTAGATATTATTGGTTTTATTATTTTTTTTTAAATTCCACAATTTTTTTCTACAATTGAGAAGAAGGAAAAATAAGATAAAAAATAATAAAAACAAAATAATAATAAAAAATCAACATCCCTTAGGCACCACACATAGGGAAGGAAGAAGAGGGGTCATCACCATGCCTGGATCTAATGAAGAGAATACAACTAGATCAAACAAGTAACCCAAATCGCATCCAAGGGAGCCTCATGACCACTCAGACACTTCAAAATCACATAAAAATAAAGGATGAGTTGTTCAACTATTTTGAATACATGACACGTAAGAAATTTCTAAAAATAAATGTTTAAAACCCTTGTGATTCAATCTAAGATTAAATTTTGGGTGTTTAGTTCCATCACATTGAGTTATTGCTAATTTTAATATGTCAAAATGAGTGATTTCATGGTTTCTCGATTAATGATTTGTGAGGCAGAGGAGAGTTTCAGTATTCTAAGGATGGATAATTTAAGATAAAAATATATAAAAAGAATAAAATAAAAATGAAAATAAATAAATAAAATAATTAGGTAAAATTTTACCCATTAGTTTGATTTAACCAAAGCCCTAACATAAACAAAGGTTATGTAATGCATTGAGTAAAAACCATTTTTTGGATATAATGGAGGTCTCAAATTTAATGTCTCAGACAATGTTTAGGACATAATATATTATTTCAGAAAAAACAATGCGTGAATGATATAATGTAGTTATTTCTTTATTATATCAATAACACTTTTCTATGGGTCTCAGAATCCCCAACACACTTAGTGATAAAATCCAAAAATGTTCTATTAAATATTTTAGAGTGTATGAAGGTGAAAAATATTCATTACATTAATAAAACTTTTACCATTTTGTAAAGCTGTTAAATCATTTGTAAAGTGTTATTATTAAAAAAAATTATATTTTCACATAAAAATTCGTCAAAATTAAAAACAAAAGTGGGTTTTATTATTGTTAAGAAATTATAATATTACAAAATTATTGACATGAAACCTGGTGAAAATTTGAAAAAATAAGGTTACCCACTTCATAGGACCTTTATCATGTAATGTGTTTAACTAGAGGGATTTTTTACAAGGTCGTTTCTATGAATTATTGGTGCTAGAAACAAATGGTTTTGACCCACTTATGTTTTTAGTTTGTGTAATTCATGGGTTTTGGCCCATGGGAGGTGTTGTTTTTACATATTTCCGTCTTGAATATAAATAAGATAACATTTCTATACATTATAATCAAATTGATGGACCCAAAGAACATGGGGAAAAGATAAATATTATATTCTATAATTAATTAATGATATTAATGAATTTATGGTCAATGTCATGATGACTTTTGATTCAACGGGTAACAAAATTCTTAGTCTATTAGTTGACCTATTTTGAAAAATTAATGATTTCCTATATCATGAAAATATATCATGTGGGAGTACTAAAAAGAAATTATTTTTAACTTATTAAAACATAATTTAAAAAATACTTATGGATTTTTTAACTATAAAAAGTGACCTTATATTTTTCAAAAAATAATTGATTCTCTATTTCACAGGATTAAAAAATAATATCTCATTTTATGGCTTCAAGAAACCCCTACCAAAATCATATATCCTGAAAAGTGTTTAAATTTGAATGAAATTTTTAAAAAATAACATTCATACAGTATTTGTTTTTAGGATTTATTAGATCATGTGTTTCCTTCTGTTCCTTTATAAAATAGACAACATAAAAAAAATTGAAGTGGAGATGTATTTTAATAATTTTTTATATAAGAGAGATAATTTTATAAGGCACAATTTCAATTTCATAAACATTAAGAAAAATTCCTGTGAAATTTTATTGAAGATTATTTAGGGTGTAAATGGAAAGTCCATAGAGAGTGTCAATTCCTGATATGACATACATGAAGGGGAATGAGAAAACTATTTCTATCATGATATTAACCTAGTAAGTCTCAATATGATGCAATGGAATAATTTAGTGTAACCCTTGAATCCCAAATTTGATAAGCTACTAGTTGACAACTAGAATCAAGGGTATCAATTCTATTATAGAAGAAATTAAAAATCTTTATTTTATCAATTTCACACAAACCAATATCATTAAAAACCTAGGATTAGAGTATAAGTATATGATTTCAAAAATTATTTTCATGTCATAAATAAATGAAAAAAAATAAATCTAAAAAATAATAAAAAGTGAATAACAATCATTAATATACACAATATAAAAAGAAATAAAATTAAAATATTATGGATCTATCTAACAACTATATTATTAAATATAATATAGCACAATATAACCTTTTACATGGTATTTCACAGCAACAAATAATAATGTAGGGGTTGTTATGAAATAGTAATTATTTGGGTTCTCTTTAAAATCCATTGTATCAATGTTAATGAAGAATATTGAATCCTTATTGAATGAAATTGGAAAATGGATTGTCCATCCCGCCATAAGATAAGGCAATAATATCCCATATTACTACCTTGAAACTCTCCAAAAAAATATGCATAAATCATTATTAAAAAAAATTAATATATAAAGGTATCTTATAACATGTATCCTACAAAATCTACACACAAGGGAATAAAACATCAATCAATAAAATAAAATTATTTTAGTAAATATACATATTAGCAACATGTATTATTCATATAGAGAATGAGATCTAAATCATCACTAAAATAAAAAAAAATATAATTTTATACTTATAATAGTCACTACACAATCACAAATTTATGACTACCACATGTTACCCAATCCCATTTCTGTCAATGATATACATTAATTTAAATTAAATCATCTTAAAACATTTATATTAATATATAATGGGGGTCAAACAATCAATCTTCAATATTTTTATCAATCAAAATGATGTAATAATAGAATTATCTATAAAATATTTACATATAATTTCCCCATCATTGAACTTCATAACCACATAATTCACCTATATCAAAACCATTCATCCTCTAACAACACTTCACTAAATCATCATCGCAATGAAACAGTCAATTCCCTCTTATCATTTCTATGTTATGTCAACTACTTCAGAATACAACATTAAATCATGATCTTGGAACACAACCTTCATTCATATATTATAAAATATATTAATGGAATACCTAAGAAAATTAACAACTCCAACTATTTTATAATTAATAATACATATATTTACCTATCTAGTATACACCACTTGATTAATTTGATATGAAATGCTTTATATTGTCAGAATCCTTCCATATAATTTATCTTTCTATTAATCAAAATATTAAAATCCAAATGATTGTAATTAAAAAACAATAATTTCCCAACCAACCACATGACCTAATTGATCACATAACCTTTAATCCTAACTATATAACCACATTAAGTTTTCAATCCATAACCACTAATGAATGGTAGAACAATATAAAAACCTAAATAAAAAGTTAGTTTTCAAATCATCAACCTTATAAAAGTTATGATTCCTTATATGAGTGACATTTGACTTTTTAATTAAATTTATCGACCCCTTAGTTAGATAAAAAAATTTATCGACACTTTATACATCCTCTGAGAGAATAAAAGATAAATAAGGGATCATTAATACACCAAAAGAAATAAACATAACATTTAACATACTATTAATATAAGATACGAGTCAATAATTCCAATGATGAAATCCATCAATGGGTTGTAGATATACCAAAAATTATCCCATATAAATACATAAGTCCATTACAATGTATTATAAAATCTTTAAAAGAAAATGTGTAGGGTTTTTGAATTTCTTATTATTGTTAATCGAATTTCTCAAAAACCATGATGTGTCCATCATAACCACTGTTTATCTTTATATATCAATGAAAAATTTGAAATTTATGGCATGTTTTAACTGATATATAAATATAATAAAACCATTTATAAAATGAAACTCACACATATTATATTTATAACATGATATGTTGAAATATATAAGGTCATGTTTAGAAACGTTCCTAAAAACATTGATATAAAACCATGAATTTTCAACTAACTAATTTTTAATAGACAAATTATTAATGTATTATCAAAATACGCCAGAATTTTTTAATTTAAAAAATATTATGTTTTAATTTCCTTGAATATTACTATTCTTAATAAAAAAATTCTTAACATTATAACTAAAAGCTATTATAGTTCCAATTAACTATGATGGGTTCAACTAGACCATGATGTGTTCCCAAATTTATGTTAGTCATCCCCAAATTCAATCTCTATCACCTCTAAAAAATATATTTTCTATAATAATCCTTAATTGTAACCAAACAAAACAAGTATTATTCTAACATGATTTATTTTTTTCATTATACTGAATTTCTCACAAATCATAACTTCAAATTATAAAAATCATTTGTCAATTTCTAAAAATCCACGAATTAAAAAAAATAAAAAATCCAAGCGTCAACATTAGATACCTCTCAAAAGATTTTTATTCTAAATAAATCCAAAACATAAAAGTGTGAAAAAACATATCACAAAAATTGAAACTATCATGTTGGATTTGTTTGAAATGATTTCATTCTAAAAAATACAAACAAAATTATATATTAAAATTTGTACTTCCACTTCATGTAACAAGAATCATGGTTAAAAATAGATCAGGATATTAGAAATTCAAATATTATTCCCACTATCATATAATTTATTACAATCAATTGTGCTTATATATAACAATCCAAGGAATGATCCATTCACACAACAAATTATTTTGATTTTCTTGAATTCCCATTAGTCCCTAAAAATAAAATTATTTAATATTGATATCACCCCAATAATTCAAATTATAATAATCATGAAGATACATTTTATACTATAATACATGGAAATAGTTATGAATATAATCAAATCGTGGGGTATGTGAAATATAACTTGCCACAATGCCAATATGTTTTAAAACCATGAATGATATGACGAATAAAAAAAATGGTTATATATATATATATATATTAAATATTCATTTTACACACTAATTTGAATATGTTAATAAAACATAATCACTAGAATAAAATAATATAAATATCTTCTTTCGATCAATATATGACTTATAATGACCTCACATCATCTTCATCAACTCTGTATTCATCTACACCACTTCCATCATATCCCGTAAAAAATATAATCTAATAATTTCCATCAAAAAATTAGTTTGTAATTGATAAGACATCTAATTTAATTATATAAATTATGGTAAGGTCATGGAGGAGTGATAACTATTATTTTATGGGGAATTTTAGTGGTAGATTCATAGACCATGATCTGGTATAGTACCGGATGCAAGATCCTAATATATCCTCTAATTTATAAATTATCTACTCAGTCTATTTTTCAGTAAGGGGTTGAAAAGATTTTATTGGGTACAAAAAAATAATAATTATTATTTTAAAGTCTATTTATAACTATAATGTAAATAGAAGCTTCTGATATTGAATAATTTCTCTCAAACTCTAGAGATATCTATTAGCTCCTCTAAGTAATTCATTTATAAGCCTTACATATACATTAATTCTTTGACTATAAATAAATTATGACAATTTATTATTATATCAATTGAAATCTAAATAAAATACCACACGTTAAATAAAATTGGAAAATCTATTGAAAAATATATTGAGATATTTTCATATTTCTACCATGGAAAATTTAATGTCTGTAAAAAACTCATTGAATTTTAATATTAAAAATTCATTTTCTCTTATACAAAATACTTGGACACCAAAGTATCCATTTTTTTCTTCACCCATGAATTCAAAATTTACTTTTTAATATCATGATATTTCTTCACAATTCATTGAGACACTACAAAATGTGGGTTCTATAACTCCAAAAAAACAATCTCAATCATATAAAAAGATATATATATATCTTTATATAAAACAACACCTAGTGGTACTAACACAATATCTATTTATAAAAAGAATATTGTTTTATAATTTAATCTCATTATACTTCCAAAATTGGACCTCCCAACTGAGACTCTTCCACTTAAGTAATGAATGGAGTTTCCACCATTTTCTGATATAGGGAACCTTCAAAAATAAACTCATTTGAATCAAATTTTAAATTCATGGAATGATCAATAAATTTTTAAATCACCTCTAACTTCAATATAAATATCATTATAATTATTCAACCTTTAAATTTTAACTATCACATTATATATCCATAGAGTACATATCATATGAAAATAACATTCTTAGAGTATTTTCACAAATCCTTAATGACATAAGATTATATCACTCTAATAAAATATTTATAAAAAACATTAATGATCAATAAATATTATAAATTATTTACTCAATAGTTAATTTCTCAACATATTCAAAGAAAACAAATATCTATATTTTTAATGAAATGAGTTTCATAGTAACATTCATGAAGTATAAATTCCAAGACACATATGATGTAATTTAATTATTTTTTATCAATATAATAACAAATCCAATACATTATGAATTATAATAAAACAAATTCAATATCTCTCCTTGAGTATCCAAAGGAAAAGGTAATTTATATTATTCTTCTTTTGATGCTCAAATTTGACTTGGTATTTCTCTATCTACAAACAAGTATGTTTTTTCGTGGTTAATATAGTTAAAATTACCAGAATATGAGAAATCATATTCCCAAAATTTTTATAATAACCTTTGAAACAAAGATATTTATACACCTCTGACACATTATTCAATGCCTAACAATTAATAAATACCTAAATAATCATAGTATCCATAGATAAACATTGTAGGGAAATAACATGGGAAATAGATACTACTAAAATCATGATCAATAACTATTATATCAGACCATACAGAAAATAATAACAAAAAATAATAGTATTATTATCATGTAAACTAATAATAAATGATATAACTAATTAATATTATATAAAATTGATAATTGTATTTATAGAACACATAATAAATCAATATGATAAACATATTGGGTGAAATTTTAACTTTAATGAGTAAAAATATGACATAAAAATAACTACGTCAATATTTTAATTCCATATTTTGAATATTATATTCCTTAACCCTTATTGGATGGAATATTTTCCATAGATAAACCTTTAAATACTTTTAATATCCTTTTAACTAATCAAATAAGTCATCTATCATTTGTAAATGATACAGGTTATTTCTAATTACAAAATCAATTTACAAATAATTTATTTGTATTATCTAGAAATTACTAGTCGTCTAAGAAATGAAGAAGTAATTCTCCCTATAAAAACCCAAGAAATGGTAGAATAAATCATTTTCATATTTATTAATATTAATTAGATAGATATATTCATTAAAAAAATATTATGTAATTTATAAATCAAAAAGGAAATAGTATTCACTAATGTGTTTTCAAATAAGATTATATTTAATAGATTAATTTATAAATTTTATAATTTTAATTTTTAAATATGAAAATAATATTCAGAATTTGAATATCATAATTTAATTAAGTTAGATTTTTTTTTATTTTTTAGAAAATAATGAATTTTTAGTGTATAATGGAAATACAGATTTTTGTAAAAAAACTCTTTTACGTTCACTAATTTAATTATTTTAAAAGTACCAATATGATTTGAATATAATTTCAACTAATATAAGTATTTTTTATTTATATTTATCCACATAATTACTTTTTAATCTATATTATATTGTTTTTTTATATACTTTTTTTTCGGGTTTAAAAATAGGTTTTATCTAAAAACTATTTAAATGCCCAATATTTCAACACATTGATTAATTATGATTATCCATAATGTTAAATTTTTTAAATAAAAATTTTTAGATTATATATCATTAAATATTAATCTATATACATATAATAATTATTATTATTCATAGAGTTAATTTAAAGATAAAATTTTATTGAAAAAAACACACTTCTTGAAACTATCTTTTTCATCGCATCTGTGGGTCTTGATTACAATTTGATTGTTAAAATTTTTTAAATTAATTTGGTAAAATAGATTATATATTTTTAAAAATAATAATTTATCATTTATAATAATTCAAAATTAATCATTTACGGTGATGAATAAAAAAATGAGTTAAAATTAATTACCACGGTTATGGTAAAAATGGATTTACTAGGGATTAAGATAGAAATATCAGGTTTAAAAAGAGATAAATAGTTTTTAAAATATATTTAGTAGACATATTTATAATTTATCATGTATATTTATTAATAACAATCCATTTCAATCCCATTTCATGTAAAAAACTAGGTATACCATTTTCTTTTTAAATAATACAAGTCTGGCACTCACCTCTCCTATAAAAGTTCATCCCTTATCCTCTATTATTCAAAACAAAAAACAATTTTTAGGCTAATATCTTCCAAAATAAACTCCAAAATTCCATAATCTCATCCTAGAGGCCATATTTTGGTCATAAATTCAACCTAAAAATCCTTTTGGTGCGAACCTAAATAAGTTACCCGAGGAAGATGAAATGTTCTATAACGAGAATATTAATTTTATTTCTTCCACAACCACCTTAAACATTTCGTAAAACATGTCATATAATAACATATGTATATTACAAATACTTATATTTTATTATGTTAATGTAATAACCTAAATCATTCTTCTGTTATATCAAATGAGTTAAGTAATCATCATTCATTTGTATGGTGGACTACAACCATTCGAACCGAAGTAATTTTTTTTCCATTATCACATATCAAGGATGATTATGATGATGTATATAAATTATACATATAAAATATATAACATAATTGTACCTCTTGATTAATTATATCATATATACCTCTTTAACTTTTTATTCTTTAGGGGATACAATAACATCGCTCGTGTGAATGACAGACTACCACCTCACGAACTATTGTGATTTTTTACAAAACCGTTACATAGATGGAAATAAGATTAAATATAATGAATATAATTTTTATAAATGTAATAATTATTTTATTAATTTCATATTTATCATTTTTAAATGATTATATATCATTTTTTTTCTTACATTTTCACTGACTGAAAAATGATAACGTCGTTGATGAACGTGTGGACTACCACCTCCATGAATTGATACGACTCTATTTACATCATCAATCCACATAGATGATCTAAAATTATTTTTAAATAAAAAATTGGTATATTTTATATTATGATAATTTTAAAAATATAAAATATTCTTTACCTCCATTCCATAATGATTTTTGAAAATGGAAATGTCACACATGCGTACATATAACCTACCGTATCCGTGATTGGAAAATAATTATTTTACCAAAACCTGATTTAATGATTTGTATTAAAAGTATAATCAATTTATTAATATGATAATCTTGTTAATATTATTATTATGGAGATTTTTAATTAATAAAATCCATGACAATAGTCAACCTACCAAAGTCATTTTGACACGTAAACCAAATATCATTGAAACATCCAATATAAACTTAATTAATTATGAATTCATATATAACATAGTAATAAGTGAAATAAAAGTAAAAATAAACTCAAAATAGTTCATTATGAATTCAATGACTGACATAATTTTATTATTCATGAATATAAAAAATGTATGTGATGATTAAAACTCATGGTAAGGGAATTTGTCTCAATTTCCTTTTACTAAGTCATATTTTGACATTATATACCTATATTCTATTACATGGTGTATATATTTCCCCAATGAAATTTTATATCATGATTTTTCATTTCTAATGGTATTTAATGGTATTTAATGTTTTTATTTCATAGGTATTATGATTTAAATAAATATAAGGTGATAAGAGAATTTTATTTAAAAAACCACCATTTCATGTTTTCCTTCCAACTCTTCCTTTTATATGTATATTCTTTTTAAAAATAATTTTTTAATTTTTTTAGTTGCATATAAAATATTTCAAAATTATATTTTATTTTACCTTTTTACTTTATTTTCATAGTTTTTTTTATCATAAATCTTTTTATTTGTTTTATACAGTATGTTTTGAGAAACTAAAAATAAAGGTTATATTTCTAACGTATAATGTAATAATGAAATTTTACACCACCATAACCATTATTTTCTTTATATATTACTTTTAAATATTTCATGTTTTCTTTAATCAAAAAACATATTTCATTTATTTGGTTATTTTGGTATTTAAAATTGTGTTTTAAATTAAAATGATATTTTGATATCCGAATGTGATTTTCAATCGAGTTTAAAAGAGTTTTTAAAAAAATTCTTATGAAAAGGTGAAATCATAAAATGTTTTATTCATGTTTTAGTTCTTGGACATTATATAATATTGGAGCACCCATATAGTGCTAGGTGAGCTTATTATATCTTATATGATAGGTTCACCCAGATAGCGCTCCAATGTATTGGGTAATCATTATGTTCATTCAAGAATTATATTTGATGTTGGAAATATAGATATTCCCTTTTGTATAGGTTTTTAAGGTTTTTTTAAGTGTTATATGAGATGATGTATCATTGTAGGTAAAAGTAATTTCAATGTTTTCTAACGAATTTTCATAGAAATAACATGTTTAAAAAAATTAATATAAAAGATATTTCTAAAGGAATTATAAATATATTTTTGGTTAAAAAGATATATTTTTATGAAATGGTTTTTCACTGATCTAAAAATTTTATTTTTTATCATATATTGATATTTTTTTCTCATTATTCATTTTTAAAAATTTTTCAATAGTATTTAAGTATGGTAAAAGAAAAATAAGATACAATGTTAAATGTTAGTAATAGTTTTCATGAAAAGAAATCTCATTTTATTTAACATGTTTTATATAGTAATTAAAATAGATTCTAAACAGACGTTTCCACATTATATGATATGATTTTTTTATATATGAGTTATGACTTAATTATCTAATACACAAAAACAGAATGTATCATAAAATATAAGAGAATTAATCCTTAACATAATACTCAATATTATGGAATACTTATAGATGGGTCCTTATAGTTTAAATAAAAGGATTTATTAGATAACTTGAAAGGTAAGGTTAATATTACTATAATTCACTTGATAGATTATAAATCAATGGAAAGTTTAAATGACATATAACTTCCAGATTAATATGTATCTCCATCTAAAATATTTCTAATTAGAATGGTTTTCTATAGAGGAAATAATTAATTTTTAGTGGGAAGGAAACAAGAGGAAAATATTCATCCAAATCAGTATCCTATGATGTTTGAAATTGGAATAGAATAGTTTTTTGTTGACATGGTTTAGTTGACACAAGATATAAATGGTATTTTTAACTATGTTAGATAGGAACCTAACCTACCATGAAGAAACATGTTTATTTTGGATAATTTCATGAATCAACATCCCCCATAATTAAGTGGGTAATCTAATGTTTTGGTTACTGAAAGATGGATAAATTTACTGGAGATGATATTTAATGTCAAGGGATATTCAAAATATAAACAATTAACTCTTTCCATTTATCTCTTTGTAGGTGAACCTTATTGATGGTGGTATTTTGTTAAGAATACAAGAGAGAAATATGATCTTGATGATGTTGAATGGGAATGATTTAATGATATTTACATTGAAAAATATTTCACTAATATTGTTTTACAATGGATGGGAAACAATCCTGGAATTGAGGAAAAAATATAAATATTTCATGTACAAATATGAATACAATTTTAAAAGACTACCTCGGAAAGTTCTAGAATTATTTTTTGGAAATTGATTGTAAAATTATTTTTTTAAATTAGGATTTAAACATGGTATATAATGTTCTTTTTATGAATGTTAATTAATAATATATGTGAATGTTCTTCGTTTTGTTTAAAAAGTAGATATGGAGTTTTTAAATGCTTATGTGCCTTATGAGGATGAAAGTAAGAAGTAGTTAGGATGGTAGGCAAGGATAAAATAGATAACTATGAAATATGGAGGTAAAGAAATGAAGTTCCCATATATTTGTATATGTGTTAAAAATAACTCTATAGAATGCCTTATGAAATAAGGGAAGTGTTACCAATGTAGAATGATTAGCCATTTGGCCGGTGGTTTTAAGGAAAATAATCCTAAGGAATAAAATAATTAAGTAACTAATATAGATACATTGTCGAGGTGTTTTAGTTTTACTGAATTGTGTCATTATGCTAACATGTTCCCAAAACTATTAAAGTAGGCTGAAAATCATCAAAATATGAGGAAAAGGGCAGAATAAATCTTTTTCTACTATAAAATCGATGTTGGACAATAAAATTAAGTGGTAACACGTGTGTTACATTTTTATTTTAATTTTTCCAAAACATTTTCTAACTCTCAATATTTAAATTCTATCATTTATGATAAATTTTCAAGTAAATTGGGAATATCACATCATAAATATAATATATGAATTTTGATGAAAACTCACGGTGAAAGTATTAATACAAAAATGATTTATACAAATATTATTATTGTCATTAGTGGGATATTCTTCCCTTTAAATATTATTTAACAATACATAGTAGAGTTTGATATAAATATTTGCGTGGACTACTTTTTATTTTTACCTGATAAGTTTTATTGACGATAAATGGATGTTTTATTCAATGTTTTAATTTCTTTTATAAAATAACAAGAATATGATAACTTTATTATATATGGAAGTGAATGTTACCTAGCTCATATAGTGTAAAATAAAGAAACATTTCTAATTAGTGATGTTTCAGTAGTAAATGAATACATGTTTGTTTTTTGGATTATTTTATTGGTATTTTTCTTGATTGGGATGGTTACTTTACTGGATAATTAATGCCTAATTGTAATCCCATTTATAAAAACACTTATATAATGAATCAAGTGGATATTTTAGAGTTGAAAAATAAATTGGAGTAATTTTTAGGTAAAGTTTTCATTCAACCTACCACTTCACCATGGGGTTTTCCTATTTGACTCTTAAAATGAAAGATAGGTCAATTATACTTTTCCATGACTATAAATCTTTGAAGAACATCAGTTTTAATAGAATTTATCCTTTTAATCATAATAATGATTTTTTATCAGCTCTAAGGAGAATAATATTTTTCAATGGTTGACCTATAGTTTAGGTAAAATTAGATAAAGGTAAAGGAGGATGACATTCTGTAGAATGGATTTCAAACTAGATATAGGAACTATGAGTTTGTAGTTATTCCATTTGTGTTTTAAAATTCACCTACAATATTTATTTCCCTTATGAATATATATTTTGATGAGTTCATAGACAAGTTTGTGGTTCTGTTTATTAATAACATTTTCGTATGTTTTAAAATTAATGAGGAATATGAAAGAAACACAAGTATTTTTTAGAAAATATTAAATAAAAATAAAATATATTAGAAATTTAGTAAGTGTAAATTTTGGTGGCAATTTTTTTCCTTTTATATATTATTTATAAATATGGGAAAAATGTTGACCCTATTAAAACCCAGTTTGTTGAGTAATGTACAAGAACCAAAAATATCATATAGATTAATAGTTTTCATAGATTAAAAGGTTACTATTGATGGATTATTGAGACATTTTCTCATATTTATTTCCAATTTACTATACTAAGAGAAAAATGAGTTAAATTCATCTAGATAAAAGAATATGTTTATTTTCTAGGAACTAAATAGATGATTGGGGAAATATACTATTTTATACCAACCTTACAGAAATAGAAATTTTTTTAACTACAATGATTCTTCATTGAAATTAATTTGTTGTGTCGAAATGAAGAATGAATAGGTAATTTATTATCCTTCATGTTATTTGAAACCTCATGAGTAAAATTATCCACACATGATCTATAATTATCTAATATAGTTTTTCTTTAAAAATTTAGAGGCATTATCTATAAGGGAAAAAGTGTGAAATATATAATGATCACCAAATTTGGAGGTATATATTCACTATAAAATAATTAAACATGAGACATAGAAGATGGTTGGAATTGATCATGTATTCTGATTACACAATTCCTTAACACCATAAAAATTAAAACAAAATGGCCAATGATTTTATTTTAAAAAATAATTCTACATAAAACATGTTTTGTTTAGAAGATGAACATTTGTTTAATTATTTGACAATTTTTTTCATAGGAGTTCTGTATGCAGGGAAATCCCCTATTTTATTTCATGTTTCAGTGTAGTTAACATTTTCATAATGATTTAAGAAAACTTAAAATTAATTCCAATATTTATAAAAAATATAGAATATATTAATAAGGGTATGTTTTTAGATTTTATTATTGACTAGGAAGGTGTTTTTAAATTTGTAAAATTATTATGTATGCCATGTTTTTCTTAAATAATGAATGTGTTGAAGAGTTAAGCTCATAATTATCCATTTTCTATTCATCTAGGAAGTATAGAAATGTATAGATACCTTCATTAGTATTACTATTGGGATGAAATAAAAAAAATTATTGTTGACTTCACTATGATGTTCATGATTTTTCACTAGGTTAAAATGGATGACAACTAATAAAGTGGACAATTCATCTATTTCTTGTTCCAAAATGGAAATGAGAAAATATATTAATTGATTTTTTGGTAGGATTACCAAATAATTGTTTAGGTAATAATATGATTTAGGTTATTACTGATCAATTAACCAAATATTCAAATTTAAATCCCATTATAGATAAAATTCCTTTAGATCATATTTATTAACTATATCTAAAGTATATATTTAGGTTATATGGACCGACTATCACCATTGCATCAATCCATGATCCTAGGTTCACATCTAATTTTTGTAATGTAAATTAAATGTCATTGGGTAATGAATTAAATTTTAGTAAATTTTTTCATCTGCAACCAACTGATAGTTAAAGTGAACAATTTAGATCATATATGATATGATTCATTTTTTTCAATGGATTAAAATGTATTTTGGGATTGAAAACATTTTTTTGTGTTTCTTATAAAAATATTTTCCATTATGGTATATATATGTAACTATTTGAGGAATTATTTGAAATTAGGTGTTATAAAACTTATTTTTGTGATGATGTTGGAGAAAGGAAGAAGTTATTTCCATATTTGGTTGAGAAAATGTCTAATAAGTTGTAGTTTATATAGCAATATATGAGGATGTGCTAGAAAATGTAGAAAATTTATACAGATAACCAAATGAAAAAGCTTTCTTTTGAATTAGGTGACCATGAATTTCTAAACTTAAATTAATGTTGAAGTGAAATACATCTTGGTAAAAAGGGAAATCTAAGTATGATGTTCATTGGACCCTTTTAAATCATATATAAAGTTGGAACAATTTCATATGGAGTGGTTTTTTTTTGTAAAAACCACAAACTTGGTTTCCTAGAGCTTATGCCTTATATTAGTATATTGGTTTGTTTAGAAGGAAATAACATCCCAAAGGATCGAATAGTTTTTTATTTTTTGAAAAATAGGTACAAATATAAAATTTACATTACAACTTGAAAGAAAAAACAACATTGGAACTCCATTAGAAACACCAATAAACACTTATATTTCTCTTTCAAGTCATTCATAATAATATTCATCTTCATATACTGGGGAAAAATAAAATATAAGAAATGGGTGAGAATAGATTCTCAGTAAGGGTATGAAATATATAGTCAATTATCATAAAAAAACATTAGGTGTAGTGAATTACTAAAAGTGCACATGCCATTATAAATAATCTTTATCATAAGATGGAAGGAATGAAATATGAGTAAATAAATCCATATAACCGATCATAAGAGAATAAACATTAATTGTGGATATTATACAAGTAAAATATCACATGGTTTATCAATTAATAATTTCATAGTGAGGGAATGTATAATTCCATACATTAGAATTATATAATTTAGACATAATCCAAGATGTTTAAAAATACTAGGTTAAGGCCTCAACCAAAATGAATTTTTTTTTGTCTCATGAGACATACCAAGGAATCGAGGGGATATAGCAGGAACCACCCATCATTTTATAAGTCTGATTAATTCCTCATATGATTGGGGATAAAAATAAACAATATGAACATATGATATTTATATAACATTCCCCAATCTATAAACATAATCACTATCCAAGATGAGTATCACGGTCAATGGTATCAAGATAGGACATCCATAGTCAAATCAGTCATAATCCATTTAATAACACATGGTAGATGAACATTAAAATATATAAATCTCAATGATTCATGAAATTCAAAAGACGTTTTGAGATAGATGAAAATACTCTAATAAAATCATCGAGGAATTTTTGAGAGAAACACCCCTTTAACATTTCAAAGAAGAGTTATTTTGGAAAAATCATATGAAAATGAAATAATGGTGTCTCAAAATGATATTTTTTCATGATAAAATTACTTATTTTATAAAAATAATGGTGTCTCAAAAAAATTATATATGGTACTTTAAAATGGGTATGAAATCGAGACATTCCTTTTAATCGGGCATGAGTTTCAGGAAGAATTAAAAAAGGGAACCTTGGAAAAATATGTATACCTTATAAATGAAATATGTACTAATCTGGAAACATGAGTATGGTATGTATAGAAATAATTTTGTATAATTATATAGAAATAATTAAGAATCAAATTAGTTTAGAGAGGAAGGAAGCATTACCCCAATGAAAATGATTGTTTGAGAAGAAAACCCTTACCTTATATCCGAATGTGTTATGCACATGACCTGAACATCCTAGATAATAAAATAAAGTAAATAAATTATTTAATTAAGATCCATATATAAATGTATTTAATTAATTTCATTTATGTCATTTTTCATGATTTATAAGATACAATTTTTTAGTCAGGAGTGTTCGTTTCCTTGGTTTTCACTATTAGTATTCTTATATATGAGTATGGAAGATCACGTGGAATGAGTATAATTCTATAGAATTGATTTTATATGATATTTATGATGATTGAAAATTGTAAATGGTTATATAAATCATTTATTTATATTTATTTTGGATGAATCATTAGTTAATACATATAGTGATAATCATTTATATTGTTACAACGATTATTGATCATACCAAATTCCTTTCGTTTTATTATTTAATATTATGAAAATATGTTAAATAAAGAACATAATAATGGTATTAAAACATATATTATAGTTTTTTAACCATAAAAATAATTTCAATACTATCTAGGGAGGACAAATTGAAGAACGAAAATCCATTATCCATGAAGTCTGTAAATCGGCACCTCACAGATGAATTTTTTTTTTCAAAATAAGAGAAAGAGAAATAAGTTTGATAAAGGATATTCCATTAAAATGATATCATTAGAGTATATAGATTACACTGGATTTATTTTGATCATTTGGAATGGAGATGAGAGGATATAATAAAAAATAACTTGAAAAGAAATTAAAATGAAAAGAAAAAGGATTTTACCTCTTGAATAATCCTCCTTTAGAACCTCATTATATTGACTAGTTTTGGTCTTTTGATGGTACTAAGAGCTCATAGATATTAGGAATAGGATTGGGGAGAATACAGAGAAAACATTTGATAAGGATCAATTCTTGTAATTTGTGAGGTGAAGTGGTGGTGAGGGGTGGTATTTGTAGTGGAGGAGAGTGGTGATTTCTCATTATTTTATTCATTATTTAATTACTTTTATCAAGATAAGAAATAGTGTTTATTCATGTGAAAATTTAATGTTGTAAGTTTATGTGAGTTCCAATCAAGTGTTCTTATATCATAAAAACATCACCTATGACTCCATAAATCAAGTATTTATCATGTATCATAAATTATCAGATTGTATTATTAAAAAAAAACCCATGTATTTTAGAAAAATCGAAAAATTTTACACTAACCTTTTTTTGACATGCAAAATTAAAAAATGAAATCTATTTTATGAAAATAGTTATCTAAATATGATAAATTTAATTTTTAATTAAACCCATCATTTAATAAAAAACAGATTTGAAATCAACAACTGATTATATAACACTTTCAAAAATTAAATAAGGTCTCATAAAATTATAGTAAAATAATAAAAAAACAAAATTTTGATTTATGAATGATTTTTATGAAAATGATTTTTTAAATGATTTTATTAATTATATAATTGTAATTAAATATTTATGACTCACTAAAATAACAACACTTCATTAAAAATATTTAAAATATTCATTAACATATAATATTATATAATTATATAATTATTTCATTTATATGGTGCCTAAATTTTTATTATACTTTAATGGATGAGGTTACTATTCATTTTGCTAATCTACTATTCATAAGGGTTATATTACTATTCCTAATGTCAAGTTACTATTTCATCGGTATGGGTTCCATAACTTCTATATTTACATATTATTTAATTCATTATTAATTTATATATTTTGTATTGTGTTTTATATGTGATCTATACTAAATTAAATAAAAATAGGATGGGAAATCTCATTGATAGAATTTTGGGTCATTACATTCTCCCCTCCAAGGAAAATTTCGTTCAAAAAATTTCTAGATTGTCACCATATAAAAAAACTAGGTATTTCTTCATAATAAGATCTTTAGGTTCCCAAATGTCCTCTTTAATTTTATGAATTTTCTAATGTACCTTTATCATCCAAGTAATCTGATTCCTTAACACTTGTACATTAGTGTCTAGAATCCGGATATGCACTAAACAATAAGATAAGTTAGTTACAAATTCTATTCCTTTAGATGTGAGGTCATGTGTTGGTTCTAGTATGTACTTCCTTAATAATGAGATTTTGAGAACATTGTGTACCTTATAAAGGCTAGTTGGAATTTACAAAAAGTATTCCAAAAATTTGATTCTCTTTTGTATTTCAATGGAACCATTATACCTGGGGCTCAGTTTCCCTTTCTTCCCAAAAATTATTACACCATTCTACAGAGATAATTTCAATAAAATTTGATCCACCACTTGAAATTTCAAATCATTCTTTCTATTATCAACAAAAATATTTTTCCATCTTTGAGCTGCTTTGACATGGGTTTGAGTAGTCTTTACCTTCATTGTTGTTTACATTACAAGCATTTGGCCTACAAGATTCCTATAACAAAATTCATCCAAACATGTTGTCATACAACATATATTTCCATATAATTCTTCATATGTTGCCATTTGAATACTTGAATAGGAACTATTATTATAGGAAAACTATAACAAAGGAAATTAGTGATCCCATATAACTTGAAACTCAATGGATAATGATCTAAACAAGTTTCTAATTTTTGAATGTTCCTTTCAGATTACATGCTAGATTGAGGGTGATAAACAGTATTAAAATGAATCTTTGTATCCATATATTTATAAATAATTTTCTAGAATATGGATGTAAATTATGGATCTTGATCAGACACAATAGAAAGAGGTGCTCAATTGATTCTTACAACTTTATCAATACAGAGTCATTCAAGGCACTATAGTGGGAAATCCCTCTTTATAGTGAGGAAATGTGTAGATTTGGTAAGTCGATCTATAACTACCCATATTGCATCATTATTTCTTAGTGTTTTCTGGAATATAGTGTGAAATCCATAGTGATGTCTTCCCATTTCAATATAAGAATAGGTTGAGGCTTCATGAAACCTCTAAGATTTTTTCTTTTAGCCACCACCTATTGATATACTAAACATTTGGATACATAACTAGAAATTTCCCACTACACATTATCCAACCATAAATATTCCTCCAGGAATCTATTAATCTTATTGATACCAGGGTGTATAGGGAAATTTCAGCTATAAGAATCATCCAATAACTCCATTTTTATCTCAAGTATAGAGGGAACATATATCCACATCCCAAATATCATAATTCTATATTCACAAAGGTTATTTGGAAACTTCCCATAATTCATAAAATTAATTTTATTTTTAATATTCTCATCATCAAACAGAGAAATTTTAATTATTTCTAATAATGATGGTTGGGAAACCAGTATAAATATTTAGGATCATTCACCTTCCTTGATAATTCACATATCCATATTTTATAGATCAATGTACACAGGGTCCATTTCAATCCTCATTTTTTTAGAACACCATGATCTTATCTACTCAATGAATCTACTACCTCATTCCCCTTCCCAGGGTGGAAGGGAATTAAACTATCAAAATCATTGAGTAGCTCAAGCCACATCATTTTCCTCATGTAGAGTTATTTCTATGAGAACATATATTTTTACTTGTGATATGTAAATATCTCACATATTTCACCATAGAGATAATTTATCTATGTTTTCAGGGAAAATGTTATAACCGATAAATAAATACCATAAGTTGGGGTAGTTTTGTTCATGAATTTCTAACTGCCTCGATTCATATGCAATAACTATATCATTCTTCATAAGTATGAACATGGATCCTTTCCTTGTTTCAATACTCTAAATCAAAAATCCATTATTTCTTGATGGTAGACTCATGGTCAGAGTATTCAAAAATCTCCACTAAAATTATTAAAAAATGTCTTCACATTCTTTTGTCCATTGGAAATTGAACCCTTTATGTGTAAGCTTAGTTAATGAGTTTTCTAATTAGGAAATGTTCTGAATGATATGTCAAAAATAACATAATATGAAAATAAAACTATGTACCTTGATTATGTTTTCCCTTGTAGGATATTTTTGAACCACTTATATCTTCAAATGATCAACTAAGATTCCATCCTTTGAGATAATATGGCTATGAAAGGAAATTGATTTAAGCCAAAATTCATTCCTGATAAATGTCCCATATAATTTATTTCTCCCAATAGTCTTTATAACAATCTAAAAGTGATTATCATGGTCTTCATAACATTTTGAGTATACAAATATTTAATAAATATATTCCATAACAAATTCATTATGATATTCCTTAAAAACATTATTCATTAGATCTATGGAAATAGATGGTGAATTAGTCAATCGAAAATGTATTACTATAAACTCTTAATGCCCATACCTAGTTCAAAATTCCATCATTGGAATATCTTCTTTATTCACATACAATTTATGATATCCAGATCAAAGTTCAATATTTGAGAAATATTTATCTCTATTATATTTATATAATAAATAATCAAAATAAGTACACGGATACATGTTTTTTTATTATATTAGGATTTATTTTTCTACAGTCAATGCATAGCCTCATGGATCCGTCATTCTTCTTGACAATGTGAATAGGGGATCTCCATGGGGAAACTCTAGGGAAGGTAAATAATTTATCACTCAATACCTCTAGTTGTTTCTTGAGTTCTACTAATTCCACTGTGGCCATTCTATATGGAGTATTTGATATAGGTCTGGAATAAGAAATTAAATCAACAGAAAAATAAATATCCTTCTCTAGAGGATGTCCATGTAAATCATCTACAAATACATAAATGTATTCTTGTACAATAGGTATATCCTCTATATGAAAATTTATTTCATTATCAAAAGATTATTCTTTTCCTTCCTCACCAAGAATTTAATTTAGTTGATCTACTGGGGGAGGATCTAGATGGGAATTAGATATTTATGTTTATTCTCTAAAGATAACAGATTGTACACCTTCCAAATAATTCATAATTTCATTATTCATGCAATATTTTTTTTATTCATATTTTAAAATATAGTCCATGCAAAGGAATACGTCAAAGTTGACCATAGGTATGAAGTCATAATAAATAGATAAAGCATGTTTATATGGTATAATGGGAACTACCTGAAAAATCATTATTTCAATTATAGTTCTCTTAGGGGTTTATATTTACAACTCCCTTGTTTTGGAGAATTGGAAATATGTCATTTTTAATGAAAAATGGGAAGATATAAAGGAATATGATGAGCCAGAATCGAATAAAGAATTATACAAGATTAAATAAATGATTAATGTACATTCCAGCATGTCATTTGGAACTTCAACCTTAGTATTTGTGATCATATTAGCTTGGCCATTCTCCCTTATCTTTTTTTGGGGGAAGATTCCTTGAAAAATATGAAAATCATTTGTATAATTTAACATACCTTTATAATTGTAGAGTCGAACCCTAAATGTTTATTTATTTACATTGAAATCACGATATTGTTGGAATTATTCTACACACATGGATATTATCATTTTCCTTTAATGATGGATTCATGATGTTTCCTTCCATAAGAATCCCATATTGGGAAACTCCATTTTTTATTATTCCCTTAATTCATTTTTCCTCCCCTAGTATATTCTTATCTTTCATTCCCTTAAATTCATAAGACATAGAGAATTATTTCTCTCTCTTGATATCTCATGATACTATATATTTGTATGATGAGAATGTTTGGGAAACCAATGCCCTTCGAATTAAAGGTTTTAAAACAACAAAAAATCGATCAATCTTTCTCTGTGGATTACTTATTTAGTATATAAAATGCCTTGTTATACTTTTAATGTTGGATTCATAGTTGGAAACATTCTCATACCCCTTTTAGCTCAGATTCAATAATTTCTTTTCCATATATGCTCGTTGTTCATGAGGAAAATAAATTTCTAAGGAAAGTTTATTAAAATCCCTCCATTCCATATTTTTAATTTCTTACTCCTCAATGTTTTTGGATTAGTGAAAACCATTTTTCCGAATCTCCCAATAGATGATAAACTGCAATGAGAACCTTCTCCCTTTCATTACTTCCGAAAGAGAGAAATATCTTATCTATGTAACTTATCCATTTCATAGCTATAAACGAGTTTGTAGTCCCATTGAATGATGGAGGTTTTGTCGCATAAATATATCTAACATTTATCCTCCATGATTATGATTAGTATTCTCCACACGGTTAAAGTTATTGTTCATAACACAAGTTAGATATCCTAGTATAGTTATATGTTACTCAACACCATTCATAACTCCAATACCAACAACATTATATAACAGATTATGAAAATCCCTACATGGGATATACACGTTGATACAGTTTACCTTTATTTAACTAGGGTACATTTCAAAATAATGGCACAGACTATATTAGATTATAAATCATAATGGATAATCTCAAAATAGAAAAAATCATAACATAATTTTTTTTCATATATAATTTCATAATTATAAAAATGATTTCTTTTTTGAAAAATTTACTTTTAAATCCTTAATAGTGGTTTGTGAAGAACATGTGAATAATCCAAAGCATATACCCCAGGAGAGTCGAACCAGGTGCATAGTAAGATCTATTATCATGTACTAGGTTACCAGAGTCAGGATTGATACACCTTTTTGGTGTTGTTACTCCTAGGAACAACTGTTCTAGAACCACATTCGTAAGTAGTCTCTAGAAAAGGATGTCTTGATATGAATATCAACAAAATAAACACCTTACCAAAATTATAGGATGTTTCCTGAATGAATATCCTCAAAGTATAGTTTACGTATATGTTCCATAATCGATATTTTCTAAATATAGTTTCTACGGTTTCTACTAAACTTCCTATGATACCAACTGTAAATAACCGACCCCATTTGCTCAGATCAGATGCATTATATTAATACATTGGTATTTTTAAAAGGATGTCACATTCTGATGGAGAAAATTGTTTAGTATTTTTGGAAAACTAGATATAAAGCTAATATTTATAATAAAAATAAAAGGAAATTTTTTTAACTCTATTGGAAACACCCATAAACTCATAGATTATTATTACTAGTCATTCGCAAAAATATTCATATTTTCATCCAAGGGAAAAATAAAACATATTAAATGGGTGATCTCAGATTCTCAGTAACAATAAATAATAAAAAATATGTTATCATAAAAAATTCACTAGGCTTGACTAATAACTAAAATTACATATGCCATTATAAATAAACTTGAGCTTGAGATCGAAGGAATGAAAGATGACAAAATAAAGCCACATAACTTATTAAAAGAGAATGGACCTTACTCATGGGTATTATATTATTCAATTTTAACATGGTTTGACAATTACTAATTTCATAATGAGGGAATTTATAATGATGGACATCTAAAACATATCATTAAGATCTCACCTAAGATGTCTGAAAATAATAGGGTCAGGCCTCGACCAAAACCCAGTTTTGTTTTTGTCCCATGAGACCTTACGATGCATCATGGGGATATAGTGGGCCAAACCATCTATTTCTAAGTCCAATAAATTCCACATAAGAATAGGGATAATGATAAACAACATGAAAATTTGATATGTAAATTACATTCCTCAATCGATAAACATAATCACTAACCAATATATGTAGCATTATGAATTGTATCAACATAGAACATCCGTAGTAAAACAAGTCATAAACCATAAAATGACATATGGTAGATGAAAATAATATGATAAAAATATAAATAAATCATACTATTTAATAAATGTTTCAAAATAGATGAACATTCTCTAATAGAATCATCAAGTTATTCTTGATTTAAATACCCCTTTTAGTTTTCAAAGAATATTTATTTTAGAAAAATAATTCACATTTATCATAATTTTTTGTATAAAAATAGTAATGAAAAAAATATATTTTTTCATTAAAAAATGTGTGATTTTTGAAATATAAAATTTTCTTAAAACATATTATGGATGGTAATTGAAAATGGGTATGAAATCGAGATGTTCCCTTTAATCAGGCTTGCGTATTAGTAAAAATTGAAATGGGAACTCTGAAAAACATGTGAATATTATAAAAATTATTAAATGACCAAAAAATATGTTTTTGGAATTTATACATAAAATTTTAAATAATTATATAGAAATAATGAATAATTACATTGGTTTATAAAGGAAGGAAGCATAACTGGATTGAAAATGGATGTTTGTGAAAAAAACCATTACCTAATGTCAAAATGTGTTTTGAAAATTACTATAATGTCCTGGATAATCAAATTAAATACATTAATTAATTAATTAAAAACCATATATACGTGTATTTTATTTACTATAATTTTATTATGGTCATTTATGGCCTTTTTTGATGAGTTATAAGATACAATTTTATTTCTCTGTAGCATTCATTTCCTTGGTTTTCACGATAGATATTTTTATATATGAGTATGAACGTTCATGTGGAGTTTGTATCATTCTCCATAATGGAATTTACATGATATTAATGAACATAAAAAAGTTTAAATGGTTATATATATCATTTGGTTATATATTATGAGCATGAATCCTTATTTAATAAATTTAGTGACAATCGTTTACATTACTATGATGGTTATTGATCATAATGAACTCATATTCTTTTATCATTTAGTATTATGTAAATATGTTACATCCATTGCATAATAAATGTTTTGATACATATATTTTAGTATTTTTAACCATAAAAATGGTTTGATTACAGGCCTTGATGGATAAAATGATGAAAGAAAATCCTTCATCCACGAAGGTTGTAAATCGGAAAGTCAAAGATGATAATTTCATTTTAAATTAAGAGGGATAGAGAGAGACGGAAATGATTTTGATGAAAGATATTCCATTAAAGAGATATCATTCTAGTATATATATGATACTCTAATAATCATGATCATTTGGATAGGTGATGTGAATATAGAATAATAAAAATAAAAGAACCTGAAAGGAAATTAAAAGGAAAAAGGAAAAGGATTTTACCTCTTGAATAATCCTCCTTGAGAACTGAATTGGATTTGTTTTGGACTTTTTATGTGGAAAATAGTTCATAGAATTGGTGGAGAGGATTGGGGAGAATATTGGGTAGAAATTGGATAAGGCTAAAATCATGGAAGGTTGGAGGAGAAGGGTTGGTATTTATATTGGAGGTGAGCGGTGATTTCTCATTATTTTATTATTCTTCTTAAGACAAGAAATAATGTTGATTATTGTAAAAAGAATACAATAATAACTGATTGTGATTTTGAAATAATGGTGCTTACATCATCCAAGCATCACCTATAACACAATAAATCATGTACTTGGCATTTATCTTAAATTATCAAATATAACTATTCCAAAAAATTCATGTATTTTAGTAAAATAGAAAAAATTCACCCAAACAATTTTAGAGATATATAATTCTTAAATGAACTCCATTTTATATTTTTTTCTCTAAAAATGATAAATCTAATTTTTAATTAAAACCATCACCTGGTAAAAAAAAATACTGATTCTGAATCTATAACTGATTTTATAAAACATTCAAATGTTAAATTAGGTCTCAAAAAATTATCATAAAATTATAAGATAATAAAATATTTATTTATTTATATATTTTATGAATATAAATTTTCTTTTAAATCAATTTATTAAATATGAAATTGTAATTAAATATTTATGACTCATAAAAATACCAACACGTAATTAATAATTTGAAAAATATTCATTTACATCTACTATGATATATTTATATCATAATTTCATTTATAATGTGGATAATTTTTAAACATATTTTAATGGAAGAGTTTACTATTCATTAGGCTTATTTACTATTCATAAGTGTCATATTACTATCCGAAAGATCAAGTTACTATTTAATTTGTATGGGTTCAATAACTTCTAGAAACACCTATTATTTAATTCATTCATAATTTATAATGTTTTTATCATTTTTTATATGTGATATATACTATATGAACTAAACATAGGAAGGTAAATATCATTAATAGAATGTTGGGTCTTTACACTTTTCCTCTAAGTTAATCTCAAGTACATAATATATTTCATGTTTTGATTTTAAGAAATTATAGGCCAAATTTTTCTCATGTTTTGGGTCCTTAAGTAGTTTAATTGGAAGAGAATATTTTTTATGAGGAACAACCTTTTCAGATTATTGACTGTAGAGATCAAGGGTTTCAAAATAAAGTGATTATATTGTTGAAGATGCTATATGAGAATATGAATATACAATGAGGGAAATATATCCCCACTTGTTTAATAAGTGTATAAAAATTTTAGGACAAAATTTATTAAATTGGGGAAGAATGAAAAAACCTACTTAATGATAGAAAAAATCATTTTAATATTTATTATTATGAATTACAAAGTTATATTTGTTAGAAAATATTAATTAAATTTCAAATAAAAAAATTTATTGTTTTAAAAAAACTATTTTTATAAGGTTTAATTGTAAATTTTAATCTATAAATTATATAATTTTAATTTTAATTTTTTTATTTAAATAATAATATAAAAATTTACTTATTTTTTTTATATTTTGAAAACATTGATTTTACGTTGAATAGTGAAAAATTAGATTAAAAAAGGATTTATTTTTGATAATTTTATTATTTTAAATCCTCAATAGGTTTTTAATATTATTTAAAGTTAGAAAATTATTTATATATATATATATTTAATAAACTAAATTAATTTTGAATCAGCTTTATATTGGGTTTTAGTGTAAGTTTGTTTTTTGGTAAAAAAAAGTGATTTTTAAAATAGTGGTTTAAATGTATAATGTTTATAAATTTTAATTAATTACGATAATACCCAATGACAAATTTTTTGAATAAAATATTTATATTATATATCAGTAAATATTAATTTATATTCATATAATGATAATTATTAGTTATAGACTTAAATTAAAATTAAATTTTTCATGAAAATAATACACTTCTTTAAAACATGTTTTTTCGCCATGTTTGCAGGTTTGGTTATAAATTTATATTTGAAAATTCTATAAATTGAAAATTTTAAAATAGATTCAATAATTTAAATCATATTAGTATATATTAACTAATAAATTTAAATTAAATTTTTACTATAATTAATAGAAAAAATAATAAAAATTAATTACGACGATTTTGGTAAAAATGGGTTTATCAGGGGTTAGAATAAAAAGATAAGGGTTACAATGACCTAAAAACTTTTATAAAATCCATTATATAGAAATATTTTAACCTTGTATATTCTAATTATCTATAATAATCCATCTTTGGACCCTTTTGGAATGTGGAAAACAAGGGTACACCTTTTTCTTTTCGAAAATTACTAGGTTTACACTCACCTCACTTTTAAAAGGCCCCCTATCAAATATTAGTCATGAAATAAATCTATTTTTGTTTGGACAAGACCATACACAATAAATTTAAAAATTCCATCCCAAAATCCTAGAATCATTTTTTCGGTCATAAGTCCAACAAAAGAATCTTTTTTGTACAATCCAAAAGAAGTTTCTCGAAGAAGAGGTAATTTTCTTAAATGAGTGTTTTTATTTTAACACTTCTAAATCCCCTCAAAAATCATTCATAAAACATGATTATAAAACAAAATAAATATATTCCATATACATATAAGTTATTATTTTATTTTAATAACAAAAATAATTCCCTTATTCCATCAAAGGGTTTATGATGTCGTCATTCGTGTGTATGGAGGACTACTGCTTCACGAACTGATGTCATACCTTTTTCTATTACCACATCTCATGGTTTGGTATTATAATAGATATAATGTATATATATATTATATCTATAACATATTTATACCTTTTTATTCCTTATATAATATATAAATTGTTTTACTTTCCATTCTATAGGGGATACATTAACATTGCTCACGTGTACGACGAACTACCGCCTCGTGAAGCAATATAATTCTTTTTTCAATAACTCTTTACATGGAAGGTAATAAAGTTAAATATAATGAATATTTGTAATATAAATGGAATAAATATTATATTCATGGAATATTTATCATTCTTAAAATATTTTATATTATTTTTATTACCTTTTCTCTCATTGGAAATTGATTATGTCCTTCGTGAACATGTGGACTACCGAATTCATGAAGCGATGTGACTAAATTTTCATAAAAAAAACATATATGATATATATGAATATTTAAATAAATAATATGGTATATATGATATTATAACAATTCTAAACATATAAAATATTAATTACCTTATTTCTGTAATGATTGCTGAAAATTAGAAACATCACACATGCGTACATAAAAACCTACATTCTTCATGATTGTAACATACATAATTTCTAAAAAAAAAATATAACAATTGATATTAAAAGTAAAAATCGGATGTAAATATAAAAAACATATTTCATCATTATGATTTTTGGTATTTTTAAATAATAAATTTTTTGACCATATTCAACCTACCAAAGTGATTTTTGAAAGATAATCCAAACATCATCGAAACATTATCCATAAAAAAGTTATTATATAATCATATATAACATGATAATAAGTGAAATAAAATTAAAAAATATAATGAAAAAGTTAATTATTAAATTTAATTATTATCATAAGTTTATTGTTCATCAATATACACAACGTACGTGATGCGTTTGACTCAAGGTAAGGGACTTTGTCTCATTTTCTTTTCGTTGAGGCATATTTTAATTTTATGCACTTATATTATATTAGAGGGTGTATACACCACCACTTTTACATGTTATATCATTACTTTATCTATTATCAAGCTATAATAATGTCTTTAAATGATAATATTTCATGGGTCTTAAGATATTAATATTTCTGTGGTGATAAAGTGATTTTCTTAAAAAACCCATCTTTTAACATTTTCATTCCAACTCTCCATTTTCCATGATATTTTTTTTAAAATGATTTTATGAATGTTTTTATATGGAGATAAAATATCTATAAATATAATTTTATTTATATTATTAATTTATTTTCAATGGTTTTCAAAACGAAAAAATTTACATGTTTTGTACTATAGTTTTTGAAAAATAAAAAATGAAATGTTCTATTTTTGACGTATAGGGTGATAACTAATTTTTCGACCAACTTGAAAGTTATTTTATTTCTAGACTCCATTGAAATATTTAATTAATTTTATAGAAAAAACCATATTACCCTATTTTTGGTTATTTTGGTTTTGAAAATGGGTTATTAAACTAAAATAGCATTTTTATATATAAAAGTGATTTCCATACAAGATTAAAAGTGTTTTTATAACATTTTAATAAGGAAAAAGTAAACACATAATATGTTTTATCCATGTTGTGGTTCCTGGACATTATATAAGATGGGTGTGAGAAGGTAGCTTCAGGTGAGGCTATTATATCATATATGATGGATGCACATAGATAACATTCCAATGTATTGGGTAATGATTATGTTATCTGATGAATTATATATAGGTTGGTCATATGGTTATTCAAACATGTAATGGTTTTATATGGGTTCTGTTAGGGTTATTTGATATGATGTCCTGAGGTACCTATATTAGTTTTCTTTCGTTGCAAATGAGTTTTAGTGGAAATAATTAATTTTTTAAAATTAATATATATTATGATTTTTAAGGAATGATAATTACCTTTATAGGTAAAAATTTACATTTTTAAGAAATTATTTTTAAATTTTTTTTATGTTTTTCATTGGACTAATGGTTTTCATCTTATTTGTATGATTAATGAGTTTTTTTTCTCATATCACTATTTTAAATTGTTTTTTTTGGATTTGAGGATGTGTATAGGAAAGGAAGATGACAAGTTTGAATTTATGAAGAGTTTACATGAAAATAAATAATTTTTTGTTTCAAATGTTATATATTGTTGAATGTATAGACACTCAATAGAAGTTTGCATTTGGTATTATATGATTGTGTTATTTATGATTATGAACCTGTTCATTAAAACTATTAAAATAAAAAGATAATAAAATTTAAGAGAACTAATTATTTATTTAAAACTCAAGAATATTTAATGTTTTAGGCCGAGTATTTATACCCCACATACGGATACAATAGGATGAAAAAAATCGATCAGTAGATAAATATTAATTCAAACTCAAATAATGATTCTTAGAGGATGTGAATATATTACACAACTATAAAATACTTAAATCGTTTAGATATTGTTTTTGGTTAATATGAATTCTTTATTTTTGGCTGTGAAATAATTAAGTGGCTTAAGAGTTTTTTGTTATTGGATGGAAGAGAACATATGTAGCCATTGAAATTTAATATGGAATGTAAATCATTTCCAGGATAATGAATGTTGAATTTTCTAATAAAGTGGGCCTTTTTTGGTTAAATCATAATTTATGATCTATAAGAAATTATTATATATAGCTAAATGACATTTATCTAGGGTAGTATCATTTTCAAAAAGAAGGTGGAACTCTTATGTGGCTGTCAAACTCTTATGTGATCACACCATTATTTTCAGCACTAAGCTATAGAATTTAGCAAGTTATATTAATTTATATTCCTTAAAAGTTTTGGATATATCTATGTAGGTGGTTATGTGGGTTTTATAATATATAATATCTGATAATAATTTTAATATATAAATCTTAGAGGTATTAAATTTGAAAAACTGCATCATTGGTGATTGATCCTTTATGAGTGTTCCTTTAATTGTGAGATCAAACAAGTAGAATCAATATCGATGTCTGAATAAGATGGGGGTCTCAAAAGTAAAAATATCGTGGTTTTGTATCCTCATCAAAAAAATTATATGAACATATAGGCATAAATATATTTATGACTAGTATTATTTAGAACATCCACAAATGGATTCCTAATATATAAAATTTTTATAGTAAAAATCCTTAAATATATATACACATTTTGGTCCTCACATGTTTCCAAAAACCCCAAATCATATACAATTTTTTGTCTTAAAGAAAATTAGACCCTCTGTTTAATGGTCTATATATATATTATTTTACATAGGGTATCCAATTTCCTAAAAGACTCTATCCAAATGTGTACAATAATCCTTCATTAAAAACAACATTTTTAATTTACCATATCATTATTGTGATTCTTTCATATTTTATAACATGTTTTTCTGTTATGGAAACCCTACCTCCACATAAGATTTGGTGGAGGATAATCAATTTTTTGAATTGTTTCATATCTTGGAAGATCATGTGTACGACCCAAACACCTTAAGTAGAGATCATGCGTTGGTTTCTTAAGTTCACATTAATGTGAGATAATCCTACTGTTTTCTTAAATTAAATTTAGTTGAGATCCTCCTCTTTGTTTCTCAGAACACCTTGATTCGTGAATTTTTTTTAGTTTAATAAAATACCATGGATTGATATTATCTTATTAGTTTCCTTAGAAACATTGACTCAAGATACTCTTTCTAGTTTCGAGAAATACCCTATGTTGAAATAGTATTTCTCTTAAAAAATACCATGAGTTGAAATTCTTATCATTGTTCACAAAAATACCTTTAAATTTTTTTATAAAAATTTAATCAAGAAAATAATAATTTTGTGTAATCCCAAACTAAAACATTTCATTGTACCTTTCAGATATTATTTTACTTTAAAAGATTATAAACTACTTAAAACCAATCCTAGATGACATAACATAAAAAGAAACATCTTTGTTTATGGATACATGACCTTAAAAAGAAAAAAAAATAGTTTTTTTCTGATGATTATAAAATGATGATATTCCTTTTTAAATGTAACCACCCTAAATTATTTTTATTTAACTTCTATAATGATATCCAATAACCCCCTCTAATATTCATAATCCATATATTATAACACCTATCACCTCTTTTAACAGGAACCCAATGCCTCTCAGGATGAAAATAAATTCTGGAGTCCCTCCCAATATTGATTTAAAATATACATTAAATAAATACTCTAATTAAATGTTGGAAAAATGATCATTCTCAATATTTTATTCTTAGAGACATTTTTAGTAAACAAATTCCTAGAAAAGGAAAACTGAAATTGTTATTGGGATGGATATAAAAAATGTTTATTAAATATATAAGAGAGTTACAATCTAGGAAAAAATCCCCTTAATAAGATTATACAACTTACCATTTTTTCATTCGGAGAAGGTTCTATCATCTTTAACAAAAGGAATTAGGAGTCCTCAACACTTTATAAAGTGGGATAATTACATTATCTACGAATAACCATAATGATATCATGAGAAAGAAAACAATTAAAATCAAAACGTTAAACTGAACATGAATATGTTACTTATGATTTTTATTTACCCTATATTTTAATTTTTGTTACTGCACTAATGTGTTTTTTATTCTATCTAAGAATATAAATTGTATATTAGAATAAAATACCATTAGGGATCTTGATTTCTAACCATCTTAGGGGTAATTAAAAATTAGTAAGTGTTCAAATGAATTTTCAACTGATGAACCATTGATCCTAATGAACTAAAGGAATTTTTAATGTGTTTTTAATTTTTTTCAATAATGAATAAGAATATTTTACATAATGTTGAGATTGTTTTATGTGAAACATGTGGCTAGACTATCCAGAAGCAAAAATATATAGAAGATGATATTTTAATTGTACACTACTAGAGGATGGATCATGGATATATGAAAATTTGTATTCAAAAGATTAAGAATTTAAAAGACATATGTGGTAAGAATTTATCAGTAATGGATTATAATAATAATAATAAGTTCAATAAAAGCATTGTTTTTGAAGTTCATATATAGATATAGTTAATGAGAATACCCGAGATATGTTTTAAAAAACATTATTAAAATATAGAAGGTGAAAAAAATACGTGGAATCAGGATCCAAATGGTGAATATGAAGGTATCAAGGTATTGATATGTTGATTGTACTAATGGTGATAATGGAGAAGCATCATGTTTTTTATGGTGAATCTTGTGTAAGATTATATAAAATGATAAATAAGTCCATTGAAACAATCAGTTATGATGATCATATTGGATGATGTGTATGTCCGAAAGTATCTAAAATTTGAATGTGATAATGATAGTTTTGGATGATTCTAAATTCTTATAGATGCTTTAGGAGTATTATTGAGAAGGATCATTTTGGAGACCATAATTAGGATCATAATTTTCCAAACAATAGGGATGTTATAATGCATATTCATAATTATAAGAGATACAATTTGAATAATAGATAAGTATGGAAGAAGAATTTGGATATATACTAATAAAGATGATTAACTCAAAATATTCTAGAGTCTATGTGAGAAAATTCCTAATGATCATAGTGTTATGTAACAATTAGTCCTTGATGATTAAAATATATGTAAGACTATCTTCTTTTGGATGTTTCATTCATAAAAGTAACTTTATCATTTCATAAGATTAATATAAATGTGTGGTAAAATAATTTTCTGAATTAAATAATTAATTATCAAAATGTTATTCTATTCATTATTAAATAAAAATAATGATGATGAATTTATGATTGAAGTTTATTTTTTATGAAGAGATAAAGTAGAAATATTGGTAATTTAAGGTTATTTTCCCATGAAAATTGAATTTTGAAGAAGTGATAATGAAGATATAAATTGAATTGAATGAGAAATTCTCATATTTCAGAAACAAATAAATTTTAAATTTTTAGAAATTCCCAGAATTTTTTATACATTTCATATATATTTCTCTACAAAATAATGGATATTAAAGGAGGTGATTTTGGTTAATTAAATTATTAATGATATCGAGATAAATTTACCTAAATTTTCAAGAAATTATTTGATCCAGGGAATAAAAATTTGACATTCTAAAATATTCTGATTAGTAATACCAATGATCTTTTAAAACACATATATAATCTAATAGTTAACGTTATTGAATAATTTATCATATAATTATTCTGAATAATCTATATTCTTAGAGGAAGATCATTGATTTAGTATGGAAGAAAGTTCATGATTTTTCGCAACTCCCCTATCTTATAGACAATGATGTTCTTAAAGAGGAGAGTATGTATACATTCGATTTTTTTGAAGTATTAGAGAAATAACATTGATTTGGATTTGAATCAACCTGAGATAATATATTATTCTCTTTCTATTTTTTCCACTTTTTAAGTTATATGGATATAATATAATCATTTTTAGGATCCTTATACCACGATATAGTATTGATTAATGGATGACAACTTTATACATTTTGTAAAAAATTTATTACTCTTGTGACAAAATATATTTATCAAACATTTCTGGAATATAAAATGGATATAATCATACATATTGGGCAGGAACATTGATAAAATCCAATCTATGTCATGTTTCATGGTATTTTTTCTGTATACAGGTAATCGTGATACTAAAATATTGTTGATCCATACTCTAACAAGTCACATTAGTTATGTTCATCAAGGGAATTGTAACAAGTATAAAAATGATTTAATATCACCGATCATTGTCATATAATATTCGTAGGAACTCAAAATTCTATTCAAACAATTGAGGTTCCCTACGAAATATTTTAGTTCAGGTGAAGAAAAAATCGAGAAAATTATTTTTTTCAATAGTATAGTTTTACTTACATTTGATGTTATGTGTTATTTTATACTAAGTAACAATATGATTTTTTTACTTATTAATATTTGACTATACATTTTTGATGTTGGTAGTGTGTCTTTTAAGACATTTTTAAATGATATACCCATTATTTATTCTAAATAAATAAATCTAGAACTAGGTTGTAAGATATATAAGGGAATTTTGATACCCTTATTTGAAATAGTATACACAACGATTATGTGACCCATAATTTCAAAATTGATTTTGAAAAAACATGAAAATACTTTTGAAGGTAATTCTATGTTCATGGAAGGTAAGCGACACATATAAAGATAAAATTTGATAAGATTCAAGGATAGATGATAAAAAAAAATATTGATGACTTTAATAAAATAGTAAATATGTTTTTCAAAAATATATTATGTTTTAGTAATACATTATAGATTTGAACTATTTTCTTGAAATTAATGAAAAACTTCACGGATAGGTTTGGTGATAAAATTTATACTTTTGATGAAATATACAATTTATCTCCTAATGAATTAAACAATATAATTATTTTTTAAAAAATTATAATATATCCTATTTTTAAGATGAATATGTAGGTGGAGAATGTGATAGAATTGAATTCAAAAAAATATTAAAATTATGTAATATAAATATTAATAATCATTTGAATCTAAAGGTGATGAAGAAAAGGATGATGTTTATAAGTAGATAATGTATCTCTATCCACGAACATCGAAAAATTAAAGAAGAAGTATAATTGTAATATCCCATAGATGTGTTTTTTGTGTGTAATAATTAAGAACATTGTAATTGATTATGTAAATAAAAAAGGTTGTGAGTACAAGGATGATAGTAAAGAAGAATGTTTTGAAAAAAATAAATAATATAAAATACATAATGAAATTTAGAAAGATACTGGGAGAAGGAAAAGTCTTACCAGAAAAAATAAGAAGAATATACTATGAAAATAAGTGGAGGATTACTACACAGTAATAGAAATAGGAATTTTAAGAAAGTAAATGAAAATTAAAATGAAACATAAGACTAGTTAATCAAAATGGAAGCTGATTAATTTGAATAACTCAATCTTCTAAAGGTATAAATTATAGAACAATGTATGATGTTAAAATGTTTTAATGAAAAATGAATTACACAATAGAGTAGTTTGACATGGAATTATAAAAGTGTCTTAATATTTAAGTACTTTAAGGAATATAATGGAAGATGATAATAACATGGTGTAATGAATGGTGGAATCATCCCAAGAAGGTCATAATTCTGCTTAAAATGTTAGGTAAAATATTCTCCTATAAAACTAAATGGTGTCAAATATATTGTTTCCAATAAATAAGATACTAAAACTAATATTGTATAGGTTTTTTTAAGAAAAAGGTCATAATAAATATTACTATACATCAAAGGATGACGAGGGTAAACTAATAAAGAATAACTACACAAAAAATAAAAAATCCACAAAATATACGAGAAGAAGAATTTTTTCCTCGAGAGAAATCATATCAATATAGAAGATCTTAATTTATTGATTATTTTTGATGATATGAAATATTTGGGCATAAAGTCTATATATTTTGGAACAATATATGTTTTACATAGAGTTAGAGAAGGATTGATTTGGGGGGGGAGTGGGGGGTCTTATCAAATCCATGGTGAGGGAAAAAAATACAAAAAATCTATACAAATAAAACATATTTGTATATTTAATAGTCATTTTTGGATGATTTAAACATCAAATACATTATGATGAAGGCTCTATAACTAATCTCTTATGACATATTACTCATACTATAATGATGGTATTCATAGATGTCTGGTAAAACTTATTAGGAGCAAAAAAGTGATTGAAATCCTATAAATAATATCTATACCCATAGATAAAAAATTGTTTTTAAATAAGAAATAATGATATCATGAAACCAATGCATACCCTTTACCTATAACAAATAACAACAACCATATTCATTAAATATAGTTTATGAATATTATAATTGTGGAATATGGAGGACCACCACCTATATAGGTAACCCTAGGTTATATGAAATAATTCTATGCCCATATCAGATTCTTGACGCACTATGGTGTGACAGAATGTTGTGGAATAAAGGAGTTTGTAGAGATTCGAGCTTCAATTGTAAGGAATCTTGGCCATGAAAAATGTATGTATCTTTACTATATCCATCACATGATATTGGTCTTTATATAGACCTAATATTCTCATTGATTATTTATATGTTAACTCATGTGTCATAAGACGTGAGTTAATACCATAAGTAGATCAGGTAACAAAGTCATGAATGTGACTTCACCGACGCATTAAATTTAATATATAACTTCTTTAAATGATATCCATAATGGGAGGTGTTTCTATAATGATAAAAATTATAATATGACTACCCACACACCAATATATATGTTCAAGTCATATATTATGATTAAACACAATAGAAACCCTGATTTACCATCCAACTACAAACTTTGGTTGGATATTTTTTTGAAGGAAGTAGAATGGTTTCTCGAAAAAGTGCAGTATGATATATCCCCAATAATAACTTGTGATTGAACATATTATATAGTGTGGAATCATATTCCTTGTTATGTGATTCCCCCTTAATCTTAAATTATGATTCACATCTCATTCATGTAAACTCTATTTTGTAACATGTGTGTCATATTTCATGATTGAATATATCATACAATACGATAAAATGGGTGCACACATAGAGATATTGAGGATTTGGGGCATTTAAACTCCTTTAATATAATACATTCAATATATTTTGAAAGAAGTTTTCCTATTACACCTCATATCATCTCACATATGATAACTTTTTGAAACATATCCAAAAAAATTAATTATCTTCTAAAATACATTTTAAAATCTATCATTAAATTTATCTAATATCATATCTTATATAATAATGGATGAATAAGCATCTAAATTTCTTCTAGATTAAATCTAAAACACTTTTATAATATCTCTTTTAGTAAAACCCAATCTACATTAGACAACCACAATGTGTTCCCCCTTGGGACTTTATAGAGTTTAAAAGAAATATAAATCACCAAATCTATAACTGTATGAAAATAGTGTTACCTAAAAAAAATTTACGATACATATGATTTAATTGTATCATGTGTGATGTATATAAAACAATTCAATATCTATAGTCATTTAAACCAATATAACTTCTTACTAGCTTTCATTATTATATATTCTCTTTTTTCAAATATAGAAGGTGACCATGAAAAATAGAGTATGTCAATCCTAAATTGCTAACACATATATTCTTAATTATTTTAGTATATAATAACCTATTAAATTTATACATCCAAAGAAAATAAATTTTATTGATGAATATATCAAAATCCTCACATATTAATATAAAATAACATCATATTTACAATCTTGGTGCTACTGCAATCCCAATATATATTTATCTAGGGCTATTGTTTTATACTCCTCAGATTAGTGAAAAAATATAATGTTTGTTGAGAAATAAATGATGAAATGATAAGAAAAATACTCAACCACCCCCATCATAGATGATATACAATGGATTTCATAATAAAGGAGTCAAATTAAGAAGGTTTACATGATATTTATCTCACCAATATTAGGTAGCAAAGAATATTATATGATCACTGAACCCATATTATTTGAATGAAAAATTGTATGAAACATCATGTTCCGTACATAATGGGTTCTAAAGTACATAAAAATAACTTTTATACCTTATTATAATATTCTATATCTCATAATATAATCATACTCATGCTGACATAGTGTCACACATTTTAAGGCCAATCATCATTACATTTCATGAAATACATATCTAAATTTACTCTTATTCAACCAATGTGAAAGAATGATAAAATAGAGAATTCCTTATATATGATACATTTTATATTCTTAAATCCTTTTCATGAATACCTAACAAAACCTGACATAATATTCTTTATATAATATCATATATGTGAGAAAACTCAACATTATTTATGTTTTCTATATTTTTTTTATTTTCCTAACTTATTACATGTATATGTAATTCTTGCTACATATTTATGTGACAATTTGATAATACCCTCCCACTAAACACTTTTTTCGGTGACATATATATATGGAAATAAATATTGATAAATAATAATATTTAAGAATTATATTCATAATGTTAATATCCTTGAATAGATGAAAACTCTATAACATGACAACATCAAATGTTACAATGTTAATTTTTTTCCTTCATATAATTTTTATAAGTTCAACATCATCATCATTGGTACTTTTCCATAAAAAGTTTCTAATAAAAAATAACGTAATAATTTATTTTATTGATTAAGATCACATACCAACCACCTTTAAGATAAAGTGACATAAAATTTCAATTTCATTGGCATAATTCCTTAGTAAATAGTGAGAATTTTTTATCATGTTAGCTAAATTTAACACTTATAGTTATTCCACTTATATTAAGCACTTTCATATATAGAGTGAAAATCACTATTTAATTTATATAAGAATAACCATTTTTTATTAACATTGAACTTCTCTATGTTTAAACATACTCTCACTAGACTATTTAAAACTACATTTTAATTATAATATCATACTAAGATACAAAAATACATTTTTATTGAAAATAAAATGTATTTAATTTTAGTAGGAATATTTAAAAATGAAACTTTATTTTCATATCATATATATTGTTATATGTGTTTGAAGTACTTTTCTCTAAAATAATGTTTATTTATAAGAATATTCAACTAATGAGTGGTAAGAACATATTCCTAATTATTTTAATAAATATATGGATGAACACTAGTTAAAATGTTTTATCTTTAAATATTATTTAAAATTTTAAATATAATTTGATGAGTCATAAAGCATGTTTATGTAATTTTTCATCTCATTTTTTCACAAAAACTCTTTTATCAATGAAAAAAATTCTCTCATCATATATGGGAAATGATGTTTAGGTCGTATCCTCTACTAATATCTATTTGATTTAGATAAATTACATTACATTTAAACATTCAATGTAAAAAATCCTTGATTATTTACTTGAATTAAAACTACAATATCAACCAATTATTCCCTTTATTTTGACTATTTTATGTTTAAAACACGTTTAATTTATATATTTTTTGTCATGTAAAATTAAAAAACATTTAATCAATTTATATAATTCAGATACCTAACATTTAAATTATATATAGTTCCCAAAAATCTTTCTGGCAGTTTGAACAACTCTATCATATGGAACTATAAATCTTTCCATCTGAACATCACTTTAGGTTGCAATTACCTATAATGTCTACTTAAAGAAACATTATTAGACCCTCTAACAAATAGTTATTATTCTATTTTGAAATTTTACCATTTTTTTTACGTATAATGGGATATAACCTATGCATCACATGCCTAGTTCTTCTATTCTATAAACATGGGAATATTTTGTAAATTTTATTGATTTCATTTGTCATTTATGGAACATTTCAACAGATTATAATGAACTGAATTATTAAACTGAAATCATTTTTCATGAAAAATCCTTCCCACCATGTAATCAACATACATAATTATATTTAGTATATGATTGGAGAGTAAATTAATTTATAAATTTCACATCCAATTATTTTGAAATTTTAACTGATTCATTCTATGATTCATATGAAAAAATATTATCTTTGTGAACAACTTAAAAACTTGGTTAATATAGAAGGGTTTTCTCTAAAATTTTGAATTTTATTTTTATATTTAATATATTTTCATTGGATACTAGATTAATGATTTAATAATATCAAGATTCGCATTTTTAAGGATTAATCACAATATTCAATGATGCTGAGATTTTCTACAAATGAATACTTTATTAGATGAATGTTATGTATTACTACCTATCAATGTGTAATATTATTAAATATTTCCAACTAAAATTATTATCCATTTTAATGGATCATATCCATTAGCATACTAAGATATATATTTCATTATTATTTACCTTAGTTTGATCATAGAAATAATCCATGACTATATTTGGAAGCAACAAATTGGTAATCATATCATATTTGATTCTTGGATATCTGAGTGGGTTACTATTTATGAAAAACTATTCCATATGTACTTTTTCAACAAAATTTAGTTGGTTTATTAATAATTTGGGTTTCCTAGCTATGTGTGTCCAAATTAAAATTCTAAGAATAATATACCTAACCATTTTCACCACCTCATCACTTACATTACTCACAAAAAATAATACATGGGAACCTAACCTTTATGTTCACTCAAATAAAATGATATAGGTATTTTCAAAATCATCATTAAACTAAATTTAAAAAAAACATTAAATGGTTTTTAATATTATCATCTTATATTATGTTTATTACAATTAGGAATGAATTTATCTAATAAATTTTGTTTGGAATCATATTATAAGAATCAAATTAATATGTTCAAACCATATTGGTTTCAGTCTCAATATAAAAATAATCCATCTAATCAGAAGATAATCATCCATTGTATACCTCCTCAACATTGAGACATGAAAAAAGACATGTATGAAAGTCAAATGTGGCAGTAATTCTAACTGTTTGGCCACCTTCCCCACTCATACAACTATATAAAAGGGCCCCACAATCCATAGTTTCATGTTACCCTGCTTACCCAACAAAAAATTTCCCAAGATATGTGAAACACTAAAAAATACCCAATCACCATAATCAAACTCTAGAGGCCAACAATGATAGTCAAAATAATATTTTTTATGACTCTATTCTATGATCAATATCCTATGAATCAACTACAACCTCTAGGTTTTCCCATTAACAATACTTGGACCAACCAAGGAATTCTCACCCAAATCATCCCCATAGAAGGGAGATCTACATGGAATTCCATTCAAGGTCTCAAAGAGAACCATATTTACCAAATCCTAATAATTATTATTATAAGAAAACTCAGATATGGGTAAATTACTTTCCCAAGATCCTCCAGAATCAAGAACCTTATCCTAGTGCATATCCTTAAGAACCTAGATAACCCTCTCTATTTTTCAATCCACATAAAAATGATACCACATGATCAATTTAATCATGGACCCCATATCCTACTGTAAAATTTTCTAGATCTTAGATTTTAATCTTAGTTCCCTTTCTGAAACAAGACTTTGGGAACCCCATGAAGCCCTAAAATCTCTCAAACAAACATTTATCCATGGGTTTTCACGTTTATAACCTCTTTGATAAGTATGAAATGCAATAATTTCATAGATATATCAATGATCTCCTAAATAAAATTCATTCCACCAGGAGTCTATGGAATACCAATAATTAAATCCATAGAAATATCATCCCATTTCTAAATAAGTAATGACTATGTACTGCAATAAAAATGAAGTTCTACGGTGTTCTACCTTGATTCACTGAAAAGTAAGACACTACAATACAAAATCTGAACCAACTACTTCATTTATGGCCACAAATAATAATGTATCAAATAATGAAAAATTCTAGTATCCCTGGGGTTCACAAAAAACAAGACCTATTTACACCATCCATCAAATACTGACTTAGGTAAAATAGAATAAAAAACCCACTACATAAGAAAAAAACACCACTAAGAAAGTGATACCACTCACATGAGATCTCCCCACTATACAAGGCTTTCCCAAATAATAGACACTCAATTTATATCACCTTCTTGATATGAAATCTCTCATAAAATTATGATTTAGTTTTCATCAAATCTAAGAACACATGTCCCCCAACATCTTCCACTCCCAATATAATTTTAGAAAAAAAGTCCTCAGAAACCACTCTTCAGCCTATTCCTTCATGTCTTCTATTGGTAATTTTCCACTATATTCATAAGAAACCACATTCTTTTTCATATGGGTTTATACAAAATCAAAATCAAATTTATGAATATACTCCTCCAAATGTCTCTATAACAATATTATATTCCCTTAAGTAAAAAGTTATTTTTGGATCTTATGATCTGAATACACTATAAACCACTCCTCCAAGGGTTTGTGATGCCACATTTTTACTACATGCATTACTTCTTCCACCTAAAGATTTTGGGTAGGGTAGTTCTTCTCCTGAGGGTATAACTGTTGTGATCCATAGGCTACCACCTATTTCCCCTACACCAAGACACATTATAAACCCATACTAAGAGTATCAGAAAAAACGGCATATGGCAAACTTGATTATATATGAATCAAAACTAGGGATTAAGTCAACCCCGCATTTATCACCTCAAAATAACATTAAAAATTTAATTACCACTTAAATTTTACCCCCTTACGGCTTGAAGCATCCATGAGAGATTCATGTTTGGAGAAATCTTGTTAAATTCGTCTATAGTAACCATCAAAACCCAAGAAACATGAAATATAAAACAAATTTTTGGTCCTCTACCCAAGAAAAAACATCCTATATCTTTTTAGGATTCAAAAGGTCACCCCTCTAAAGTATAAAAAACAATAGAAATTTCCCTTCACTGATCCAAGAATCACATTTGGAAAGATTACCATACATAATATGTTACCTAAATGTTATAATAATGATTCATAAATGGTATCTATGTTCCTCCTTTAACATTGAGTAAACTAAAATATCATCCATGAACATAATAACAAAGAATCTAAGAACTGATGAAAGTCCCAGTTCACCAAATTCATAATCAATGCCGGAGAGTAAGTCAAACAAAATGATATAACCAGAAACTCAAAATTCTCATACCATCTCTTAAATGATTTCATACATATATCCTCTTCTAATAAATTCAACTAGTTGTACCCTGAACGAATTTCAATCACTAAAAACAAAAATTCCCATTGAAATTGCTAAAAAATTTCATTCAATCCTAAAAAAATGATATTTTTTTTAACAGTCAACATATTAAAATTTTGACATCCAATAATAAGTATGAGGTTTCTATAGGAATTATTAGATAAGAGAACAGGTGAATAGGATAGTGACATGCTAGGATGAATACGTACTTTATCTTCAAGGTCATTAAGAGGAATCTTATGTTCCAAAAACTCAATAGGTAACATTCAATAAGATGGAAAAGAAATGGGTATCAAAATTGAGATCAGTTAAATAGTGAACTCAACCTCTCTCTTTGGTAGTATATAAAAAAAATATTCCAAAAAGACATTGTCGTATGAAAATACCACCATAGGAAGTTGAACTCCCATACCAAGGTCAACTTCATCATGAATCATATTTAGAAATTGGCATGAGATTACCCCAGCATATGGAACAACATGACCTCCCCTTCCCAATATAGAGTCCCACTACCCATAAAAACATAAGCAACCCACATGAATATAATTAGTGAACTCGACAATGAAAACAAGATATCTCGTCCTTAAAACTAATAATATAATCCATTATGAAATCCAATTCAATGTTGTGACGATTGAAAAATAAGAAGTCCCACTCCACCTAAATGCCGGCTAACGTCACCTGACACATGAAACATTTAAAACCATATTAAGTCATCTTTGAAAAAGGAGTGTAAAGATAAAACAACTATGGAATAGGTTCTGACTGTAATAAAAAATATGTTAAATACCTCTGATGATATAAAAGAACGAGTATAACTTGAATAAAAAACTCTATCACGTTGGAAGATGTAATAAACATCATACATCTAAAAATTGCTAGAGTTGATTCAGATTCCTCAAGTACATACTCCACTACATAAATATGTTTCATATCAACTCCTCCATGATATTTCATAGACACATGAATATCCATATTATCCTAAGGATATGACCCACCACCATTGGAAACATATCCACAAACATTTAAGCCCTAGGTAAAAGTGGATCCTACATTATTGAACCAGGATATACTATTATAAAAACTTTTTAGATAGAAAAACTATCTATAATGATGACGAGTATTAGGATCCTCAACATAGTTAGGCTTGGTATGACATATCCTTCTGAATTCATCGTAGAACACCTGCTATTTCCGTAACGAATCCCCTGAAGCTGGCCCTGAAAATTGTTGAAAACTCTTGAATGTTTTTTATTTCTAGATGATATAACTTGTCTATCAAAAATAAAAACTGAAGCTCCTCCCAAACTAGCCTACAAAGAGTCATTTACCTCATCCAAATATACTTTTTCAACTAACTACAAAAACGTTACAAGGCACATGAGAATAAATATTTACCTAATACCATTCTGATGTCCCAAATCAACCCTCTATTTTTTAGATACTCATTAGTGACAAGATCTAGTTTTAGATTAAATAGGCCAAAAAATACAATGAATAACCCAGAGTGGTACACTCCCCCTATTCATTGGTAAAAAACTCTAGGGTATTCTACAAACTTGATTTATTAGGATGAAATTGAGGAATACATATTTTCTTGAAATAAACCTTGGTTTGATCTTCATGAAACTTGGATTCCACCATAGAGTTAAATCATCTCCTTCTCGGACCATCATGTATGTATGTGTAAAAAAAACAACCTTAGAGACTTTAGGAGTCTTAAATAAGTTTTTGGTTTTCTTAATCATCTAATGAAACTTCAAAAATCCATGGGTTCCACTTTCACTATGGATGATGGGTGAATACTAATTAGGGATGTGAGAGCCTTGATCCACCGGACATTCAAGGTTCCCAACAAACACATGAAACAGAGTCTGAATAGTGTGGATTACTTATTCTACCAAATAAGGGTCTGGTAGGGTATTCATCTATGAATCCTATGTCACTACTTCCCCTCATGGATTTGGAAGAACTATTCTAGGAGGACTATCTAATAATCACAATAAAAAACAATAAGGTCAAGAGAACATATCAAAATCTTAGGGACTTCATAATAATTCAAACAAGTTCTTTTAAAACAACAATAGTCTAATGTAATTATTAATTTTACCATTAAAAGAAAATACATTGAAACAAATCGGTAGATTTAAATTAAAATCCCATTCATTTCATTCAAATGACCTCAAAATACAACTCTAAAACCTAGAAAAAGTCCATGAACACCCATTGTAACATGGTTTCAGTCATGAATGTGAGTTTGATATGACCATTTTCCATACTTACTATCCAAATTATAATATTCCTAACTCTTAACAACCAAGTAAATAGAACCAAAATTAAGAATATTTAACATACTTTAGTCCAATATTTTCCTTTGATACCGAATTTTAATGACCAAAACTATGTCAACTAGACAAGCCACTTGAGCCGACCCATTATAGTGAGGTATAAAAAAGAAAATAAAAACATGTATTGAATAAAAAATAAATAAAATCATAGTACTAAACAAAAAAAAAGAAGTGAAACAAGATCCATAAAAACTAAGAAATATTTTCTAAACTAGAAATTTAAGAATTAGAAAATACCAATATGTCTTCATGTGATTTACCATCAACTCCAAACCTCTCCTAACAAAAGGAAGAATCAACTACAGAAGCCATAATTTTTCAATATTTCTTTCCCATTACCTAGATCCTATAATAGAACATCTATAAGCACCCATAACAAAATGTTTGCTGTGATAAAAAATACGAGTACAATAACTCCACAAAGTCCATACAAAGTCTAGAATCATGAATGAAATAGTTATATCTTTTAAAATAAAATCAGTTTTAAAAAGCATTTCCATAAATCCATTCCATTTTAAGACATTTTTTTTAGATTTTATAAAATCGTTTCATATTTAAAAACAACAATTATGACAAGTAGAAGTGATAAAACATTGATTCCAATATATATAATAATAGGTAAAAAGATAAAAACATACCAATAAAATAACATCTCATGCAAAGATATGTGATACAAACTCATATTAAACTTATGGGAAACAATCCAAGGTAAAAATCCATCATGTGACAAATAAATCACTAATAAAAAATTATCCCATATTGAGACCTATACCATGGAAATACATAATAAACATAAATGATCCAAAATATGAATATGTTTGTACCAACCAATATCGAGTCCTACCCCATTCCATCCATATCCAAAAGGTTACCTCCTAATATTTCCACACTCACTGAGGCTACCCATGTCTATTTCCTGATGTACCCATGGTTCCCAATGTGTTAATTTCTCAAATAGTTTTATTTAAAAACACTTATAGTTTATAAAACATATTCAAGGACAAGAGAATACACTTCATTGGTTGAAAACCCATTTCTAAAAATAAAACCACAACATAAGCATAAAAATCAAACACATAGTGTGAAAAAACTAATTTTTAATGAAAAATCCTTTAATGTCATTGGTCATTCGATAAAATCCCTTGAACAAAAAATTAATGTACTTAACAAAACTAAAAAATTTTATAATAATGAAAATAATTCATATAATTATACTTTTTTATAAAAACAACTAACTAAAAGTGATATAAACCTAGAATCCTTCAACAATGCCGATTAGCCACTACGATATTGACCATTAAAATATAAGGAACATCAAGAAAGTACAAAATGATAAATAAAAAAAACTATCCAATCATAAATATGAAACCTAACCATGTAAAATTATACTTCTGAAACCAATGGATATTTATTAAAGAAAGAACATTTAACTAGTGAAGAACACCGTAGAAACCCTGATGTTCAATCACGAAATGAAAAATATATATGGATAAGAGATCTCCCATGTAACATAAGGGGAGATACGGGTTTAAATTGGGAGGATTCATGGTCAAATGAAATTTTATTCCCTCATAAATATCCTTAAAACCAATAATAATGATAAATCCATATTGTGAAATCCAATTACACAGTGTGAATTACCTGATGGCTGAAAACATTGAAAATCAGATTTCTTATTTATAAAAACCCAATTTTTTCCCTCACACATTGAGAATTACTAATACATGGCATGTAAAGAATTAATTGGTTATAAATGTTTCATGAAATATTCATGGATACCATTACATAGACTGTAATCCCTTTACAAGACATGCAATCACCAACAAAATAACTAATAACATAGTTCCTTGATGAAAGCATATGAACTCAAACATTATGTTCTATGGTCCCAAAGAGCAACTTCTAAATCCAATTACACATTTATATCTCCATTAACTAAAATAATATATCCCAAAAATTAATTTCATTTTCCCCAGAAATGTTTCCTTACCCTCGAGAAGCCCGCTAATTCACCCATACATGAATGATGAAATAAAACATGGACAAAAGAATACCTAAAATGTGTAACATGATGTTATAATATAGTTTGATTTTTTTTGGCATAAATATGAATGGAAAAAGATGAGCATGGTCCTATATCACCCTATAAGTAATTAGTTAATATTGATATCCCCTTAGATAACATGAAGTGGAAATAATGAGGTTGGTCATAAAGGCATGTAAAAAATTAGTTTTCTAAAATTTTAATATGTTGATATAACAAGTTTTTTTAAAAATTAATTCGAATAATGTGTTTTTTTGTAAATTTTTTCTTATGATCAGGATTGTTACAGATTTAAAATATTATTTCATTTTCATGATATGTTACATTTCATGTTTATGCCTCTTTTTTATGATATTCTAAAATTTTAGGTTATACTACCCGGATTTGATGGTATTATTTTATTCTTATAAGACACATTATTATTGTTTAATATGTTTTATGAAAATATTATTTTATTATTTTACAATGATCTTTTTATCATTTGTTTCTTTTATATTCATCTTTCTCACATGTTTACGATAAAACATTTAGGACTAATTGGAATGTTACATTTACTAATCATTTTATTCCATAACATTCTTATGTATCCCTTCCCCATATTAAAAATAGGATTATATCATATTGGGTGTCTATAAGAGTGTATATAGTGCTTCTATTATAGATAATTTTCATAAGTACTAAAAAATTTTATTTTTATATAGCTAATATCCCAGACACTAAACTTTTAAGTCATTATGTTGTGAGGATATTTGTGATATGTAATATTTAAAAAATTGATATAATATATTTGTAATGAATGATTAACATGGATTTACTAATTTAGTATAATATTTTTGTTTTGTTTTTTTTGGGATTAGTTTAGTAACATTTTGGAATTTTTATGAGATAACTTTAGTAAAATCCTAGGGATAAGTCTAAATTTTGTATAACATTATGATGTTTTTGTAACATTTAGAGTGTGTTGTTGTTTGAAGATACATAACTATATAGATATTAAAAAATGGATTAGGATGTGGTAAAAATTCACATAGGTGTAATCACCATAAAAAGTTTGGTTGAGCATTGAATTGATCTTTACTCATTGCACAATGAGTGGGCCTAAGATTGTACACCTAATGAGACACTCTCTAGGGATATGTTCTGGTAATTAATATGATTTTGATGAACAATTAGAATTGATTTTAATATATTTAGGACATAAATATTAATTATAAATTACCATGGATGACATGGATAGAACTAATATTGATTTAGGTTGAATATAGAGAATGATAATCTAACATAATGTCCATATTGTAATATTTTTCAATGTAAAATTTTTAGGTGATTTTTTATGATTATTTACTTTTTAAATTAATATTTCATCACTTATGTTAAACAATTTTGGTATTAGTAATATATAAATACAGAAGGAATTATTTTAGTAATGAGATTGATGGATAGTGTAATTATTTCACCAATAAACATCCCAACATGTTGGGAATTAGAGTAATAAATATGGTGGCTAGGACTACTCAGTTGTCTCATGCAATAAATAATAACATGAACCACGTGGGTATCTGAAATTAACAAGAAAAGGGGTAAGTTTCTATGATTTATTTTATCAATCAAAATCCACTATCCCTTAGTAGTTCTCTCAATCCACTTCATTCTAATAAATGCATTAATGTAATGGAAAAGAAATTTTCCATTATCTAATGCCTTGAACACGAGAAAGTTGTTATAGAAGTATATAAAATAGACAGTGAGGATGACCAATGTCATAATTTCATTAATAATAAAATGAAAATGGATGATGTAAACTCAATAAAATTATAGGAATTCAATAAGTTATTATTCGTCAAATAATTTCCTTATAATATTTACATCAAGATCAAGAGTGAACTACTAGAGTTGAAAACAGTTATGAATAATCGGTGAGAAATTATGAGGAAAACATCATGAGAGTAATAAGGAATGACAATGGTTTTATTTCAGAAGTGGAAAGTGAAATTGATAACTTATTTACTAGCATAAATTTGGATATTCAATAGGTGTTATCCATAAGAATCCTTTGAAGACATGAAGAGATTGTTTGATGTGCACTTAAGGTGGATATAGAATTCGGGGACTCTCTTTATTCTAGAGATAACAAAATAATATTATAATATCAGGGAGTCTTTAATGATAAGTCATACAGTTAAAAGATAATTCTACTATATAGAAGTAAAATATGTAAAAATAATCTCTCATGTCAAATTTCCAAGAGTAGGAGCAAGTGTTTTTGTGTGGTAATGGAGTACACAAAGATTATAATCTTAATAGTGGTTTTATTAGTTCGATTAAAAGAGTGGAGGTCAATAAGAACCCAATTAATGAAGCACACACAATTCAATGCTACATATGCATATAGATTCATAATTTCACAAGTCAATTCTCTATACCCACAAAAATAAAGAAAATATACTCTAAAACATACTAAATCAAGATATAATGTTAGATAATACACAATTACCATTTCTATGGTGTATCCAAACGTTTAATTAATGAAATTTAAACTTATCCTTCACTATTAAGCTACAAATTCATTTTTTGATTCTGGTTCTTCACAATATTTCTTAACACAAAAATTTACAAATAATAATAATTCACCCTCTCAAATATTATATATAAATATCTTCATGGAAAACCAGTATGTAATGACTATTATGTAAAACAAATACAACTCATCAATCATTAATATTTTTGAGAAGATATTTTCTAAAAATATAATGGATCCATCCATGATTGAATTTTTTATAATACTCAATATTTATTGGATTTTGTTATATAAAGCTCATATCAAATATTTATATTAAAAAATATCATTTTATATACCAAATCCTAATGTTATAATGTATAGAAGAAAGTATAATTATGAAATCCTTATGTAAGAAAATTCTCTACGATTGTTCATAATAAAAAATAATTAGGGAGTCTTGGTTAAAATGATTATGGAGGAAGTCAAAATTTATTACATGCATATTATAAATATGTATATTGATTTATTTATGGTTGAAATTCCTGGTATTCCCGAAATTCGTGAAGTTGTTCTTTTAATTGAACTTATACCTAGATCCATGCATCTCTCAAAGGGTTTAAATACACTATATCTCATTGAATTTTAGGAATCAATTAAGTAACTACATGAGATTATTGATAAGGGTTCTATAAACCCTTGTGATTTACCCTAGGGTGCACATGTTCTATTTATAAAAAAGAATGATGGATCAATGCATATTTGCATTAATTATCATGAGATGAATAAAATTAAGATCAATAACAATTATCACATACCATGTATCAAGGATATGTTCAATTAACTCAGAGGATCACATTAATGATAAAAAATTGACCATTAATTTTCATATCATAAATATGGGTGAAATGGTAGGACATTTCCAAGACATATTTCTACATGTGGTATGAAAATTATTAAAGTGATTCCCTTTGGGTTTACTAATGATCCAACCATATTCATGGATCTAAAATATAGAGTCTTTAGAGACTACACTGATCATGTTTTGTTTTTCTATATAGATTATATTCTTATATATTTAACGATTAATGAAAATATAGAAGATAATTATTGGATTGTGTTAAATACATTGAGAAAATAGAAAATGATTGTAGAATTTAGAATGTATGAATTATGGATATAGAATGTATCATTCTTGGGTCCTATAATTTCATGTAAGGATATATCATAATATCAGTCATTGATTTAACTTATCAAGGAATATAATAGAGAAAACATTGTTAATAAGATTCATATTTATCTCGGGTTAGTAAGATATTACCAATGATTTTTGGGAAATTTATCATGGATTTTAACCCACCTAACAATGTCAACATGAAATGTAGAGAAGTTCCTTTATATGGAATAATATGAAGATAGTATCAAGTATTTCAAAAAAAGGTCCTTCACTAGTCCTATAATTACATTACCCTGTAGCAGGTAAGCTTTTATATTATAAAATGATGCTTTGAAAAACTTCTTCGGTATTTTCCATACATTAAATTACAGGGGAATTTCTTATGACTCATTCCAATTAAATACTCATGACATAAATTACCTGATACATGATATAATGTTAGAAACAATTATCTTTACATTAATGGGTTGTTAATACTATCTCTATAAAGTGTGATTTATAAACTAATCATAATAGTTTGAAATATATATTCACATTGAATGAGTCAAATATTCACTAAATTAGATGGCAGTGATTGAAAGAATATCATGAATACTAAGTGCATTACCTCTTTGGGAACGAAAATATGGCCACTAATTCTATGAGTAGAAAAGATCATTCTATCACATCCACGATAAATAAAAAAATACATAGTAATCATATATTTAGAGAGAATGAATTTTGATGTAAAAATAGGAGGGGTATAAATCCTATCTTTCACAAATGACTATTCAACATTCTATATATGATGTATAGATAGAAATGGTATTTAATATTATTGATTTTATCATTTAAAATGTAACAACATGTTATCATTTTTAGGAATTCCTAAACCCCTCTTTTGGTAAATCTTTTGTTGTGTTTTTTTGGAGTTGTTTCGAGTGATTTTCTATAAATTTTGGAGTTTTCCAGGATGAAGAACGATTTTTACATACCTAGAATACATTTTCAAAAATCATGCAAAAGTTCCAAGTTTTATATAGTGGGATCAACATGGCCAAAGCATGGTTTTACCTAACCATGTGCAGTTTCTATGGAAACCATGCCGACATGTTATTCTAGATTCAAAATGTTTATTAACTCTTTTTTATAATCCTTTTTTGGGTCTGGATGAACCGCCTTCAACCCAAACATGTTTCTCTCTTTCTGGGAGCTACTAAGAAGTATTATTGGCCCTTTGAACCCTTTTATAAATGATCCAATGCTAGGATAATGTTGGTCGATCTCCTTCCAGTTATTTTTCTCCTCATGTTCCCTTCCTCCCATGATCTTTATCTTTCTTTTTAGGGTTCCATAGATGTGACTATTGATTTGTGGATTTAATACCCAGTGATTTGGAATTTTAAACCTAGGAATGATTCCCATTTGTGTCATCTTCGTTCTTAATGGAAAAAATCTTTATTAGGGTTTGGTGTTGCGAGATCCATTGTTTTCGGTAGGTGGTTTCGTTATAATGCCCAATTTTTATTGAACCAAATTGATTTGTTTAAATTTATATTGATTGGATTTAAATTATTTTTTTATATTTAAATCAAATTGATTTCAATCCTTTTGTTTTAAAAACCCAATTCCGATGAATTGGTGTTTTGGAAAAATAAATGGGGATTTGGATTGGAAATATAGTTTTATGATATTTAAATTTATTAATTTAAATTTTTGTTTTAATAGAAATTTTATTAATTGAAAATTTTATTTTAATTGAAGAAAAATTTATTTGACAGAATGCTTTTGAAAAACCTCAATTCAATATAATTTTGGGTTTGTGATGTAAATGATGGAATTGATTTATTGGGTTTCAAATCTTGATTTTGTGAAAAATAGATTAAAATGTTTTTATTGAAACCTTAGGGTTTCATCATGGTGAAAAGGCATTTTTTTGATTAAAAAAAAATTATGGATTTTAAATATAAAATTCGAATATTTGAAATGGTGAATGAGATGAATTTCATTTTTTCTTATAAAATGAATTTCCAATAATTGATTTGTACTTGATAACATGCAAGCCTCAGGTAGTTAGTGAGTTATTTTTTATGGCACTTTACGATTCTACAATGTTCAAAAACATCATATCAGCACCTTAAATTCATTAGGAAATGGTGATGAGATCCCATTACCATAGAAATTAAGGGGATTATGTACATACTTTTTTTTTATTCATAGTATTGGATTCCTATTCCCTAGAACTATCGTACCTATTTTTCACATGACCATGTTGCTCACTTGTTTTCATTTTCGAATGTGTATATATGCCATTGTTATAAATTTTCTTTCATGTCGTTAGAATTTGTATAAAATGTTTATATAACGTGTTTATTCAATCCATTTGTGGGAATTTCTATTTATGCAATGAATCCATTGATTGAAGGAAAATTCCATCATTTGAAATGTATATCATGAAATTCTATCGGTATTTCCATCTTTTACACCATAGAGAATTATTTCTTTAAATGTTCTTTGTTAATGCCAAACCAATATTTTTTAAATTGAATGAATATTTTGGTTAAATTGATATTGGCATCTATTATGGAATATTTTGGTGAAATACTATTAGGCTTTGGCTCACACCTTACTTGTGCCTTTGGGTTTTTGTACGTTATCTCTTTTGAGGTTCATGAAAAGGAATGTGATCTCATAAAGGTAGATCCTACTGCTAAACTTTGGTCTTAATGAGTTCTGTCCTTAGGGACTTTAGACTATTTCCCACTTTTTGTACTTGTGGTATAGTACTTCATTGGTTGTTCCTATTATACTTCTTGTACATTACTCCCGGTGTATTTTTCCTCTGATATGCATATTTTCTTTTCTTTCATTAATTTCCACATTGTTAGTGGAAAAATTGTTCCCACATTCTATTTTTTTGATGCAAGGTGCTATTTGTCGACATGTGGGGATAAGGAACGCCCTTCAGAATTTGTCATGGATGACTAGGTTATTGGGTTTCTAGGGTACCTAGGATAGTTTATAAAAATTTGTATCATAGGGAGGTTGAGGTTATGATTTTTCCTTGAAGTTAGTATGTATTGTTCAATCTTATCGGGACTTGGGAGGTAGTTGTGATTAACTTCCTGGCCAGATCTCACCGTAATAAAGCATATGTTGTGAGTGGTGGAATGGTAATGACATATTATGGCTTCGTTCTATTATTTTCCTTATTTTAATTCGGAGAGCATGAAATAAAAATCTTATACATCCTATCTATTAGGATTAATTTCCCTCATTTCTTGGTTTGTGCATTTCCTAATGTCTCATTTGTTGTCTGCTGATGTTTTGTAGCAGCATGCCTCTGAGAAGACACACGAATTAGACCCAAGAAAAAGCTTCTATTGAACCACAACAAGTGAATCCTATTGTGGATCTTAATTTTATTTGGGTGACCTTTAACACTATCAATGTTCTAGAACATTTACCTCTTTCAGTTCTCGTTCAGAATCCCATTGTGGAACCTTAGAAGGATGTTCACAAGATTATTTGTCAAGAGTTCCATAAAAGCAAAATAGCACCGTTTAAGGGATCAAATGACCCTAAAGATGTTCAAGAGTGGTTGAGATGTTTTGAATTATTATTTATGTTTTGGGACATACACAGTGAGATCTATGTGAAGTGTGCCACTTTCGTGCAAGATGGACTGAGACAAAGATGGTGAGAAACTATGGTGATGGAAAATAAACATGAGGGGATAGATTTGAAAGACATTAAAGTTATTTTCATTGACTTTTTATGTCCATATTCGATACTTTTGGACATGTCAAGAGAGTTTTTCATACATGAGCAGGTGGACATGTCTGTGATTGAATATACAAACCTATTTACTGAGCATGTGCACTTCCCACCAAAGATAGTATCAAATGAGTGGATGAAGGCCCGAAGGTTTGAGTTGGGACAAATTCTAGATATTTTTTCCCAGTTTTCTTTCTAATGATTCCCTCTTATGTTGATATAATTGATAGAGAACTGAAGGTCATTATGGACTTGGAAGGTAAGTCAGGGTTATCGGGAGTCTCCTTTTCTCCCAGTGGTAGTGTGAGTTTCGTTAAGGGAAAGAAAAAGTGTGATGATTCTCATGGAGGCTATCAACAGTGGGGTTTTTATAGACCTCCTTTGGTACCAAGATTAGGTCCTTTTGTTTGTTAACGGTGTGGAGAGAAAGTGCATTGTAATAAGGTTTTCACCAAGGCACCCTAGATTTGTAGCCCCTACAGGTGTTCAAGGAACATATTGTGGTTCTTCCATATTTATTCCACTCCATGAAGTTAGAATGGATCCTTATATCCCCCTAAAATTATGAGGAAATTAGATGCTTGATGTGAAAAAATGTTCCCACCAAAGTCATCCTGAATGAATCTTCTTCACACAGTGTTGGAGTTTCTAGAGGATGAAAAAATGGGTCCAGTGACCGTGATATGTACCATCACAATAGATTCATCAATAGTGATTGCATTATTAGATACCAGTGCATATCATTTGTTTATTTCAACTGATGTTGGTAATTTACTTAATCATCCTATGGATGATTTATCATTTGTAATGGATATTACTACACACCTTGTTACAAAAAGATAGCATGGTCCTTATAATCCCCTTGTGTTTTATCTCTATCATATGTTTAGTTAGAATGAAACTTCCAGGTTCTGAAAATAAAATATTTTTACCTTTTCTTCGTAATATATTGAATCATGGCCAAGAAAGCCCAAATTTAGTTTTATCTTCTACATGCCTCCTTCATTTTGTCCAGTGGTGTATCTCCCATGTTTTAATGAGAATGGTACCTGAGGCTGAGCATGGATGGACCTTCTTATATAGAATGGTATAAATTAATGTTAGTGTTTGATTATTATCTAGAGAGGTATCCATTTAGTGGTGATATCCCTCGAATAATCATTGAGTTTTCTGATGTGTTTCCTTCTAAATTATATGAGTATCCATAGGTAAGAGAGGTTGTATTTTCCATTGAATTGATGCATTGTACTCAACTAGTTTTTATTCCCTCTTACCACATGGAACTAATTGAATTGAAATATTTGAAGTCTCAGTTGTATAATATTTTTGACAAAGGCATTATACATCTAAGTGTGTCACCTTGGGTGGTGCCAGTTCTCTTTCCCATGAAAGCTGATGGTTCACTCCGCCTTTTCATTTATTACTAAAAGCTCAATCGAGTAACAGTAACAAACAGGTATCTGTTTCCATGTATTGATGATATTCTTGATCTTTTGAAAGGTTGTATGTGGTTCATGATGATTTAACTTCACTCTAGTTACCATTAGTTGAGGATAAAAGAATTTGACATTCAAAAAATAAATTTTCAGAGTAGGTATGTACATTATGAGTAACATTTCATGACCTTTGGTCTAACTAATTCTCTTGTAGTTTTAATGGCTATAATGAAAATGATTTTCCATGAGTATCATGAAACATTTGAGATTTTGTTCGAGGACTATATCTATGTGTACTATAAATTCAAGGAGTATCATGTGCATCATCTGAGAATAGTGATGAGTTTGCTGAGGAATCACCAACTATATTATAATCTTTCGAAGTGTGATTTATGGTTTAGGATGTGAAGTTATTGGGACAAGTGTTATCAGAACATGGTATTTTAGTTAATCTTGAATATGTTAAATCCGTTACGAAATGGGAATAACTATAAAATGTCTTCGAGATTCAGAGATTTTTGAATTTAGACAAATATTATCACTACTCCATGAAATACATCGAAAAGTTATCTTCATTGATGACTTATATTACTCGGAATGGAGTGATTTTTTTTGTAATGATAAATTTCATAGTTTTGTTGTTGAGATGAATCTTCTATTGAATAATATTTATTTTTTGACTCTTCCAATGTTCAGACAGGGCTACATGTTTATTTTTGATTCATTGGGTTCGGTATTGGGTTGCGTTCTTATGAAATGTGATCAAGTTGTTTTTTATGGATCTCATCAGATTAGGTATCATGAGAATAAAAATCCAACCCATGAACTTTGAATTTCATCTATGATGCATGCCCTTAAGAGTTGGAGGAATTAACTTTATGGAAAAAATTTTACCTTGTTTTCTGACCACAAAATCTTTAATTAAAAATTATCACATAAAGATTTGAATATCTGCTTGAGACATTGGGTGGAATACCTGAGGTATTTTGATATTGAAATTACCTATACCCCTAGGAAAGGGGATGTTATTATAAAATATTATAGAACATATATTCCCGCACATGCAATGAAATAATCTTAGGAGGTGTGGAACTTGATGGCTTTCTTTTCAAAATTGCATATTGAAGTTTTAGAAAAAAGGGTATAAGGTTTCCTTGGATTGTGTTAGGTTTTCATCCTTTAATCATGAAATTATTCTTGGGATCAACAACTTGATGATGAATTCCGTAGTATTACACACTCTCTTATTGATGGGGAGATAGTTTCCCAATTTTTGTTCACAAAAGAAGTAATTCTATTCTATCAGAATCATTTAGTGATACCATTATCAGTTAGGAAAGCTGTGATGGGGGATTTACATAGTTCCCAGTGGACTATGCACCCAAGAACCCAAAATATGTTCTACGACATGGGGTGGTAGTTCTGGAGGCCCGGTATGAAGTGAGGAATTGCTGAGTTTTTCACCCATTTCTATGTATGCCAACAAGTGAAAGACGAGAACCAAATACCTTCGATTTTGATCTAGCCACTTCTAGTACCTACTATGAAGTGGGATGAGATCTCAATGGGCTTTTTGGTCAGGTTTCCATGTACCCAAAAGAAGATTTTTTTGATTTGGGTGGGGATAAATAGGCCAAAACCTAGCTCACGTTATACCCATTCATGATACAACCAAAGTTGGGGATTATGGATGTCTTTACGTGAAAGAGATAGTTCGGTTGCAAAGAGTTCCATCTACTAGACTCTAATATATATCATCAGTTTATTTTCACTTTTAGAGAGGCCTTCAAGAGGCAATGGGATCTCACATCCATTTGATCATGACATACCATCTATGCTCGGATGTCAAAATATAAATTATTATACATATTCTTGAGGATAAGCTATGTTCTTGTATTCTAGATTTTGGGGGAGCATGTGATGATAATTTGGGGCTGGTTGAGTTTTCTTATAAAAATAGTTACCAGTCTAAGATATGGATGGATTATTTTGAAGCATTTTATGGATATATTTTTAAATATATACTATTTTGGTTTGAGATTTGTGAGAGTTCCTTGGTTGGAACGAGCTTTGTCTAAGAGAAAACATCAAAGACTCCATTGATTCATTATTGAATGTTAATAGCTCAAATTCAATACTAGAATTATGTTGACCATCATTATATACCTTTGGAGTTATCAATTGGTGAACATGTGTTCCTGAATTTTTCACCCCAGTTGGGTCATCAATGGAATGGAAGGAAAGGGAATATTTCTCATCAATTTTTTTTGGAAATTATGAGGTTGTTGATAAGGTGGAAAAGTTTCATATCAGTCAGAACTACCACCACAACTGACAGTGATACATAATGTGTTTCAGGTATATCATCTTAAAAATAATTTATCTAATCCATCTTATGTTTTGAGTTTCCATGTTCTTGAAGTGGAACCTGATTTATCCATAAATGAACATACATTCATGATAGTTGATTAGGATTCCAAGGTACTCTTTGGGATAACAACACCTTTAGTTTGTGTGCTATGGGAGCACAATTTTGGTTATCATGATACATATGAGAGGGAGACACTGATGAGGGTGAAATGTACTCATCTCTTTGCTGGGGAGGGTTCTTAATAGGATTTATGGGGACATAAAATTTCTATGGTGGGGAGGCTATAAGTTTCTTTTACTATTCTGAGGTATTCCTAAACCATTCATTTGGTTAATCATTGGTTGGGTTTCATTTGGATTTGTTTTGTGTGGTTTTCTATTAATTCTGGTGTTTTCTAGGATAGACCATAGTTTTCTCATAACCTACAAATGGTTTTGAAATCCATGAGCCAATGCCATGTTTTGGATAGTGGGCTCGGCATGGTCTGTGCACTATTTTCCATAACCATGTGTAGTTTCCCAGGAAACTGTACGGATGATTTTTCTAGAACATAAAATTTTATTAAAAATTTATGAGTCTCTTTTTTAGGTCCTAGACAGACCTCATATGACCCAAACATGTTTTCCCTTCCATAGATCACCAAATAAGGATACTTGTCCCCTCTAAACCCTTCTAGAAGAGATCCAAAGCTATGAGAACATCAGTCGATCTTATTCTGGTTAGTTTCCAACTCTAGTTATGTTGCATCTACAATATCTCCCTTTCTCCGTAGGGTTAAATAGATCTTGGTATCGATTTGTTGATCAAATAAATTTTTTGGATCTTAAAACAATATTTTATTCCCATTTGTGTGATCTTCATTCTTCTGGGGGAAATCCTTGGTAGGGTTTTGTGTTGTGAGATATGCTGTTTCGGGTAGGTGGTTCCATTATAATGACACATTTTTATTTAACCTAATTCCTTTTTTAAATTTAAATTTTTTGGATTTAATAATTTTTTTTATATTTGACTCGAATGGATTTCAATAATTTTTTTTTGAAAAATACCAATTATGATGAATTTTGGTTTTTGAGGAAAAATGGGTTTTTGGATTAGAATAAGAATTTCTTGAGATTTAAATTGTTTAATATATTTTTCCGTTTTTATAGGAATAGATTAAATTAAAATTTTTATTTTAATTAAATAAATGTTTATTTGATGGAATGTTTTTGAAAATCTTGATTCAAGTGAATTGGTGGATTGTGATGAAAGTGATGGAATTGATTTATTTGATTTTAAACCCAGGTTTTTTTTTGAAAAATGGCATAAAATGTTTTGATGCGAACCTTAGGGTATCGTATTAGTTAAATTATTTTTTTATTAAAACTAATTAGGTGTTTTAAATAGAAAATTGGAATATTTCAACTCGTGAAAGGGATGAATTTCATTTTCGGTTATAAAATGAATTTCTCATTATTGATTTGATCTTGAGAACATGTAACATTTAGGTAGTTAGTGAGATATTTTGGGAGGCACATTATGGTTCCAAAATGCTCTAAAATGTCCTATCAACACATAGAATTCCTTAGATGATGTTGATGAGATACCATTACCTTAGGCCTAAAGGAGAGTATGTAAACTCTTTTCCATATTCATAGTGTTGGATCCCTATTTCCTGAAACTATCGTTCTATTTGGCGCATGACCATGTTGCTCACATGATATCATTTTTGAATTCATTGATATTCCATTATTATACATTGTTTTAAATTCTTCGAGAATTTATATAAACTATTAATATAAAGTATTTATTTAATATATTTGTGAGAATTACAGTTTATAGCATGATTCCTTTGATTAATAAAAAATTTCATCATTTGAAATGTATAAATGATTTGAAATATTTATTTCAATATTATAAATTTTATATCATTATTTTTTTAAATATTATTTGTTAATTCCCATCCTTTTTATTTTAAAATTGTAATAACATTTTGGTTAAATCGATATTAGAATCTTTTATACAATCTTTAGATGAAATCCTATTGGGCTTTGGCTCACACACTACTTGTGCCTTCAAGTTTTTATAGATTATCTCCATCCAGGATCTAGAAAAGGAAATGGATATCTTGGAGGTGGATCCTGCTACTAAAAATTGGTCTTAGTGAGTGGTTTTCTTAGGGACTTTGGGCTATTTTCACATTTTTTGTACTTGGGTTGTAGTACTGTAGTAGTTGTGCCAATTTAACATCTGGTACATTACTCCTAGTGGAGTTTTCCATTGATATGAATATCATCTTGTCTTTCATTTCTTTCCAGATAGTTAGTGGAAAAATTATTCCCACTTTTTGTTCATATTCTCTTAGTTGATAGTCACCGACCCATGGGGATTAGAAATGCCTTTTAGGATATGGTAGCACAGACTTGTTTACCATGTTACTAGGGTACTCTTAATGGTTACTGACTGATGAATTTAGTGTTATATGTTTTGGAAGACATATATGTGTCCCATAAAAATAAAATAAAAGTTATATATTTTTAATTATTGACAAATATCATCCTTATCTTATTCATCAAGGATTTATCAATATGTATAGAGATCAAAAAGAACATTTATTAGGACATTAGAAATAGATGAATTGAAGAATACATATCTCAATGACTGATTTTCCAGAATGTTAATACATAATGAAAAAATCTGAAAGGGTATATCACAACCATTACCCATAACTATAAGTAAATTGTAAAAAATAACCATGTATTATTTTATTGGACCCCTAATACATATAAAGGACATAATAAAATTTGGTATGTAGTTTATATATTTATAGAGGAAACACATTTCATGTACATGATATAATATTTATCTTTTGATCAAATCTCTATGATATACGTGAGGTAAATGGTAAGGCTTCATGGACTACCATTCTCTATTAAATATTTATGGGATTTGAGGTTTTTATCAAGGTTACAGAGAATTATTCCGAAATCATTGGATATAGATATTATTTTTAGAACTACTTATCATCTTTATATATATTTCAAGATTTAATAGACTATTTAAACTATTTAGGTCATGCTAATTCTATATTCAATAGAGTTAAAAGGATGTTGGGATTAAAAAAAACTCCCTTTAATAGTGTTCTCATATAACAATAGTTTCCATTCTAGAATTAAAATGATATATATAAGGATATTTATGGGGAGAGATGTAGGGATCTAACATGTTGGTATAATGTTGGAGAGGAGAATCTGATAGTTTTTAACTTTTCCTAAGAAATTATGTAAAAGGTTTAAACCATTCCTAAATATATGAATGAATCAAAAATTTGATAGTAGAGTTATATAGATAATAATTGATGATATATAGAGTTTTTTGTGGGGGAATAGTTGTTTCTTTGTATCTATCCTTAGAAATATGTTTTATTATTTGGGAAGAAAGGAATTTTGAGACTGAGGTGGATCTATCCATTCAATATCCTCAGTTGTGTCAGCATTATACCTTGCCCCCAAGAACTTCCTCCTAACATATCAAAAGTTTATAATGTGATCCATGTATATAACACCCCACTATTTTTAAAATAAATATTGAATTTATTTTATAATGTATCCATTAAACACAACTTTGCATCTACTGTATTTTGAATTTTGAAAAACGGTCATCTAGAGTTGTGACCAGTAATTCATTCAGTGTCTGATAGAAAAAACTCCATTTTTGATGAATAGAAACATTCCCATTTGAATAGTAATATGAATAGTAATATGAACCTTATGTATAGTAAATAATGATATTATTTTATATTCATAAGGTAAAATGATAATGAGATCTTAATTAATTTTTTAATGTGATATATAACTAATTACACATTTAATTTTTTTTCGAATTAAGTATTATTTTATTTAAAAATCAAATTAATAATATTTAGAAAATTATTTTTCAAAAAAAGAGTCCATTTTTAAATTATACATAACAAATAATGGTAAGGGTGAATATTTTGTATTTTTCTAAAATACATGAATTTTTCCTGAATAATAAAAATATAATTTTGTGTTTACGATAGTTTAATGAAATCATAGTGAAATAATAATTATAATAGAAGGATTTTTGACTGTTTTACATTAAAATATGACATTATTTGTCACATGAGTCTAAAACCATGGGAAAATACCCTGGGAAAGCCATGTTTTTTCAAAAAACCACTAATGAGGTGTCCCTTTGGAATTTTAAAAAACTTATCTCTCTTTTACTATAAATACCAACTCATAAATTCGTTTTAATTCAACAAAATCCCTCATCCTCAAATATCTGGTGGTTTTACCTCCCTTTTTGTACTTCCAAGGAGTCCTTAATCCCCCAAGGTCCCAACCTTCAAGTTCCAGTAGTTACTCTACATGGTAAGGGAATCCTTCACCCTCCCCTTTTAGTCGACACTTCTTTTTTTGTTATCTCTTTAAATTTCCATTATCATATGTTGGGGTTGATAATACATATTCATATTAATTAAATTTTTATTTAAATATTATTAGATACCATTTTTTTCTTATAAATTATTTTTATGAATTTTTACGCGATGTCGTTATGCTGCCGAATTTTCATAAAGGATATCTCAACTTTTCTTTTTATTTTCAAGTTCAGATTTTTTATTTCATCTGTTCTAACCTCATCTATCCTAATGACCATGATAAACCCATTATAAATTATATAATATAATTATATAATATTAATGAATTAACCCTAATCATTAATCTTACTCCCTCCCTTTTATTTTTATGAATGAAATCAACGTCCATGAGGTTTGGATTTATAACCTTCATGGACAATGAAGATTCTTTTTCCATTTTCTCCTTCAGTACTAGTCATGAAACAATTTATAGGGTTAAGAAAACTATAATATATGTAATATGAACTAATTAATATTGATGAACCAGTATCTGTACATATTACAGATTTATATCGCAAAACAAATTCACAATAATCCAAATACTGCCAAATAATCAAAGTGGTTATCATCTAATGATTCTACCTCTTTCTGTGTAACAAAATGATAGAAATGACCATTAACAATTATTTTTTTTCTTAAATAATTTATGATTACAAATATTGAGTTTTAAAACCCTTCCACATGAATTACATTACTTAAAAACCAATGAACCGATTATAAAAATCAAGAAAGCAAACACTCCGGAACGATGAAATTAAATATAATAACTTATCAATAAGAACACAAATAAACTAAAAATAATTACTATAAAGTAAATAAATGTATATTAGGTTCTTGAATAAGTTATTAATATGTCTAATTTTATATTCCTGGACCTTAAGTTATAGATAGGAACACATTTGTTCTTATGGTAAGGGTTTTCCACCCGGTCATCCATTTTCATTTGGCTTACTTTAATTGTCTAATTAACTCAATGAAATTCTTATATATTTTTATATAATCATAATAAATTCTGTGTGAGTATTATATATATGTAAAAAAACATGAATCCTTCCCAATTATATGGATAGTTAAATGTTTTAAAAGAATCATTCAAAACTATTTCCAAAATACTAACTCGATTCAAGGAAATTTCTCAAATTCAGATCTACAATCAATGGCACTCTATAATATGTTTTTGGAAACCATTATCTTTAAAAAAAACTAATTATATTATTAAAATACTATATTATTTTAATTATGTTTTTATATAGATATTTTTCCCAATGAACTCTTTTTTTCGAAAAAATAGAGTAATTTTATCAAGAATTACTTAATGATTTTATAAGAGTATTTTCATTTGATTCCAAACACTTGTTGATTATTTTGTTTTATTAGTTTTAATAATTTATTTCTTCATCTACCATATTTTATTTAATGGTTTATCAATATTTTTATTGTTGTTGATCTATCCTAAAACAATTCACTATATTATTCGAAATGGTTTGTCTTTTATGTTCAATGATTGGGGAAAGTTTGTTACATTTCATATAATAATATCAATATGAATGTATATGTTATTTATGTTCATCTCCAATCATATTAGTAATGAATTGGACTTATTATGTGATGGGTGGGGCCTTATTTGTCCCGTTGATGAATCGGTAGGTCTTATGAGACAAATAGACATGAAATTGGCTGAGGCATTTCCCAATGTGACATAAAGATTTGGCCGAGGCCTAAATAATTTTTAGACGTCTTGGTCGAGGCCTTGAAAAAATGTTTCAAAATGTTCAGAATAAACACATACCTCATTATTAAGATAATAATTGAATGTTTATGTTCTTATTAAACTAGTAGAATACCCATTATTATGTTTTATTATGGCATTATTTTACTCAGCTCATATTCCATGCCTAATGTGTTCAATTTTTTTATTTGTAAAGAAATGTGTTTTTATTTATTCACCATGTCTAATGTTTATATCATAATTCACTATATGTATAACTCTTACAAAGAATTTGAGCTAACCCTTTATTAATTTTCATTTTCCTAGGATATGAAGTAGTAAGTTAGGAGTTAATTAGAGGGTTAATCTAGGAGGCATGGATGTTTCTAACAGAATAATCAGTTTTTTATTTTCCTTTCATGATTTAATGTTGAAATACTATATGTATATTGTTTTCAAAAGATACTAAACTACTTATTCATTTGGGATTCAAATTCAATGTTTATATTCTAATGTAATAAAGCAAGACACTAGCTCCGGGAAACAAGGGTCATGTCCTTACAGTAGGCATGAGAGGAAGTTTAGTTGAAAACATGGAAACTAGATTTAGAAACTGTAGATTAGGGAAGAGTACCTAATATAGTCTTTGAGGATAAAATTAGATGAAAATATTTTTATTTCGTTAAGGAATAGATTAGGTGGATCTTTCATGCAATACATACCTTTATGGATATGAGTAGGTAGAGGTTGCTCTGGCACAAATGTACCTATGTGTGAAAGCTCCAACAAATAGTTTTAGGCTAGACCTGGGGTATCTTAGGACCTGACAACTGGACTTGCTACAATCATGGTTACAAAACTTTTTTGGTATATTCTTATGATAATTCACACTTTCTTTACAAGACATTATAAAATATTTAAATGTAAATATTTCCTCAATGAAACCATTTCTATGATTATGGGATTAGCTATGCATAGGATATCAATTTACGATATGTACATTGTTAAGTTAATATTATAAATTATGATTCATTACCTAATCTAGTGTATTTCATGATCTATAAATGGAGCATAGGGGAAGGAATTGAAATTTTACGAACACACATGTTCCATGTTGGTATTTTCCACCAATGTAAGATAATGATGTTGGCTATCATGCTTTGATGGTGCTGAGAAACTTTTAACTATACTAGGACAACTTAATTGGGCTATGAATAATAAAAATACTTGTATGGAGAATCCATATCCAACACATGGAAGAGCTAAGTTAGATTAATTTATGTGTCTACATCCTCCTTCATTCAATGGTACTATAAACCCATTTGTAGATGAGAAGTGGATAAATTCCCTAGAGAATAAATTTCTAACATTGGGATGTAATGAAAGAGACAAGGTCATCATGGATGTTTATCATCTATCAGGAGATGCAAATCAGTGGTGTTAGTTAATACAAAACCCAAAGAAGAATAAAGAAATAAAAGAGATGGAATGGAGGGACTTTAAGGAAATATTCCTAGAGAAAAACATTCCTCATGAATAGAGAGAATATATGGATAGGATATTCTTGAATTTAAAGAACAAAGAAGTTGATAATGATACAATGTATGAGGAAAACTTCACTACATTTACATGGTATGTTGTGGACTTCATACAAAATCCAAAGAGTAAGATTGATCGATTCTTTATTGGGCTAATGCCATTCCTTCGGTGGGCTCTGGTCTCCCATATTTTCTGATCATATGAGTATATAGTTTTATGTGGTATCAAGATAGAAAAATAATTCACTAAGTCTTATGAATTTAAGGGGAAGAAAGAGAAGAAGGGGGTTGCTGAAAACACTGGAAAAAGAAATAACAAAATAGGGAAGAAGGGAAGAGATGAGTTTCTAACCTATCATAAATGTGGAAGGAAACACCCTAGTTCAGGCTTAAAGGGAAAAAAAGTATGATACAAATGTGGATAGAAAGGACATCTTGGTGGTGATTTCAAGGAAAATAAATAAGACATTAATGTTCACTGTTATAATTGAGTAGAGATGTGATAATATGAAAATGATTTTCCAAAGCATCAAGGAATCATCCAACAGAAATGGCCAAGGGAGCAGGGACAAACTTCTGCAATCAAAACTGTAGAATTTGAAGTTTTAAATGACATGGTGGTAGGTACTTTGATTGTTTCATCATACTTATCCAATGATTTATTTGATTCTAGATTTTTTAATTCATTTATATCTTTCTAATATTCCATGAAAATTAGATATGGCCAATTTGATTTAATAAAGGAGTTGTTAGTCAAAATCCATAGCAGATGTATTCTTGAATCAAAGGAATGTCAATAAGTCCCCCTCATGACTCATAAAAGTGCCTTAGTTGCAGACCTTATCATCATACTAATTACTGTATTTGATATAATTCTCATAATGAAATGGATTTCAAATTATTATGTGATGACCTATTTCAAAAATATTGAAGTTACAATTTTTGAGAATTGTGTAGACTACCTTATCATTAGAGAAGAAACATTGCCATCTGATTCTCATCTAGATCCTCTCCCAATAGCTCTACTGAATTCAATTATTGTGGAGGAAGGGAATACAATAACTATGGGTGAGGAAAATAATGATCAAATAGAATATGTTCTTATTGTGTAAGAATATATTGATGTCTTTCCAAAGGATTTACCTAGACATCCTCCAGAGCGGGAAGTTGAGTTTTCCATTGACTTAATTCCTGGTTCAAGGACCATATCAAATACCCCTTATATAATGTCCACTGAAATGTTAGTGGAACTTACTAAATAACTAGGGGAATTGAGTGATAAAGGATTTATTCTCCCTAGAATTTCCTTGTGGGGATCCCCTGTTCTTTTTGTTAAGAAAAAAGTTGGGTCTATGTGGTTGTGCATTGACTACATGGAGAAAAATTATATAACAATAAATAAAAAGTGTCTATTACCATGCATTGATGATTTATTTGATCTACTTTATGGGCCCCAATATTTTTCCAAGGTTGATCATCGATCTGGATAACATCAGGTACTTGTGAGGAAGGAAGACATTCTAAAACCAACATTTTGAACTAGTTACGGGCATTACGAGTTTACAGAAATGCCTTTTAGACTAACAAATGAACCATATTTTTTTATGGATCTAATGGATAGTGTTTTCAAGGAATATCATGATAACTTTGTGGTGGTGTTTCTTGATGATATACTGGTATACTATAAAAGCAATAGAGATCATGGAAATCACTTGTGAAATATTCAGAAGACTCTTAGATGAAATAAATTATATGGGATGTTTAGCATTGTGATTTTTGGCTCCAATAAGTTTCCTTTATGGGTCACATTTTATATAAGGATGAAATATCTGTATATTCTACGAAAAAAAAGGCAGTGCATGAATGGCCTATGCCAACGAACATAAATGAGGTACATAGTTTTATTGTTTTAGAATGTTGTAATCGACGTTTAGTCCTGAACATCATCCATTTAGCCAACCCAAGGACCATGATCACACTAAAGGGGTTATGTTTTAATGAAAAAATTAATGTGAAGAATGTTTTGAATAACTGAAGAGGATGTTAGTGAATGCTCTGATCCTAACCCTACCATCGGGGAATGATGGGTTTGTTATCTATAGTGATGAGTCCATGAATAGACTAGGTTGAGTCCATATGCAGAATGATCGAGTGATACCTATGCATAATGGAAACTAAAAATTCAAGAACAAAACTATCTAACTCATGATCTTGAGTTAATGGTGGTAATATTTATTTTCAGTATATGGAGACATTACTTCTATGGTGAAAAATTTGAGATATATACAGATCATAAGAGTATGAAATATATCTTCTCATAGAAAGAACTCAACATGAGTCAAAAGAGATGGATTGAGCTACTCAAAGATTCATATTGCGCAATAAACTACCACTGGGGAAGTAAAATAAGGTGGAAGACGCATTGAGTAGAAAGAACCATGAAATTATGAACAAGATGAGAGTTGAAAGGGATCCTCTGTTCATAGATCTAGTAAAATTGGATATGGGAATTATCAAGGAAGGTAACACATCACTACTTTTTCAAATGGTTTCCAAACCATCTTTAATGGAAAAGTTGAAAATTTCTTAGTTTTATTATGAAGAGTTTCAAAAAAAATTAAATCCTGTATGTGATGGGAAGTGGATTGAGTTCATATATGAAGGTGACATTTTGAAATTCGGAACAAGGCTTTGTGTTACCGATATTCCTGAGCTAAATATGGAACAAATGGATGATGCTCACAGATCTAATTTATTTATACACCCTGGTAGCCCAAATATGTATAATGATCTAAGAGAACATTTTTGGTGGGAAAACATGTAGAGGGAGATTGTTGAATATGTCTTGAGATGTTTGGTTTGTCAACAGGTTAAGGTTGGAAGGTAATGTCCTGGAGGAGTCATGAAACCCCTTCCTATTCTTATATGTAAATGAGATGATATTACAATGGACTTTTTCAGGGGGATACCAAAGCCTCCAATAAATAATGATGAAATATGGTTCATTATTGATCATCTTCCTAAATCAGCACACTTTCATTCTATAAGAGAAGATTTACCACTTGAACATTAATCATGACTATATATTAATGAAATTGTAAGACTTTATGGTGTACCTTTGTTAATTTTTTCTGATCGTGGTCCATATTTTAAATCACAATTCTGGTAAATTGTTTAGAAATCCCTAAATACTGATCTTTGTTTGGGCAGTGCCTGCCACCCACAAACTGATGGACAATTAGAATGTACTATTCAAACACTGGAAGACATGTTGAGGTCTTGTTCACTTGAATTTCACGGTTTGTGGAATTAGTATTTAGCTCTCTAGAATTTCCTACAACAATAGCTTATATTCATGTATTCAGATGGCACTATATGAAGTGTTATATAGGAAGATATTTCATACACCAACTTATTGGGATGATGTTGGTGAGAGAAATTTCGTAGGCCTTGAACATGTTGAGGAAACAACAGAAAAGGTGAAGATTATCCAAACCCATATCAAAATAGCTCAAAGTTGGGAGAGGGGCTATGCTGATAACTAAAGGAAGGATTTAAAATTTTAAGAAGGAGATAATGTTTTCTTAAAGGTATATCTATGGAAGGGTATTATATGGTTCAGTAAGAAAAGAAAATTTAGTCCTAGGTACATGGGAACTTTTGAAATTCTCGATTGAATTAGAGCCATAGCTTACTGTTTGAAAATACCGCTGAATCATTATAAATCCCACAATGTGTTCCATGTATCAATTTTAAGGAAATCCATACCAGAAACAACACATGTTGTAACACCCCAAGATTTCATAGTATGTTATCTCATTAAAGTAATTCAATAGCTTTCCCTACCCGCAACATTGAGTTTGCGCACACCACAACTTACCAAACCGGTCATTCAAAAAGGGGTTATGAATAGTCTTAATTGAATTTTGAATCTTGTATACTCTATATAATTATAACATCCATGTTATGTGTTTCTTAGACATAATATGTGATAAAATTCATTTTTTCAGATAAAAGAAATATTAAAAAAAATGCGATTTTATCGCCTTTTAATGGGGAACCCTTCTTAAAACGAATATTTAACTATTTTATATATTCAATTTAGTAAAATTAAATTCTTATTTAGAAAATGGAAAAAAAATTAGTTTGGATAAATTTTTGGTACTTTCCAGATAACTTATATATTCCGATGAATAGTTAAAAATACTAAAATTTAATTGAAAACAACTTTTTTAATCGAAATAATTTATTGTGTAAAATTATGAATTTGAATGGTTTGGGAGTATAATTAGACTATATTTTTACCATTTAATACAATTTAGGTCGCTATAAGTAATTTCACATTTATATTTGACATAAACACAAGACAATCTTTTGATTGTTTTTACTTTTTAAAAATCACACTTTTTGGTTTTGACAATGAGAATTAATTTTAAATTAATAAATGAAACTTTTATGTATTTAATTTCGTAAAATGAACTTCATTTTTGAATTCAGAATATCAAAATTAGCTTTGGGTATGTTTTTGGTATTTTTCTGAAAACATTCTATTTTTGAGGAATAGTGGAAAACACTGCGTTGTTATTTAAAGTTGAGTATTTATTTAAATTCATTTTAAGTAAAAATATATATATAATACCTATATAAGTTCAATGTCATTAATTAGATTCATTTTATAAAAAAATTAGATGTATAAAATTTTATTGAACTTTCTAACGTTTTTTACCCACCATGTAGGAGAATTTACCAATTTGCATAAAACATAATTTTACCACTTCTGTGAGTTGAATATCAAAAACTTGAGAGACATGGCTAATATCAGTATGTAAAATTTGGTTCAATAAGATGAAAATAATATTTGGTGAATAGTAACTTTTTAGTTTTTTTAACCATGGTAAAAAGTAAATAGGGTAAATAATGTTAAAATTTATATCTTAATTTCCATAACACACATCATAATTATAATGGACAAGTATAATTCTACAAAAAGAGACATTTGGAATAAAATATGATCCTATTTGGCCCACGTGAATTAGATTAGGACATTTATTATTATATTATTTAGAGAAGAGTTAAAAGAGTCAAATTCAATGTTTAATAACAAAACCATTTTTAATATAGGGTTACACACAATATAAATTCGACTATGAATTTTTATTAAAAATATTAAAATATTTCTTAAATAATGGTAGTTTATTTATAATTTTTAGACATTAAATATTTTAATTTATTTATGATACAATGATGATGCAGTAATTAAGTTATTAATAAAATATTGAAATAATTGATATTATAAATATCCAAATAAATGTAAATTGAGACTTCTGATGAATTAAAATAATTTTCTATATTAAGATGACATGTCAGGCTTTAGTGGATATTTTTTTTAATTGATATGTTTTTTATGACATTCAAAAAAAAACATAATACCCAATAGTGTCAAAATTGACATAAATTAATTTTTAAAACCAATACTATATTTTTGGTTGATATAATATTCTTAAAAACCTAAGATTCAGACAAAGGTCTTTCATAATTTTATATATGTCATTAAGGAACCACTTGGGGTTCTCTTGTATGTTTAGAGTATGTTTATTAACCATATAGTATAAGAATACAAGAAGACACGGTAAAAGTTAAACTATTTATCTAAGAGTTAAATCTAAAATGTAAGGTTAAAATGGTAACCTAATCTTTTCTAAAACATATTGTTTGATAGGTTTTCTACCCATATCCACCTTATCCTATAAATAAATCAATTTTTAGCAATTATAAACTGAAAATAATATTATTATAAAATAATATTTTGAGCTTTTCCTAAAGTGATCCTCTCGTCTCTTATTAAAGGGTTCTTCCTATTCTCTTAATTTCACACCTCATAAGCTATTTGGATCGGCCAGCCCCTACCCAAATATCCACCAAAATTTTCTCTGTTTATCATAGAGTCCTTCCATTTGTCATAAATCCAACCAATGGAGCCCTTTTGATCAAATCAAAATGAAGAACTCGAAAAAGAGGTAAATATTTCATCACCTCATTCAAGTTCTTTTCGTCTTCCACTTCCTATTTCATTGTTTTTTCCATCCTAAAATAATAAATCAAGTATCTACTATATACTGTGATGTTATTATAAAAATGGAGCAACCATATTCATTATTCTATCCATCACATTAATGACATAGTCAACATACGTGCATACGTACAGCTTACCGTCTCCATCTTGTGGTGTAGTTTGTTATTCAAACACGTCATTATTTGGCTGGGTATAATAATGAATATAAATAATGTAAAAAATAAATATAACATGTTAATTATTATCTATATATGATATAAAATCCAATTACATATGATTTCACCATCAATATAATGACATTGTCGCTCGTGCATATGTATGGATTACCATCTCAATGACGCGATGGGATTCATTCCCATGTTCACCATTCAAGGATGATTATAAAAATATATATTATTAAAATTTATGTAATATATGACATAATAATTCTGGTGGATATATATATATATATATATATGTACTTACATATATCTTGTTCACTTCCGTTCAATACGATATGAAAAAGGGAACACCATTTATGGGTACGTACGGCCTACCGTCTCCATAAACAGTGCCTTCCAATTTAAATATATATCTATAATAAATATTTATATTTTAAAATTAAATGATATATAAATCAATGTTTATATTTTGTAAGTATTTAAATCCTGATCAAAATGATACGATCAACAATAACAAGTTAAAACACGTACAATAAAGAAAGCGATTATTACACGAAATGATATTTAAACAAGGAAATAATTATTAAATGGGTAGTATAAATTCATAAATGAATCTTTTATGATATGATAAATTTTAATATGGTTCTGGAATAATATAATAACATAATATTATCACTATATAGGGGGCTAAACATACCCTTGTCCAAAGGAAACTACAAGGTAAGGGTTAATTTTTCAATCTTATTATTATTCGAGATTGTTTATGTGTATGTTTCTACAGGGACATATTTATTATCCATGTACATGTTTCAAAAAAAGTTTTTAAAGGGATTATTTTAAGGGACTATTTTACTAAAAAATCATTTTAAATGTTTCAAATACTTATTCTTCAAAAGCTTTCTCATTAATGTCCATGTTTTCAGAATGATTGTAAGGATTTATTTATATGAACATGAATGTTTTTAAATGTTAATTTCTTTCAAACGTTTCAATGTGGTATGCGAAACATTGATTCAAATGTATCTTCTAAATGACTTCCTTTATAAATTCTGAGAATTTTAAAATGATTTCATGAAAAAGGATATTTCTCCCAAAGTGTTTAACTGATCATTTTCAACTATGTCAACTGGATATTATTCTTTATCGAAGTTGATTTATTATGATAAAAATCAAAAATATTGTATTGAAGTTTTTTTGATATGTTTGACTGTGTATGTTTTATTTTTATACCATTCATGGTTTTTGAATAAATTATTGGCCTTTTTTTATGATAGTTTTATTAAGAATTTGAATGTTATGTTTAAACTGTTGCATATGAGGAATGCAATGGACATAGTAAGTGATTGGTGGATCACACTATAGATCCTCGATGAATCAGTAGGTCTCATGAGACAAACTAGTGTCTTGGCACAAGTCCATGACCAAATATTATTTGCAGTCTTGGCACACAGGCTTGACTATGTGGTTATGAAGTCTGTCATTATGCATTCCATCTATATGAAATTAACTATTGATATTACATGGGATTATTCGACTAGTAGAATATCAATGTGAATAAGTAAATGGAATTATTTGATTTATCTTTTCCATATTATGATGAGTTTTAAGTTTAAAAGGCTTATTTTTGGTTTTAATCATTGCCTTAAATGTTTATGCTTATTTTTGAACGTTATCACTATATTGTTACCCTTACTGAGCGTTTGAGCTCAACCCATTCTTATGTTTTATTTTCCCAGGGTTCCAAGAATTGTATTATGATTGATAAGCATGGTTATTCTAGGGGATTAATGGAACTATCAAAAGAATATTTTTTTTGTGGTTTATATTTCTAATGCGTAATGTAACATAATGGTATATAATATTTTTTCCAATACTGCTAAACTGATCGGTCTTTTGGGACTTGATTCTTGTAATCATGCCAATGTATTAAAATAATTCACCGACTATGTTCTTATGGGGTCAGAGAATTTCACATATACTCACTTATAAAGAAGTAGAACTTGAGCCCGATATGTCTTACTGTGAAGAGATAATCCAGATTCTTGATACCATAGAACTATTATTGAGATATCAGATGTATCTTATGATAATGGTTCTTTGGAGGAACTATAAGACGGAGGAAGCAACACGGGAGCTAAATGATCTTATGTTGAAGACATACCCGAATATTTTTAGGTAACATTTTGTGAGTTTTGAGGACAATATTTTTGAATGGAGGGGAGAATGTAACACCCCAAAGTTATAAAAATAAATATTGAATGCATTTTATAATGTATCTGTTATACACAACTTTTCCCCTACTATGTTTTGAATATCAAAAAACAGTCATCTATAGTTGTGGCCGGTTAGACATTTGGAATTTTATCAGAACAAACTTGATGTTGGGTGAATGGTAACATACCATTATGAATAGAAATATGAATAGTAATATAACACTTACGCATAGTAAATAATGATATTATTTTATTTTCTTAAGTTAATAAAGAAATGATATCTTAATTAATTTTTCCATGTGTCATAATACAAATTTTACCTTTAAAATTTTCTATTTTTACAATTAACTATGATTTTATTGAAAATTTAATTAATAATAAATAGGATATTATTTATGAAAAATGGAGTTTGTTTTTGAATTCTACGTGTTGAAAAATGATAGGGGTTATCGTATTTTGGATTTTTCTAAAATACTTCAACTTTTCTTGAATAGTATAAATACACATTTGTGTTTTTGGTAGTTTAATGACATCATAATATCATAATAATCAAAATAAAAGGTTGTTAAACTTTTGTACCATATCATATGAAATTATGTGTCCGAAGTGGGTAAAGGCATGATCCAAAACCATGTGAAATCCCATAGTTTTTCAAAAACACCACTAATGAGGCGTCCCATTGAAATTATTAAAAAATCATCTCTGTTTTACGATAAATACCAACTCATCCATTAATTTTATTTCATTAAAAATTAATTATCCTCAAATATCTTCATTTTTACCTCCCTAAGTGTCCTTAGAAGGTTTCCATAAGCCCCCATGCTCCCAACCTTCATGTTTTATGAGTTACCCTACAAGGTAAGGGAATCTTTCACCCTCCTCTTTTAGTCGACACTTTTTATGTTATCTCTTTGTATTTCCATTCTCATATGTTGGGGTTGATATTATTTATTCCTCTTACAATAACTTTTATTTAAATATGATGAGATACCCTTTTTCTCGTATCAATTCAATTTATTTTTTTAAGGGATGCCATTAGGTTGCCTAATTTTTATAAGGGATCTCTCAACTTTTTGTTTATTTACAGGATCATGACTTTTATTTTTTTTCTTCTCACCTCCTCTGTCCAAATGACCATGATAACTCTATTATCATATATATAATTTAAGTATATCATTTTAATGGATGGACCATCATCAACATTCTTACTCCCTCCCTTTAATTTTTATGAAGGAAAACAACATCCATGTGGTTCCAATTTATATCCTTTGTGGACGACAGAGTTTGGTTCGTCACTTTTCTCTTTCAGTACTAGGGGAAAAAATATTTATTATTTGAACCAAATTATAATATATGTATTATGACCTAATTAATATTCATGAACTTGTATATGTACATATTATTAATTTATAGGACAAAACAAGTTCAAAATAATCCAAATACCGCCAAATAATCAAAGTTGTTATCATCTAATGGTTCATCCTATTTCCATTTAACCAAATGATAGAAATGACCATTAACAATTATGTATGTCCATAACTAATATTTAATTTCAATTATATATATTTACAACCATTCCACAAGAATTCCATCACATAAAAACAAGTGAACTGATTATGAAAATCAAGAAGACAAACACATCAGAACAACAGAATTCAATATAATAATTTATCTATAATAACATAAATGAACTAAAAAAAATGATAAACTAAATAAATTTCTATTATATTATTAAATAAGATATTAATAAGTCCATTTTCATATTCCAAGACCTTATGTTCAAGAGAGGAACACATTCAGACTTATGGTTCGGGTTTTCCACCCAAACTTTCATTTTCATTCTGGTTACTTTCATTGTCTAATTACCTCAATAAAATTATTATGTACTATTATATACTCCTGATAAATTCTATGTGAGTATTCAATATATGTAAACCAAACAGAATAATTTTATATTTTATGGATAGTGAAATGTTTTAAAAGAAACATTCATAACTATTTCCAAAATACAAGCCCGATTCAAGGGTATTTCTCAAATTTATATCTATTTTCAAGGGAACTCTATAATTTTTTTTGGAAACCATTATATTTCTAAAAACCTCATTTTATTATTAAAAAACTATATTAGTTCACTTATATTTTAATAAAATTATTTTTTCAAAATAACTCTTCTTTTCAAAATAAAAGAGTATTTATATCAAGAATTGCTAAATGATTTTATAAAAGTGTTTTCTCCTGATTCAACACTCTTGTTAAGTATTTTATATTATTTGGATTAATAATTTATATTTTCATATAAAAAATTTAATTTAATGTCTTATGATTAATTTTATTTTGGATGATCTATCCCAAAACCATTCATCATATTACTTGGAATGGTTGGTTTTTTATGGTCAATGATTGGGGATGGTTGTTTACATTTCATATGATAGTTTCAATATGAATGTATATGTTCTTTATGTTTATCCCCTCCAATATGAAGAAAAACTTGGTCTTATTATGTGATATGTGGGGCCCACTATAGCCCCTCGATGCATCGGTAGGCCTTATGAGACAAATAAACGTGGAATTGGTCGAGGCCTTTCCCAATGTGATAAATGGATTTGGGCGAGGCCTAAATAATTTTTAGACATCGTGGTAGAGGACTTGAAAAAATGTTTCATAATGTCCATCATATACAATTCCCTCATTATAAATCAATCAATTGAAATTTCATGTGGATTTTCGACCCGTATAATACCAATGACTATGTTTTATTATAGAATTATTTTACTCATCTCATATTCGTACCTTATTATGTTCAAGTTTATTATTTGGAAAGGCATGTGTTTTAATTTATTCACTATTTCAAATGTTTATGTTATCTTCTGCCATTTTTCTTACCTTTGATGAGCATTTTATATCACTCTATTCTTATGTTTCATTTTTCTAGGATTGAAGAACTGTTTTATGTGTGACTTGTATGCCTAATCTAGGAGTCTTGGATGTTACTAATGGTATAATTAGTGTTGTATTTTCCTTTCATGATGTAATTTTGATCATATATGTGTATATTATTTCCAAAATCTACTAAACTACTAGGTCCTTAGGGATTCGAATTCCTTGTTTATATTCCAATGTAGAAAATTAAGGCACTGGATCTGGGAAACTTGGTTCAGGTCCTTAAAATGTGTTTATTTTGGGAACATACATACTATATCCCTCACATATACTTATATTAGATGTTATCCAATTGAATCATGATATTTTATATGAGGAACTAGTATTAAAAATCATGGATTAAATAGATAATGTTCAAAAAAGTAAGACCAACCACTTGTTCAATGTTTTATAGAAGAACTATATATTGAGGAATCTATATGGGAACACAAGGATGTAATTGGAAAAAATAAATGTCCCATGTAGAATATATGTGATCATTGAGAGGAGGAGGTTTGGATCATTGATCTTTTATTTTTATGAAATTATTTATTATGAAAAAAATATCATATCCAGTTAAATAGATTTAATATTGTAAAAAAACACACAATCACAATGAAAAAACCAAAGTATTTTCATGGTTAACTACTCAATAAGAGTAGATTGTCCATTTAATTATTTATAAATTATCTAATACCACATAATCAATAAGAAATAAATCATTTTTATGTGGTTATAACATATATGAAATATACTTACACTTTTATTACATTGTGATCAAAACAACAGTGTATGCACTCTTTTCATATTTATATATCCAAAAAAATATTTTCATAACAACAATAGAAATCAACGCTAATAGGTTCAATATGATTTCACAATTCTAATTTTATATAATTCATTTTATCTATTCTTGAAAAAAATATATTATCAACTTTCTAACCTAGTAGCATGAAATAACTTCTTAAATCAATTGAATGTCCATCTAAAACGTTCACCCAGAAATATTGTATTGAATGTTCATCTGATGATTTTTGAAAATCACAATGACTAACATATGACCGATTAATATTTTTTCAACTTTGTGTTCAAATAAAATATTCCTTGGATGGAAAATTCCATGTACTTACTTTTTATTTTTAAATGTTTATATGGTAATTTAGTCCAACTGGTATTTCTAGAACTATTCCAATAATGCTTCAACCTTTTCACATATAAAAAGTACACACATAGTTTTTACTAGTACTTGCACCCAATATATAGAAAAATTTGAGTGAGCGTATAAAATAATAACATTTTTATTTCACACTTATTGAAAACATAAAACTCAGAAATATCTCTCAAAAAAATTCACCAAAAATATTCTCAACATTTCTATAATTTTCATGAATGTATATGTGAAACTATAGAGAATTCAAAATTCTTCAAATTCCCATAAATGTTACCAAGTATCATTATTTCAATCATGATAATTGTTACACTAAAAAATAATCTCAACTTCAACAATTTTTTTAATATTTTTTAAAATTTCACAATGAAATTCATACCAATAAAAACATCACATAAATAAAAAGTCCACACTGCATCTTCATAGTAAAATGTTTTATTCTTAGTATAACATCATACAAAATCATCAGTTCGATGAGAAACTTCATTCAATCATTATTCTGGTAATGTTATAGTATCTTCTTAAAATATATTCTAGACACTTTCTTCTTCTGATGTCATTTATAAAAAGAATTGACTGATAAATTTTTATATCCATTGAAAATAATTAACACTTAACATTTTTTGGATTGATTTCATTTGAAGATACTTCATCAAAGTTTGTCTTCATATGATGAAAATCATCATCCAACCCTATATAAAAAATGTTATTATAATCTTTTTACATTTCAATTTTAATGGCTTTTTACATTTCGTTCCACAAAAGTATTCATTTACTATAAAAATGTTTTACTCCCAATTTCACCTTACATAAATAATATTTATTTTCAAATAACTAAAAAATACATCAAACGTACACATATTTTACAATTTTTATTTAAAATATCTCTATTAATACTAAGAATTTAATCCCCCTTTCTACAGAATTATATTCTTTATCTTTTACTCCTAGGTTAAATTTATCCCCTTTTACTAAAGATTGAAACATGATACTTTAATAACTCATGAATCTAGAAACATTATATTATTAAATAATAACTATATTTAGGTCGTCAATAAAATTTTCCAATGTAACAAGGTATGTTCAATGGGCTTGGATCAATAATCAACCCAACCATTTCCGTTCAATTGTATTTTTCCATATGATCGACTTTTTATGTCTGTTAGTCTTTCTTTGTTTGATCACATTTTTGGGAAATCTCATCGAAGTTAGGTTATTTGTGTACATAATAATGTTAATTGTTTAAATAACTACCAAAAAAGACTACACATTAAGAAACATTCTTGTGACTTGTATCATCCTAATGTACTTAAATAATTTTAAGAAATCTCTGTCAACTTAGACCCAACAATTTCCCCCATTGGATTTTGTTCTCAACCAAGTAACACAAATCAAAAAAAAAACATTATAACTCATTTAATAGAGATTTTATCTAATAATATTAAGATTATGTTAGTGAAATTGTTGTTGTAAACAAGAATCATTGAAAACACATTTTATTTTTCAATAAAAATGACTTAAATAATCTGTTAACTTCATAAAAAAAGTATCATCACACACACATCTTAAACCAGTAAGAAGAATTTTTCCATGATACAATTGAAAAAAAATTGAATTGTTGACACATCCACATCATTGAAGTATTTTGAGAAGTGCACACACATAAACACTTTGAAATCAAAACATACCCCTTTCAAAAACTCACAAAAAATAAATGATCTCCTAAAAATGTTATGCACAATCCAATAGATATATTTATGAATAGAATTAACCTCTGTTGATAACATTATACAATGATAAGACATAGAGGGTAAATATTCACAAATATTTTACTTGAGGAGAGGCATGTTATACACCCCTGTTCAATCTAAACTTATGAAATGTTTCCTTTAACAATGGTTCAGTGAATATATCTAAAAATTAATCCATTGTCATATCAAAATCCAACTTAAATTCTTTATTCTCTACAAGAACATTTATGTAGTGATATTTAATATCAATATTCATTGCATAATATTTTTAATGGATTTTTAGTGATATTTATAAAAATTTTATTACAAAACCCCATGAGAATCAGTAACATCGCATTTACCAATAAAACGTATAACTGAATCTTCATAAACATATGTTGTGTTGTAGCTTTGGTGGTGTACACATATTTGGAATTAGTTATACTGAGAGTTACTGAATTTTTCTTCTTTGAATTCCATCCTACATAATGATCGCCATAAAAAATACTCTACCGTATTTGGACTATATATCATCAACACCTCCTTCCCATCAAAATCAATGTATCTAAAAAAATAAATCATTATGTGTTAGCATATTTTATATCAAAATTATTTGTGCCTTAGATATACTGGATAATTAAATTTCGTATAATATGTTGATATTATAATGGAGAAATTTGAAAATTGAACTTTAAAATAAAAACATACACAACATTACATCTTGATGTTGTTAGATATAAAAAAACCTACAAACAGCTTCAAAATCTTATTAGGATCCACTTCCATTCCTTCATTATATTTTGAAAATATGGGGCCTACAAAAACTGGTTTAGATACTATCTTTGATCATCCTATTCCAACACTCTTAATAATTTTCATAACATACTTCTCTTGATATAGGAACATATATTTCTTCATTTTTGAGATTTATATGCCAAGAGAATATTTCATTACTCTATGTCTGGAAATTTCAAATAACATTTTCATATACTTAAAATTAATTCCAAAAGTTTCTTCATCATTCCCTGTAATGATAATATCTTCAAAATAAAAAAATATAATGTGGTGAAACACTTGAATTTATTTCATATATCGGTTTCTATCAACACTTCATTTCTTAAAGTTCAACATCATTTATCAAATATAATTTTTTGAATACCAGTCTCTCAAAGTATACTTCACCCAAAACCATGATTCTTTAATCTTAGACAACAAAAATTTATATTTCCCAATAATGAATCCATGTAGTTTTTAAATATATATATATTCATCCAGATTCTTGTTAAGAAAATTTGACTTTACATCCATCTGAAAATTTTTATATCTTTATTATACATTGAAAGGAATCAAATTTTTGATATTTTCTAATGTTTCTAATGGAGAAATATTATCATCAAAATTTTCTCCATAATTTTGTGAGTATTCTAGAAAACCTACCATTTTTGTTTCTTATCACTTAACCATCTTCATTCAACTTGTTTCAGAATTACCACTTTATACCGAGAACATTCTTAATTTTTGTTTTAGATAAAATTTACAATGTTTATTTATTTTAAATTTGATCCTATAATTCACATGTATCATCAATCTTCTTTGGATATAAAAATATTCATTAACATATTTTGGATCAACCGTTCAATATAAGAATGAATGTGAAACTAACCAAGTTGTTCATCTAGTTAGAACATAATTTCATTGATCACCATTGATTTCTGAACTTCAACCTAATTTTTCAACATATGATGAGATGTGATAATTTATTCTTAATCACATGATCTAGATGAGTATAAATCCTTATCATATGTAGCATTAATAATATTAATATTATTACGAACATTTTCATGTTTATCAACTATAAATACCTCATCTTCCCGATATTCCATTTATGCATCATTTTGTGAAATTATTTTATTTTATTTTCCAAGAACATTGATATATTAATATTCCACAATATTTCATTTTTCTTTATTATAACATCTTTATACTCTAAAACATTGAGCATTACCAGGAAAAATCCCATCAACTCCTCTATGATCATACATCCCAAGATTTCCATCCGTGAAATTTTTAAAATAAACACTATCAAACACCCTTAGGTTAATCAAATATGGTGTTTCATTGTAAAAAAATTCATAATAATTCAAATTAGAGTTCAGTATATTGAAACACTTATTCCTAAAATAAACTATTATACTGATAGACTATATCTAAAAACAATGTGAAGTATCATGTTCGATGAATATTTCTTTCACCATCTCCACTAAACTTATGTTTATTATTTTATAATTACCATTGTGGTATTGACTGTAGGATACAATAATATAATTATGAAATCCATGTGGCTAAATATAATATATAAAATAAAAATTTGTATATTCCCCACCATTATATGTTCATAACATCTTCACAAAATATCAAATATAATTTTTTCTCTTCTCCAAAACTCTTAAAAATTTTAAGGGACTCCGATTTATATTATAATAACGTAATACATGTAATGTGACTAAAATAATAAAGGAAATAAATAAAGTAATTATTTACATATATTTATTTTCCACTCATTGGACCATATATATCAGAGTGAATCAACTCCAATGGATGAGTTGAACATATCCAATATTTCCTATGAACTAATTTTATTGTCTTCCATTTATTGAAAATGGAACAAAAAAAATATATTATTTTTTCTATATCACAAATATATAATATAATATCTATATATTTTAACTTTTTAAAAGATATCTGAAAATTATTCCATAACATCTTATTCCAAAGATGATTATATTCTATGAGGATTTTATTCCATGAACATTTTTGCACACCCCACTAGAAAAATATTCCCTTGGTTTATTGGAATATTCTAAACACTTTTCAATATTCAAATATCAAAACAAAAAAACCATATTTTTTGAAAATAACATTATTAAATTAATCAATTTTTTTAATAATTTTCATGTTTTTTATACCATACTTTAATGAAGCACTTTTAGATTTAATCTTCTCTTCCCCCATGATTGAAGATCTGACACCTTTGATTCTCAGTGACTTATCATTTCCAAAATTAACTATATTTTCATTAAATTATTTAAAAATAAATAATATATTTAGATATACTATCATATGTTAATAGAACCCACTTTCCAAAATGCATGATTATTTTCCTTTTATAGATTTGAGAGCAGTTTCAACAAAAGATATTTTTCCATGCATATAATTTCGTCACATTAAATTTTTTAAATTTATTATAATTTTTTTTGTTAATAATATGAAAATAAATTATTTTTCAAGATGTATAGGCTATCAAAATCCTTATAAAATATTTTATAAGGTTTAGAATCTATTTTCAATATTTACACTAACATTATTAGCTTCATTCTATGGGTAGGTTAATTTGCCCAAAAACCATTCTTCCAATTTCTATTTGAATTATTGTATTGTTGATTATTGAACCAACAAATATTCATTGTATGAAAAAATACCCCATAATACCAAAAATGTCTATAGTATGAATAAATTCTGATAAAAATTCAATAATATCTACGGTTGTGTACCTATTCTCCCTAAAAATTATAAGTTTAAACATAGGATCTTTTTTTACCTCACATAGTCTCTTCTTTTTTGAGATATTATTTTTTATATTAAACTTGTTTTTAGCCTCAAAATATTTACTAGTATTATCTATTACTGGTTCAATGCTTAAAAATTTATAATCTTCATATTTTTCAACTCTATGGGTTTAGGATACAAACATGATTTTTTTCAAGTTTCTTATTCTTATGAACTACATCATCATCCTTAAATTTTTTTAGGTAATCATGTTTTAACCTTTTTAGACCTTTTACTAGCTATATTAATTGAGTTCTGGAATCATGAAATAAATTTATTGTGTTTAATAAGTTTTTGTTCAATTTTTTTTTAATATTCCTCATTTACCTGAATCTTTTATTTAAGCTTGATATTGAGGTTCTCTTCATAACAAACCAAAATATTTCGGTTATGAATATCTTATACAAAATTGTATTTTTATTTAAGATATGATTATATATTATTTTTGGTAAAATTATCTATATTTAATTTCTTATTCAACATTTTAATTCATAAAATATTTATAATACATTAGTTTAACTCCCATTTAAATATAAAATCATTATTATTTTCTTATTAATTATAACTAATAATTTTGTGTATGAAGAAATTTTCATCATCCTTTTCTACAATAACTATATTTTCTAAAGTATCATCACTGATGTTAACAACCTCTTCATTACTGTCATCATATTCATTACACATAAACAAAAAGTTTCTCCTCTTTTATGAAATTATTATCATTTCCCCATAGAAAGAAATTTTATTTTTATTCTTTCTAATGAAATGATATTCTTGAATTTATACTACCTTTATAATTCTTTTCTTCGTACTTTTGTTGTTGATTTTTTTGAAAAATTCACAATATCTCTATAGTGAATAAACGTTGGTGGAAACATCCCATTGGAGTTTACTGTGCATCTTTTCATATTTTTAGGAAACAAATAATCAAATTTATAAAAACAATTCAAACACCATATTTGGTGTTAATGAGGGGAAATGTTTAATATTCGATAAACTTCATTGGGGTTCCTTACATAAAATATTTGAAGTAGATTTCCCGATTATCCTTCTCATTATTATTTATAACCATTTGTCTTCTCTGTTCTCAAGTATTGAAGATTATTTTTAGATCATCCATATATAGAGTTTTAATATCTCTATCATACAATGATAAAAAAATCACATAAAATTTATCAAGAATAATTAATATAATATTATGAATGATGGTTGAATCATTTAGCTTCTCACTAAAGTATATTATGCTACTTATAATGTAATTCAACTTTGTAAAGAATTCAACAATAGATTCATAATCATACGACATAAAATCAACATAAATCATCCTATATATTTGTAAATTTATTTATTAATTTTCATATATAACCCATATATTTTATTCAAATTATCCCATATATCATTATCCATTCTAACTCCTTAAACTATAAGAAACTCACTTTCTGGGAGTGAGGAAAGAAAAAAATATCTAGATCACCTATCATTTTACCAATTGTTCAAATTATCTTTTAAAAGGGGATCATTCTTAGAATGAGGAGAAAATTTATATATAGAAACTTTGAGAACATAATAACCAATAGAAATAAGATATGGTAAAATTATATCTTTCAAAATTTTATAGTTCTTTATATCAAAAATAGGATCCCCTGATTAGTTACAAAATTCCAAAAATCCATGGAAAATTCTATTTTTTTATCATAACTCAAAAATGTGTCAAAAAAGGAAACATTAACTAATATACCGATTGAATGTTTCAAGGATGATATATCAGATCAATTGGTGGGTGAGGTAGTGAATTGAATATTTTTTATATTGATGAAATTCTTTCTTAAGAAATAGAATTCTCTTACTATTAAAGAGATTTTACTTTTCTATAAATTTAGAAAAACAAAAAACAAAAAAAATAAGTATTTACCAGGTCCACTACTCAATATGATTATATATTCCTTGTAATTGTTTAGAAATTATAAAATACCACAAATTCCAATTGACAAAAATCCTTTTCATGTTTTTATCGCATTAATATAACATCATTACACATTAATTACATTGTGATCACAAAAAAAGTACAAATGATCTCCATACAAATATAGATGTAATAAATATTCTCATAAAATAATTTATAAATCTAGACCAAGAGTAATAGGTTGTTCTCACTATTAATCTTATAAAAACATTATTTTAACTCTTATTTTAAAAAACACTCTTCAATTTCTTAACAAATAACAAGTATGCAATTCTTCAAAAAATTGACTATCCATTTTGAATGTTTGTAAGGAATGTATTTTCAGTAATTCAATCCAATGCCTTCTGAAAAACACTTATACTTATTTAATTCTAGTTCATTATATTCCAACTTCTTCCTTATCTAAGATATTACTTGGTTGGAAATACCGATGCTCTATCTTTGGATTTCAGAATGTTCATTTGGTTTGATTGTCTAATTGGTTTGTCTGAAACTATTTCTACATAACTACATCTTTTCCACATGTAAAAAATACATATATATTCTATATATACACCTGAACCCATTATATTGATAAATTTTAGGTAGCAAAAAACGAAATTCAATTTTTATTTACCATATAATGAAAACATGAAATTAAAAAATCACACTCAAAATAATACCCCAAAATATTATAAATAGTTATATAATAATATTTAATGAATATTAGAAACTTCAGTAACTTTATCACTCTTAATATTTACTTAGAACTCCATGATTATCATGATTTTACTTCATGATAACTGCAACATTAATATGCTATCTCAACATCATCACTTTGGATATCTTTACAAAAGTCTTATAAATAACATTTGACCAATAAAAACATCATACTATTAAAAACGTCACAAAATATGTTAATTAAGAAAACATTTGTTTGTTCTATAGAACATAATAATCATTTTTCCTAGTGAGAATCTTCTAAAATTATTCCTATGAAAAATCATAAGAATTAATTGAATTGTTTTGTAGACACATTATTTATCTAATGAATTGAATCATAAAATGTCATCAAATGAATTTTTATGTTTGATGAGAATATTTAGATATGAACACATGTTTTTGGAAGTATTTTTCCCATAAGACATTATCTAAGTTAGACTTCCTCAAATTCCAATATTGAACCAAATCACTATTAATAAAATATCATCTCAACTTTATATATGTAAATTTGATATAATTCCTACTTGTAATTTGTTAACAACACCCCTTTTCTCAATAAGTAATTCCCCTTTTCACCTTATGTAAATAAATATTTCTTTTCAACACACCAATAGAACTTTAAAACTTATATAGTTTTAAAAAACATTTATAAAAAATAGATTTATTTTGTAAACAAAATTTACTCCCTTTTTCTACTTATGAACCTTACCAATGTTTTTTTCATAGGCTCAATTCTTATTCATTCAATCAGGCTGGTTACATGAGAATTTCAAAAATCATAAAATTAAGAAAATTATATCAGAAAATAATGGGAAACATGTATTCACTGAAAACATTTTCTGATGTAACTCTAAATATCTGATAGACTCGGTTCAGTAATCCTCTAAACTATATCCATATGAAGGTCTTTCTTGATCAGATGACCTTTCTCTATTCATTATTATTTTTTAATATAATACCAATTTTTGTAAATCTCACAAAATTTCGGTGATTTATATTCTTATGAAAGATACTTTTATAAATTTTTATTGACAAAAGACAAAATATCATGAAACATTCTTTCTACCAACTTCTTCCTTTACTTCTTCAGCATGTTTAACACATCTACGCCAATTTTTTCACAAAAAATACCATAAAAAGTTTCTTATTAGTAACAAAATTATTTGGATGAAATTATCTTAATGGTGTGAAATGTAATGATCTATGATTTTTGTGTATATTTGTCCTTAAATAAATGTTTTTAAGTAGTATTTTCACACACTAAAGGAAACCTAAACAAACCATGACAACTTTTATATATAACCAAGAAAAATTAGCCCTGGAATTTGTAGGAATAAATAAATAAAAACATTTTAATAACTATATCTTTGTTATATATCTTAACCCAAATTTTAATATGAATTGTTTGTAAATAAGAATAAATGATAACTAATTTTTTCAAAAGAAATTTTATAAAATAAAAATTTAAATTAGATTTTATGATTTATATTATATGGTAAATTTTAAAAATTTAAAATATTAATTTAAAAAATATTATAATCATTTTTTGAAGTAGAATAAAAATACTATCTTAAGATAATTTTTTGGGTTTTTTTCTAAAATGAGTTCTTTTTTATGAATAGTATGAAATGATATTATTTTTAAATTTTTTTGACATTTATGACATTATCTATATATTTGAATCAATTATATATTTACAAAACTATTTTATAGAAGAGATATTTATTTTATAAGATATAATTAAAAATTAAAAATATTTATTTTAGTTTTAAAATAGATATTTGATATTTTAGAACAAAAGTTACATAATTATAAAAAACATTTTAAATATATTATACATTTAAAATTTTCAAATTAAATTATATTATATTTATTAAATGAATCTAATAAAATTTATTTCAAATTTGGAATTACTTGATTCATATTATTATATAATGACTATTTTTTCACAAATATGAATTATTTATTAAAAACTAGTTATTAATGTAAAATCAAAAATATTAAAATGGGTTAACAAATGATGTAAAATGAATAAAATGTTAAAATAAAATTTATAATTTTTTGCTTTGGGATTGAATCACCCAAAACCACTCTTCCCCCCATTATATAATATTTTTGAGTCGTCTAAAAATTTGAAACATTTACTATCTTTTTATGAAAGTGAAATGTTTACATGAATGATATTCTCATCCCTTATAAACGAGGAATCTCACTAATCCTTCAAGACTAATCCAAAATTTTGATTACACTTGACAATATTCCTTCATTAATTATCATAGAATACTATTTAATATAAAAAAAATTTCAGATATAAGTGTTTGTTATTAGTCCTCCCTTTCTAAGGAATCCACCAACAGATGATTAAAGTTCAAAAAGATGTTGGAGCAATCTAAAATAATCAAGAATTCATGAAAAGTTTTTCATCACCTAAATTTACTATTCATTATATGATAGGATTTCCTACTTGATTGTGATATATAAGGATTCATTGATTATAAAATTCTGTTATTTAATATGGTATTTTTTTTCTTTTGTAAATTACTTCTCTTTGTTGAAAATATATTTTTAAATTAATTAAACTCCCAAACAAAAGTGAGATATTGGTAAAAATAAATCCAATTCTTACCAATATCTGTATATCATATTTTTTCATATACTTACTATTATAATTGTATTGATTAATGATATCCAAATATATTTTTCCTTTTCCCCCTCCTATTTCCCTTACCTGTTTTAAAAAGTAATTTTATTCATATTTTCTCGGATATGGGTTTTCTTTAATAAAACCCATAATGATTAAAAAAGTCATTATTAATGTTCCAAAATAAATTTTACACTAGGAATTTATTATCTTGATGTTTATGTATATTTAGGGATATAATATATTTAATTCTTATAATAATGTCCTGGAAGTCATAATTTCCCTCCTCAAAAATGTTTTGAATGAAAATTTTAAATCATTATTTTAGTGAAAATATTTAGAAATTTTTGTTATGAATGTTCTATTTTCAGGAATAATTTCCTCTATATATTTTTTAAATTGATGAAATGTTTTTATATCTTTTTACATTATTTTATGATATTATTAATTTTGTAAATTTTATTTTGGAAGTCCTATGATTTCCTAAGTTCACATCATGTGCTGTTTTTTTAAAACACATTCTCTTTTTGTGATATTTTATGATACGATGATGATTGATTTTATGCAGAATGGATGTATATGGATATTCATGGGTGGAGACCTATTTCAACAACTAACTTATTGGTAATATTTAATTTATCATGAGATAATAATTCATTGACATAATGAGTTTGTTCATAAAGGAATGACAATAATGAATATGATCACATTTTAATACACGGATATAATGGTTTTGTTCGCAATGGTGTTGGGATAATGAGTTTATTAAAATTTTAATGTATATAAATAACGATTTTTCATACAAAGGATTGTTTATAATTTGTTTTTTAAAATTTCCTTTTATTATGATTGTGACACCTTTCTATGTTTCTTCTCATTTCATGGTTTGATAAATTCAATATTTATGTATATTTTAAACGATATTACACAATTTTATGTTATTCACCAATTATTCTATATTATTTTTTATTCTTATAATTAAATTTATTATTTTGGTCCTATTTGGAAGGCCTTATTGTGGTCTTATTTCCAATGATATTTTTAGAAAATATTTCTATCATATTCATGATTCTTACATGTTTGTGATGTAAGAATTATTATGAATTGATTGGTTCCATGAAATTTAAATGTTTTGTCACTCCTTTTTAATGGTTCCATTTTTTAGTTTTTGAATATGACTGTAGAATATGATATGTCTAGAAGAGGGTATTGATGGGTTATATTTTATATAATGTTTATAAGTATTGTAAATTATGATGTTTACATATTTAACCTCTAGGGTACTAATCCTTTATTTCTTTTGACCATGTTACTTTTTGTATTTAAATCATGGATTTAATATTTTTCTAATGAATGTTCATCTTTATTCACCTAAAAGTATCCTTGTGAAGAGAAAATTCTAACCAAATAAATTGAACAGTAATGTTTGGAGGAGATGAGGCCATCAAGGATGGATATATATAGACATTTTAGTAAAGATAGGAATCCCCCACATCAATATAATATAGATTTCAGAGTCTCTACCGGGAGAAAGTAATACCTAACTTTCAATCATGGAAGAGAGTGGGGTGGATGGATCTAACAACTGAAAAGCATCCTTGGTTCCACTTTATAGGGCTTAAACCAATTTTTTAAATCATCATGAATAGTAGAAAACCCCAGTTCCATTTGAAGTTATAAGTGAAGCTATTACAACCTTGATCACCCAAATTTGGGTATCTAGGAGTTCTTACAAAGGGAAGATACAATTGAATATTTAGTGTGTGTTTACATATATTACACTTTTATTATCATTATAAATTTCTATCAATATATCTCATAGTAGCATGGTAATAATTCCCTATCATTATTACGTCATTAATCTCACCCAGGTGACTATTTCAATTGAACCTGACTAATAGGAGAGAGAATTAAACCACACAGTTCACCTCACAGCAGTGTACCACTATATCCATAACATACTATTAAATAGGTATGATATGCAAGTATATCTATATAAACTACTACAATATAATATGGGAAATTTTATCCCACAAGTCTAGGAGATTATTTACTCCCTCATTCATTTATAATATCATTCATTAGGAATCACTATACCAAACTTTTGTATATTACTCCTCTATAGAAATTATTTTTCCATAACACATGTTTTACTTAAGTTAATGTAATGATTGTTTACTCAAATGAAGTTAAATAATATGATACTATCTATAAAATTGAAAAAATTGGAATTTAATGACAATTCCACCAAAATTGAGTTATTTAAAGAAGGAGTGAAAACCCTATAAAAAAGGAAAGATGAAAATTTGGTAACACCTCCTAATATTCCAATTATCACCACTTATCAAGATATTTTTAAAGAATAATCGAATGTAGTGGCCATTTATACAACCTAAATTCTTATGAAATAAGGAATGACCATTACTATAAAAGAACTGATTTCTCAGTCCAAATCCAAATATAGAATCTTGAGCAGTTAAATGATTAATTTCTTAAGGGAAGCCAATATAATTTCCTCCTTCGTGACTATGTATGTCTTTAAAATAAAGTATATAACATGAATTTTGAGGAAAAATTACTTTTAAAATTTGGATTAATGTTTATTACTTCCATAATTATCAAGTTTTGCGTACTACATCTCTACAAAAGATAATAATTTGAACTCATTTCTAAAAATAAATAATAATAATGATTCATGGTAGAATAATCCAAAAAAATTACTCTCCATATAATCATACACTAAATCACCTAATCCATGAATGATTTGTCTTCAAATAATTTTTAAAAAATATTTTCAACAAATTTCATGTACCATTATACATTTCAAATATACCTGTGACATGTGAGTTAGATATTCTACTTGATAATGTATAAGAAGAATGAAAAAAAGAACCATATAGAAATTAAAAAAAGATTGATGATTTTATAATCAATAAATTATTGAACTATTTATATACTCTCATTAGTGAATGGTAAAATCTACAAATCATAACCTCAATAACATTTGTAACCAATATTTCAACATCTTTATCTTCTAGGGATCTTATGATATAATGTAACTGGACTAAGCAAGAGAAAGAGTAATATGGGTTATAATATATTTTAAATATATTCTTAACTCTAATATAATTCATTATATAGTTATTAGTATGTGTCATGACAATTTCTATATAATATAATATTTTATATAAATTTTAGGTGATTTAAATTTTGAGCGTTTCATGTATAAAATTTTATTTTCGTGATGTATATTCTCTATATAATGATTAGTGTTAACCATTAAGGAAAAATAATATGGGAAGTATTACTAAATGTTCTTTAAATTAATTATTTTTTTCACGGTTAGTTTTCATGGATTGAACATGGGTTGGATAATGGATTCCATGAAAGTCAATTTATGTTTTGGGTGTTGGAGCATAACATTCACACGATTATGAAAAAATGTACAAGGTGAAATTCAATAGTTACGTTGATTTTAAGGGTGAGATTTTTCATTCATGAAACATAGATCTATAAAATATGTTTCTAAACATTTAAGGACTATTGGTTCCATCTAACTTTACCAGCGTGGTTTGAAAAGCTATGTGACCAACCCTTGAGGCCTTGCCCGATTCACTTAAATGTGAGTTTTCCTTCTCCCCTCTATGATTTTAAGGATTTTTTCCCATTTTCTCTCATATCAAATTTATATTACGCCATGGTTCAACCTAGAGAGATCTCTATCCCATTTTTGAGAATTTCCCCACTTTCCTTGTGCTCAACCAAGGTAAGTAATCCATCTAGAATCACTTTGGAATTTTTTGATACCAAAATGATCATTTTAAACTTTAGTTCTTACATAGAAGCAATATATTCACAAAAATAAGGTAGTATGTCAAAATGGATTCATCCCACTCACAAAACATTAGGCACACTACATTCATGAAACTATGGTAAATGAAATAAAAAGGGTACACTTTGGTTTCATACGGTTCAGACTGAAGGTCCTATATCTATGAGTAGAACACTAAAATATTAAATTCAACTAAAAATAACTGACTTAAACATTATGAATATTGATCCAAGAGAAATACTGCTATATTTAATCATAATTATCCATATAAAATGTGTGAGCACCCTCCAATTTATAGAGAGTTCAATCCAGTCACCAGATTTCATTATTTATCATGAAATGACAGAGTCCATCTATTCCACTACCCCAATAACCAATATCAAATAAAACATACTAGTGATATATCCACCTTTGATAAATCAAAACATCCTAACATCTTACTCAACATCCAAAATATTCTGAAAGGTACTATAATAACATCCCAAAGAATACCACATGGGACTGGGAATACTAAAATGAACTCTTTTCCAACCCACATCCCTCAATAAATACTTATGTAATATCTAAAACTTATACTACATTAGTGAATTAGATATATTCTATAAAGTTTATTTCTTGTAGAGTAACATCAAACAATTGATATAGGATTCACACTGTCCCACCAATATCTCACTTGAAGATTACTATGGGGAAATTAAGACGTCGCCTTCATATTTGAGAACATCATTTTACTTTTTCGGTATACAGTGATTCTCCCCCTTCAATCATACAAATATTCCTAACAAAGTATTTTTGATGGATCACTATTTATGGACCCTAATCTTCTTGTGAACATTATTTCAATATTTTGTTTTTATAAATATTCTATATGTAACAACCCCCTACCTACAAGGTATACCCCTCTCGGGCCTACAATGTGAGATGGGAGATAGTGATCATCGAGTCCCTCCTCTAGTAGATCCTGTTTTGGTGACTAGAATCGAGGGTATAGTAAACACACAAATGGGAGGCATTATCATCAAAGAGAAATTATGAGAAAGATGGAGATAATATAGACACCAACCAACTCCAACATAGACCACAATATAAAACAAAACCTAACTAAATGTATGTAATTTCATGCACGAAATACTATAACTGAATGGAAAAACTACAGGTACCAAAAGAAAGCAAAAACAATAGCGACCATGAAACCCAAACAGCTCCTACAACACCAAGATATTAGTATGTAACCTAATCTCCAACATAATACAAGTGACCTGAAAAATGGTTTATATATACGTAAGGTGAGTATAATAGTATACATAGTAGGATCTTCCCTACAGCCTCTTGTGAAAAAGTAAATAAAGCATTCTAAAACACAATGAACAATAAGTGACACTAACTCATCACAAAAATAGTTATGCAATATTCCTACCTCACCATGGATACTATCACCAAGTATTTCATACAATTGTTTATAATATTGTAGAGAATATCAAGGTACCCCACTACAACTTCCCCACTGATTTTCTACTTTACCCAACATCTCAAATTAGATGAATCTCTCTCAAAAACGGCTTTCCCACAGACACCATGGCGAAGCACCATAATATACACCTCATGGAACATAACCACTATGTCTATGTAACGAAAGTAACCATATAGTTTCTAGGAGACACTGATTCTTGTATAACATGTATCATACATTGGGAATTATAACACAATCCATTACAACCCATACGTCAAGTAAGGATCCTCAAGCCATCACAACCTATACACGTTAAACCTATAGCTGTCTATAAGAATATATATCCAGAATATATGTGTGTGAATAACCATGGGCTATTAAAACCCTCTACACACATATATTGGGAAAAATAACTATAATGCCTACCAGCAAAATTAAATACCATGAGAAGAGAGTGGGGCCAAAGTGGGAAGTCACCCATCCATCCACCCACCAGAATTTTGGGGAAAATACCCCTCAGCTTAGAATCCCAAGGGTGTTAGTTTTCATAACTGATGGGGTGGAGTAGTGTATTGAAAAACAAAAAGTACATAATATATTGTAACTCCCAACCAAACTATGGGAATAATCTAGTCTTATACCCAAATGAATCTAACATCTCTTGGACTCCCATCTGCCACTACTTAGACTATTTATCCTATAAGCACACTACCATTTTTTGATCTTTACTACATCACATCATTCTTTTTTTATCAGTTTCACTTTTCATTAATGAATATTTTAAAAATCCATTGACCATTATAAATTCCTTGATATATTTCATTATCATCACACCAATGTTTCGTTCCCTTTAGGAAAAACCAAACCAAGACCACAACTTCTTAGAAATATTACCAAAACCTTTCATCCTAACATGATCTAACCCCATGGGATTACATCATTTATTAAATCATTGATTAAAAACATTATTACTATCCCATATTCCTAGGAAGTTTATAAAAACATTCTAATCTACACAAAAAATGTGTCTCAACCCAGTGATTCGATGAACTACTTGTTAGGTCTTATCCAACTATAGTATGAGTGTATACCCATCCTCCCTTGAGAAGCTAAACCTAGAAATCACATGGAATACCGCATTCATCTTCACCCCTTTAGAAATGTGGGTAAGAAACCCTAGTTTCCTTAAGCAGTGGGTAATGTAATGTAGATAAACAACAATCAAGATTCATAAAATATTAAATCATTTACTTCCAACTTGTTTAATCATATTTAGTCACCACCCTGACACCCTAATGCATAAACTAATGAATCCCTCCACTATAGGAATCAACTATTGCCACAAACAATGGGCCTTCATGCCCCCACATATCACAACATCCAACCAGTCCCACATCACAAAGCAAGATGTCGGAAACAAACATCATATCAACTGGACTCTTGGCCTTTAAACATGGCATGCAAACTTCAAACAAAATAAGCACCCATGGCTCCAAAGCAAAAGGAACTCAGGCTTATAAGCATGATGGTGACATAGAATCATAATGGGCATTATCTTTTTTTATCAAACAACCAGTTCATTAATCTATCTGGAAATAACCGATTTATTAATTATTGGTTTCAACTATGGGAAACCTTAACAATAAGATATCATATCTATCATAAAATAATTACACATGCTTACTATATAAATTTTATTTTCATTAATTTAAAACAACAACAACCAGATTCCTTTACATGACTCATTAGTTTTTACAATTAACTTATATTTAATCACATCTTTCATTATTTAAAAAATTCTTTCTAGAACAACATGCTAAACAAGGAAAGCATAGATATCACACTATCTTCAAAAAAGTGGCAATGAAATAAGATATAACCCAATTTATTTATCCGGTTCAAATAGTTATGTTGTCAGTTCCATTGTGATCTAGTGGGAGAAAACATGATAACTTTATAGTGGCATGTAAAAGAATAGAAAGACCAAAAATCTCCTACCTCGAATGGTTTACAAAGTCCTTTGCTCAAGAACAGATCAATAAAATAGATCATGATCACCTTCACTGTAATAACTACATCCACCCGAGGATTTTGCAGCATAACCACATCAACAGAAACCAATAGAAACTCTCTTATAACCATAGAGATCAAACACGAAACCATGAAAAAGAGAAATGTGAGAAAATGGATTGAATAAACCCAAAGAACGTAGGTATATATTACCTTGTATTTAATATGTATCAAAGATGGAAGATTAGAATTGATCCAGGATGAAGGAATCCCCAAATGTTGAAGAGGGAGGCATTCGGGTCGTCTTGGGTCAGGAGACAGTTCATTTAGTCATAGGGTTTTAAAAAACTTGGTGAATGGGTATAATTATAACACCCAGTGGTGGGTTAGTAAATGACGTCTACCTCCTCATCATGTTTTGTACTACCGCAAGGCAACTTACACACAAAAAATGCATAACCTGAGTGCTTCATTTAATAGATATGAAACTTGAATGGTACATGTTCTGAACCCCTTGGTCACATTGTGGAGCCCCTTGTTTCCATCTTCTTGCGACCGAACACCTCATAACATCCTTCGAGCCTTCTCCAGGAACCTATGTCTTCAAGAACATGCAAAGGTTCAATCCCCAAAGATCTGTGATCTTAAATTAGTTCCCTATCAAATCATTCTCACCCACAAGAATCCAAAACAAACCGAGAGGGGAAACAAAAAAAAGGGGTTGTCTGGAAAACATCCCCAAAAGATACCTGTCAAGAATATTGCCACCATGTGAGCTCAACTACATCAAAAGAACAACACAAAACCTCACAAACTCCAAAAACATCATCTAATCTCTTTTTCTGGGGGAGATACCTCTCAATGAGATCAATCTACAACAAGAATCAAAAGGAATCCATATCTTTAAACAAAATGTGTATATCCCCAAACGAACATCACTACATGAAAAGTGTTAAACATCATACAACTCAATTTACTGAGCACATGTCTATTAATCAAATTCCCTTGTACTCTCCTCCACTACACTATGTTTCCACAAGGAATGAACCAAGGGAATAGAATGATCATGCAACACCTTCTCCTTGAGGTCATGGATCTCGAAAGGCCACTCCTCTATAGCCGCATCATCATCAATTCGATCTATCCCCAATTGATGACCTGAGAGTCATCATAAAGATAATGTCAGAGCTTCGACACATGAAAAACATAGTGTATCCATATCATTTGTAGGGGAAGTGATACTCGATATTCCACGACTCTACCATGATCCAACACCTTGAAAGGCCCAACACACCGGAGATATTGCTTACTTTAAAAACCAATCCATCACCACAAATGTCAGGGATTCACCTTTAGAAATCGATGATCCCCAACATCAAACTCCACATGTATCATCCTTTGATCAACATATGATTTCTGACGATCCTATTCTGCTTTAATCCTCTCACAAATCATCTAAATCATCTCTGTTGTATTCTACACTTGTTTTGGTCTGTGAATTGCTGACTCTCTGACCCCAGTCCATGACAATAGAGAACAGAATGATCGACCAAAAAAGAATTCAAAAGGAAAAATATGGATGGTGTAGTGAAAGCTATTTTTTTAAGAGAACTCCACCAAGGGTAAGTTACTTATCCAAGAACCTCCAAAATCTAGGACACAATATCGAAACACGTTTTCAAGAGTTTGGATAGCCTGAGCTGTCTATCCATTCATATGAAGATGAAAATTAGTGCTAAGGCACATCTTAGAATTGAAATCCTGTTGGGGAAATCTCCACACTCAAAAGGTTAAATGAGGATCTCGATCGTAAATTATCATCCATTGGTCTTTGTGGAGTATCACCCCCTCCCCTAGATACTACCTTGACAAAAACTCTACTAAGCTCGACACCTTGATCGTTATGAAGTGAGATGATTTTGTTAATTGGTGTAATAACACCCAAATAGTGTCATGGTCTCCCTAAACTTGAGGTGAACCTGTAACACATCCCATTGGGATGTCCTCCCACTTCCATTAAGGAATATATATTGGCTGAAATATACCACTGGGGACACATTGCTCGACCTTAATCTTCAGGCAGACTAAACATTGAGACACAAACTCCGAAACTATATGATTTATCCCAGGCCACGAAAACCAACTCCTGAAGTCTCAGTATATCTTTGTCATGATATGATGCACCTCTAATGGAAACTATTGAACCCTTTGTGAATTGTCTCATGCATCACAAAAGGAATGAAATTTTTTCCCTCATACAATACTTTGTGTGGTTCATCATCAGACCAACCATCAGGGGCCTTTCCATGAAAAACTATGTCTCTCAAGACCACCACCTCAAGATCCCCAACTGGTACTTGTCCACCTACTGTAGCAGAAATAACTGTACCATCATCTAAAAAAGAGAACCTCTACACCCATCATCTCCCATACTGAGATTTAGTGATGAAAGTTATTCCAACAATATCCATGAATCACCAGATTCACACACTACATCACTACATGACATCCTAATCAACACATTAGCTACAACATTCCCATTTCCAGGTGTATATGAAATTTTAATGTCATGTTACTACAAGAAATCCATCCACCGATGTTATCGTATGTTCAAGTCACACTGGGATAAAACATAACTTAGAATATTATGATTGGTGAAAAAAATAAATATCCCACCAATGTGGTAATGTCTCCACAACTTTCGAAGAAAAACACTAAGACCACCAACTTGAGATCATGGTTGAAATAGTTAGGTTCATGGGGATGAAACTGAAGAGACCCATAAGAAACAACTAATCTATACTTTATTAGAACTCATCCTAACCCCTTAAAAGAAGAATTGTAGAAAACATGAAACTAAACTCCCTCTACTGGAAGACAGAAAACGAATCACCTACCAACTTCTCCATTAGATACTCAAAAGCTTCCTGATACGGATGAATCCACAAAAATTCCCGATCCTTCCTGGTCAATGCTATTAGAGTAGTCAAAACTGAAGATAAATCAGCTATGAACCTCCTATATTATCCTGCGAGACTAGTGAAACATTGTGCCTCTACTAGTGACTTGGGGGATTCCCAAGACAAAAACACTTTTATCTTAGATGGATCTATATATACTCCCTACTTGGACACCACATTCCACAGAATATTTACTACTGCAGCCCAAAACTCGCACTTCGAAAGCATCCCAAACAACTACTGTCGACAAGGAACACCCAAAATGGAGTTTAGTTTCTCCACATGCTTCTACAAAGATGTAGATTACATAAGGATGTCATCGATGAAAACCAAAAAAAGTTATCTCGGAACTCACAGAACACGTATTTCATAAATCCCGTGAACACAACTAAAGTAATAATCTCATAGAACAAAATTACAACGAACTATTAATTCCAATGACGAAAACAGAATGTAATTTTAGGGATATTCCCATCATTCACACGAATCAGATGATACTATACCTTCAGGTTGATCTTCGATAACCAACATGCACCCTTTATTTGATCAAATAAATCATCAATCCATAGAAGAGAATCGATATTCTTTACTGCCACTTTTTTTAAGCGATGATTGTCAATAAACAACCGCAAAATGCTATACAAATTCTTCAAGAACAAAACATGTTCCCCCCAAAATGAAACACTCATCCAAACAAAACCACACTATAACAGTCTATTGAGCAATATATGTAGCTCCTGTAACAGACAATGGGGTATCCTAAATGGATACATAAAGGTAAGAGATTATCATAGTTGTAGCTCGATCCCTAAATCAATCTCTCATCAAGGAGTTAATTATACAACCTCTTCTGGAAAGTCATTAGGGTACTTGCCTACAACCCTGGGAAATGAAAACTACTGAACCTCTGAAGAAAATTGTATCAATTCAGACATCAAGCATGACAAGGATAGAACCTGCCTTTGACCCATCTGCATGTCTCTCTTTCAAATAGAAACTGTTGTCTCTCCATCAGTGTAACGTCCTGGACCCCGGTGCCACACAATGGGTGCCCCAAACACGGTTTTCCACGTGACCTAAAGCACATTTACCCAAAATCCAGAGGCTGCCGACAAGAAGTGAGGGCCCAGATCTGATATTGAGGAAACTATGCCCTCATTTGTCAAAGTGTAGCGCAGCAGAATCGAAATAAAACATACAAAAAACAATGTAAGTAGTAAACCGTACCCAACTGAAATAATCAACAGTATATATATAGTGATGCTACATGTCTCATGTACTAAGAAAACAGCCAAAACAAGTTATACATCGATATAGTATAAACAAATACAGATTACATCAAAACAAGAAAAACAGCTGGTAGTGGCATGGCGAGCCTAGGCTCGGTCCCATGCCCTCATACTCCTCCGAAACAGTCATGTACCTATATAGGGACTCTTTCCCCTATCTACACCTGCAGAAACGTAATCTATTTGGGCCGAAAAGCATGAAACAAACATGGTATGAGAAATATTTCTCAGTAGGCTCCCACCAAAGGCCTGTTCCCAACCACGTGCTAACATGCAACAATAGTGTGTAGTCATAAAATGCAATAAATTAAGTAGTACTACAATGTAACTCACTTAACAGTTCAATTTACATTTAATTATTCATTTAATCCATTTTATATAAGAAATCACCACAATGCATTTCTAAGTAAACAACTAGTGTCCTTAGATACGTAAACTCATACCCTCGGGTAACGAGTATCCAAAACAAGAATCTACTCTCAGGCATAATAGAGTTTTCCCTCAGGCGTAGCTAGTGTCGCCCACAAGCACAGAATCAGCTGCCCACGAGCACGAAATAAGTATCCCTCAGGCTGAAATAACTACGGCCAACAGGCTAAATAGTGTAGTGCCCACAATCTCATAACAACAACACCCTCAGGCTAAACAGGTAACCGGTCCATGCCCAATATGACAAATACAGTAAACAAGCAATTCCTCTGAAGGAAATTCTACGATTACTACTTTAAAGGCATAAAGTCGGGTATCCTGGCCAAATGGCTAAATAGTGAAACACACCCCCCTGGGGTGGTTCCAGATCCAAGAAATGATCCCAACCATCATTTTATTATCACAATTTAATCACCTATGCAATTCTAGTAATTAAATATAGAAACATCCTCAGCCACATGACACGCCAACCTGGGTTCGTGGCACGAAAACTCACGAAAACGCACGGTAGTTGGAAATTTACACCAATCCATCTACTATATACGCCAACGAATGTTATACCCGAACGCCAACTCCAGAAACGCCCGAGAACATCGTAGATCTGACAAAGAACAAAACCAATTCAAATGTAAATAACTTTCTCTAGGGAAATAATTGGTAAGAACTGCTTAAGGAGAAGGAAGGGCTTACCCGTGCAGTTCCAACGAGATCGTCCGAAGCCAAAATGTATTCCAGACGAACACCCAGCGGATCTTCAAAGGTTCGACCATCCTCCTTGGCTCCAAAACGGCTCAAATGCCTCATATACCAAATGAGGAGGCTAATACCTATTTTAATCCAAAAAAACAAAGTACACGGCATGTACTTCCAAGTACACGACGTTTACTCCTTTCATTTAACTGTTTGTCTGGCAGCACCACCAAACTGTTCATTCGTCGACATGAGTACACGACATGTACTCCCAAGTACACGGAATGTACTATCGCCCAGCTGGTGGCTACTCCACCGCCTTACTTTTTAGGCATTCCAACTGGCTACACAGCGTGTAAAGGACCCCTACACTGCATGTAGTAGGTTCCTACACCCCTCTTCACCGACATGTCTACATGCCCCGTATACCCATCCCACACGGCCAAAACTACACGACGTGTGGAAAAGTACATGGCGTGTAGTTCCAAAATTTAGGATTTTCCCACATTTTCCATATTTTCTCAAAAACACTTAAGGAAAAGGAAAAAGAAGAAGCTCATATAACAAAAATAAGAATCGGGTTCTTACAAACTTCCACCCTTATAGAAATTCGTCCCTGAAATGACCTTCCCTGGGTGGCGAAGATAAAGCACAGAACAGTTCTGGCCACTGAGCACGTATTGTAACACCCCAGATAAATAAATAGTATGACATTTTCACAGTTATCCATATTTGTGAATAAAATATTAATATTACTTTAAAGGGAATTCTATGCTAAATGGCGTACCCAATATGCAACAACAAGTTTCTTTGAAATCTTACGTTTCACTCTAATAATAAAATAATATTATTTTAAATGGTAGTTAACGACTAGCCATTTTAATGGCGGGAATGAACATAAATTAATAAAAAATTATTATATATGTTTGTGAAATATTTTTACTTTTTTTTCTTTAAATTTTAGAAGATTAAAAATGCAAATGAATCCAGTTTTTAAGCGTAAACATTCTAATATTCTTTAAAAGGTCGATTAACCGCCTTTTGATGGCAAACCCCTTTTAAATCCACTTTTGACGATTTTATAAGCTCTATTTTTCAAAATAAACATATTATTTATGATTGGGACATTGAAATTTACCTTGGGTTAACTTTTTGTATTTTTCTGACAATGTTCATTTTTCAATGAGTAGTGAAAAATACTGCATTTTACATCGAAACTGCTTTTTCATATAATTTAATTATATGGTTAGATTATCTTTTTAATTCGTTTTAAAGTGTAATTAGAATATATTTCTACCATGTAATTAAATTATGGTCATTGGGATTAATTTTACTTTGGAATTAGGCATAAAAAAGTGCCAAACTTTTCATAAATATTGTTTCAAAAAACCCCGCTATTTGTTTTGACAACGGGATGTTTTTTTAAATTAATTATTGAAATTTATATGTTTGGAATTTGGTAAAATGGATTAAATATTTGGAATCATAATGTCTAAATTATGTAATTAAGACTCTTTTGTTTTTGGACATTATGAATAGTAACGACAGTAATTATCTTTAATTATCTTGACTAATGAGTGATCAGGTAGTTAAAGATAATAAGATAATATCATTATAATTAAAAATGACCACAAAATGTGTCCTAGGATACTGGTTTTCTCATTTCTGACCCTTGGATTCCTTGTGCCAAACTTGGGGGGCCCATGGAATCACTTTTGTGAGAAAGTGACTTTTTATCTTTTTATTTTTAAAGAATGTTAAATGTAACCAAGAATGTATCACTTTAGTAAAATATTTTTAATTTTGTCTAAATAAATGATATTTTGGACTATAAATATTCTTTAGAAATATAAAAAGATTTTCTACATCGTGATATTTTTTTATAATTTTTAGACATCAAATAAATTAAATTATTTATGACATCATGATGATGCAGGATTCCCTCATTAATAAAGGATTTAAATAAAATGGAAAGATAATGTAATATCTAAGACCTACACATGTACAAAACCTATTGGATTGGTGGATTGAGAACCCTTATCACCTTATCCTAGAATCACACCAATGTGGGACCATTAAAATCCGAAACACATTTGAAAATAAAGTAACATTTTATACCATTCCAAGAGTGCCCCTCCCCTCATCTTATAAAAGGCCCCCACCTCTACCTCTTTAACCACACATCCAAAGCCTTTGTCTCGGACAAACCCTACCCATTTTGTCTCTCCACATCCATATCTAACTACTTGAAGCCTCACATTGGGCATAAGCCTTCCCAAGGAAGCCTTTGAGCTCAAACCAAAGGGAGTTACTTGATTTTAAGGTAATGTCTTCACTTGAGTCCTTTTGTTTTATTTTGCTTCTCCAACCCCCTAAAATCTTCTTATTCATTTATTTTGAAACAACTATAGTATATTAAATATACTAGGATGTTGTTATAATATGTATTTGAGCTACAATTACACACACCTTCGTTTAATGGTTAAAGAACATACTCTTTCTGTGCTTGGGGATTTTCTGCCTCACGAAACGATGATTGTTCAATATTCTTTTAACACCTTTAAAGGTGGCCATTTTGATGTCATTGTATTTTATAGATTATATATATGGTATTTATGTTTACTATATGCTTATGTATTTTATATTTAAAACATACCTTTATTCTTTTCATGTTCTGTAAATGCGATAATTTCATATAAGAAAGTGTGGACTACCGCCGCCTCAAGTGATGTGACTCGTACATGCAATACATGGAATGTATAAATAATGAAATTAATGAACCTATGTCACCTATATAACATATATATTATACTGGAATTATAATAATATATATATATATCATTTATTTTTAATTCTGTTAAAATGACAATGAGAAAAAATTAATGTAGCGTTCATGCGTACGTACGACCTACCATCTCCATGAACGGTGCTTTTCGTTTTTTATCTCCAAATGATATGGAATAGTATAATATGAATAAGTAATGGATATATATGATATTTTAATCATTAATAATATTCTGTAAATTATTTACTTATAACTACATGGGCAAGCATTTTTCAAACAAGTTCATTTTTGACTCATGTACCAAACATCGACAAAAACGTCTGATATGAACTTACATTATTAAACAATTATTATAACATTATAATATGTGATATGAACTGAATAATAATCTATAAAGGAGTTCCTTAAGCAATTATAAATTGAACAAAGTTTATTATTCAGGAATATAAAGAAACGAACAAGACAAGTCAGACTTGAGGTAAGAGATCCTACTCCTCTCTTTCTTTTTAAGTGCACTGTTTTATGTCATTCATTTTAAGCGCATATTTCATATTATTGGGATGTTATTTTATATTAATATTACTTTAATTTTTATGTTCAGGTGATGAGAGACCCTATTCTCTCTCATCAATCCATTTTGGATGTTTTGAGTGGCGCCGTTAGGCTGCCGAATTTTCGTAAGAGATCTAACTTCTCTCTTTATTTTTAAGTACTCTCCTTTATGACACTGTTCTTAAGATCCTATTTGTTATGTTTGGGGATTATATTTTATATTAATCTTTCTGTAAACTTTATTTTAATATTATGAGAGACCCTATTTGATCTCATCAATCCATTTTTTTATGTTTTAAGTGGCGCCATTAGGCTGTCGAGTTTTCGTAAGGGATTTTTCATCTCACTTTCATTCCTGTGAGATTTATGCTACATTTTCCACAATTTACTTTTAGTGGTGTATGTACTGAACATTATTTTACTCATTGTGTAATATAATTTCATTTATGAGTATTTACATCAATTCTGTATTGACCTTCTTTGACGGGGTGTGTGTTTCTAAAGATACCCATGTCGGTAAAGGAACCTTTCACCCTCCTCTTTTTAAAAGACTTCTTTTGTTATGTATTTTAATTCACATACTATTATGTTGGGATATGTTCTTATATATACTTATTGATTTAAATCTTATGTCCATGTGATGAGATACCCTTTATCTCTCTCATCAACTCTTTTTCTAAAATTTGATGTGACGCCGTTAGGCTGTCAAGGGAACTCTTTAACCCAATTTCGATTTCTTTGGGTTCAACATGTAGTTATTGAATATATCATCCTTTGAATATGTGTGAATGAACTTTTATTGTTTTAAACTTAATATCCTCTTATATTGGGTGTATTTATATTTGTCACACATAATTATGAGATTGATTTATCCTTGATTTAAGGATACCTTCTTTACAGGGGATTTCATCTCATTTTACATTTCTATTGAGACTTCATTGTTGTTATGCACCAATTCACTCTTATATGGTGTATATACTGTCCTTTGGAATATTATATCATGAATTCCTTTATTCTCATGATATTATAAAGTTCTGATTAAATGTTATTCCTCAATTATTGTATTCATGTGTCTCTCATTTTGTTAAAAACACTTTAACTCAAATATGGTTTTAAATGTTTTAATGATTTATTCTTATAAATATTTCTTGTTAATATCCCTGTTTTCAAAATGGTTTTAAGGATTTATTTATATGGATATTAATAGTTTTAAAATGTTAAAACCTTCAAATTGGTATGGTACACTTTGATTCAAAGATTTCTTTATTAAATGTTTTAAACGGTTTCGAAAATGGTTTTTGGAATGGATTTATTATTTTAATATCGTAAAATGTTATATTGTTATTGCAATATGGGAATGTCATATTTCCTTTATGATTAAGTTATGTGCTATGATTATGTTATGGTTCTTGGGAATTGTTTATGAAGACGGGTGGTTCCATGATAAACTAAGGGCGGGTGAGCCCGATATAGCTCTCAAATGCATTGGGTAACGCGAAGGAGTGAAACGTTAAGGTTTATCTGAAGAGATTTAGGGAATATACTATGGTGGGTATTCCAAACATAACCAAGAGGGTTAATACCAACATAAGAATGTTATGAATGCCTCATGTTACCTTATATGTCTAATGATTTCTATAATTTATTCATGATTTGATGATGTATGTTAAAGTGACTATGTTTTATGGGTAATGTATGATTTCATTCTTATATATATATGAACTCATGTTTCCTTTACATATTTTTATATCCCGTACTAAGCTTGTTATGCTCATCCCATGATTTTTTGAAATGTTTTTCATAGGTCAAGGGAAAGGTACATGACATGATGATAGTGTCAAGGAAGTGTCAATAAATAATCAATGTTTTGTTTTAAATATGTTTCCACTGATGGGAAAAAAATGAATACTATCTTTTAAGTAACCACTATGTTTAAATGTGGAATGTAATGAACGTTTGATGATCTAATTCTCTAAAACTCTAAACCTAAAAAGATCCTCAATGTGTAATCTTGTATTAACTCAAGATTAAGTAAGGTTTAAGGCTGAGGCCTTATAGTTGGTATCAGAGGTCGGTTTAGATAACTTTAGGGGTTTGGGTATTCTTTAAGCATAAGTGAAATTACCATAATGGTTAGGATTTAAGAAAGAGTCCTAGTTTTAGATAAAGTGAATGAGTAAGTATATCTTTGTGTTTATCTTCCTCATTAGTATATGATGGTTTTTTTGATATACTCACACTGACCTTTTTGGTTTTTGTAAATGGTTGGATCTAGCAGGCACCAAAGTAACAGTTGATGTGATGAAAACTGTGACAGTTTTTTGAGCAAGGAACTGAATGATATGGGGGCTACAATGAGAACTCTTGTGATTATCCGCAACCAACTATCTGGAGTCATGATTGACCACCTAAACCGTGGTGATTTCTCTAAGGCATCATATATGCGAGAAACAAGTCCCTACAGAACTACAGGTAATAATCATAAATGTAAGTGTGTTCGAAAACCTATGTGTCAAAGATGTGGAAAGAAACACCCAGGAAAATGTTTCAAAGGGACAGAAATATGCTATAGATGTGGAAATGAAGGTCATAAAGCAAGAACCTGCCATGGAAAAAGAATTCATCTAGTTGACTCGAGGAAAGGGAAAGAAGTTCTTTCTGAGGGATCAATTAAATGTTTTAAATGTGGTGTGCATGTTCATTATGAAAACACATGTCCTATGAAGAAGTTTCGTGAATGCAATCACCGAGATCGTACAAATATTTGTTTACCAATACCTAATGCCATTCTGATTGAGGATGAAGAAACTGACAATGACCAATCAAAGGTATTTATTATTTCATAACTATTGATTTCCTATTTTGGAATCTTAGGATATGATTCATGATTTTGTCTGTAGTAAAGAAGTATTTCAGAATAAATTGGAAAGGAATGGTTAATGGATCATGAAAAATGTTGAATGTGTAAGAAGTCAACATATAAGGGCTTAAAGTGTTATGGTGAAATTCATAAGAGTATTAAGTCACTTTTGATGATGGGGTTATATTAGAAGGCTTTTTATAGTATGTGTATCCCTGATGTTTAACATATGAAAATTTTATTAAAGGAATAGTTATATGTTCTTTTGTGGACATAGTTATAAAAAACCATTTGGGTTTATATGATCCTTACTTTTGAGGTAATTAGGGGTTACTATATGATATGATGGAAGTAAAAGGCATGCGATAAAATTAATTTTAAATTATGTTATGGTTATTTTTGATGATTTTATCTCTTTTTGGGGAATTATTTGAGAATTATATAGTTTTGGAAAAAGGACAACATGCAGACCGCGTGACAACCCATCGCGTCGGACAAAGCTGCGGGAATCAAACCCACAACTAAAGTGAAACTGGTATTTATCACCTACCACTGGACTACGTGAGTTCCCTGGTTAGTTTAACGAATTCCTTTTATTAAGATGATCTTATGAATCTAGAATGAGCTTATTTTGGGTTATCTATGGAAATTATTAACCTATCATGGAGGATATGTGATTAGGTTAATTACTTTTCAATAAGAGACTTTAGGAGCAACTCATGTTGTTTGGAGATAAATATTACGATTTAACTTGGAAGAATATGTGACTAAATCCTTCAAATATTTGGGTTTAAATCTTAGTTTGGTTTACTTTGAAGAATTTTATGGACAAATTGTTTATCAAATGGTCCTCGTTGAACTTTGGGTTCTGTTGGACAAATTTTGGAGATTAAGCATATATTTTCTTTTTATAAAGGGTTATCCTTTTCTAGATTATCTGATCTTGTACTAACATTTTTGGTTTTGGTTTTGGTAAAAGTCTAAAGACAAGGGATGTATATAGTTATCATTGGTGGATTAGGTGATTCTCTAGAAGTTGATTATAGTACTCTAAATTTGAACAAGTCTTCCTAAATACTCATCTTTTGGAGAAAATATTAGTTTGTGTAAGGAATCTAGTAAAAGTTGAAAGTCAAAATGATAAGTGATTATGTTTCCTTATGAATAAATTCCTCAATAAAAGGTAACTTAAAAAAAAATGTTGTCTATTAACTTTTCCTACTAGGGAATCAAATACCATTTAACCCATCACAATTTTGTGATTTTCTTGTGGTTAACTTTCTCCGAAACATGTTTTCTATCACTCTCCATCAGAACATGACCCTATGTTTTCTCCTCCATGTCCATGTTTTCCTACATGGAATCCTAGTATGGGTTAACTTGAGTGACCTTTGTAATTATCTTTCTTTATTTTAAAGTGATTATTTTACCCACTCTTGTTCCGATGTGGGACATTCAAGGATGTTTCCAAGCTCAATTTTAAAATTGCGAGGATGCAATTCCAAAAAGGGGGGAAGGATGTAACACCCCAGGTAAATAAAGAGTATTACATTTTCACATTTATCCATATCTGTGAAGAAAATATTAATATTACTTTAAAGGGAACGCTATGCTCAATGGCATACCCAATATGCAATAACAAGTTTCTTTGAAATCTTACGTTGCACTCTAATAATAAAATAATATTATTTTAAATGATACTTAACGCCTAGCCGTTGTAATGGAGGGAATGAACAAAACTAACTAAAAAATGATTATATATGTTTGTCTAATATTTTTACTTTTTTTAAATAAATGTTAGAGGATTAAAAATGCAAATGAATCCAGTTTTTAAGCGTAAACATTCTACTATTCTTTAAAAGGTCGATTAACCGCCTTTTGATGGCGAACCACTTTTAAATCCATTTTTTTTTAATTTTATAAGCTCTATTTTTCAAAATAAACATATTATTTATTATTGGGACATTGAAATTTACCATGGGATAATTTTTGGTATTTTTCTGACAATGTTCATTTTTCAATGAATAGTTAAAAATACTGCATTTTACATCGAAACTGCTTTTTCATATAAATTAATTATATGTATATATTATCTTTTTAATTTGTTTTAAAGTTCAATTAGAATATATTTTTACCATCTAATTCAATGATGGTCATTGGGATTAATTTCACTTTTGAATTAGGCATAAACAAGTGCAAAACTTTTCCTAAATATTGTTTCTAAAAAACCCGCTATTTGTTTTGACAACGGGAAGTTTTTTTAAATTAATTATAGAAATTTATGTGTTTGGAATTTGGTAAAATGTATTAAATATTTGGAATCATAAGGTCCAAATTATGTAATTAAGACTCTTGTTTTTGGACATTATGAATAGTAACGATGGTAATTATCTTTAATTATCTTGACTAATGTGTAATCGGGTAGTTAAAGATAATAAGATAATATCATAATAATTAAAAACGACCACAAAATGTGTCCTAAGGATACTGGTTGTCTCATGGACTACCATGGGATGACTTGTACCAAACTTAGGGGCCCCATGGAATCAATTTTGTGAGAAAGTGACATTTTATCTTTTTATTTTTAATGAATGTTAAGTATTACAAAGAATGTATCACCTAAGTAAAATATTTTTAATTTTGTCTAAATAAATTATATTTTGGACTATAAATATTCATTAGAAAGATAAAACTATTTCCTACATCATGATATTTTTTCTATAATTTTTAGACATCAAATAAATTAAATTATTTATGACAGCATGATGATGCAGCGATTACCTCATTAATAATGGATTTAAATAAACTGAAAAGATAATGTAAGATATAAGACATAAACATGTCCAAAACCTATTGGATGGGTGGATTTAGAACCCTTATCACCTTATCCTAGTAACACACCAATGTGGGACCATTAAAATCCTAAACTCATTTGAAAATAATGTTACATTTTATACCTTTCGAAGAGTGCCCCTCCCCTGCTCTTATAAATGGCCCCCACCCCTACCTCCTTAACCACACTTTAAAAGCTTTTGGCTCAGACAAACCCTGACCATTTTGTCTATACACATCCCTCTATAACTCCTTGAAGCCCCACTTTTTGCAGAATCCTTCCCAAGGAATCCTTTGAGCTCAAACCAAAGGGAGTTACCCGATTTTAAGGTAATGTCTTCACTTGAGTCCTTTTGTTTTATTTTGCTTCTCCAACCCCCTAAAATCTTTGTATTCATTTATTTTGTAAAAAATACAGTATCTTAAATATACTAGGATGTTTTTATAATAAGTATTAGAGCTACACATATACACACCTTCATCTAATGGTTAAAGAACATACTGTTTCTGTGGTTGGCGATTTTCTGACTCATGAAATGATGATTGTTCAATATTATTTTAACACCTTTAAAGGTTGCCATTATGATGTCACTGTATTATATATATTATATATATGGTCTTTATGTTTACTATATGCTTCTTTATTTCAAATTTAAAACATACCTTTATTCTTTTCATGTTGTGTAAATGCGATAATTTCATATGAGGAAGTGTGGACTACCGCCCCCTCAAGTGATGTGACTCGTACATGCAATACATGGAATGTATAAAGAATGAAATTAATAAACATATGTGACCTATATAACCTATATATTATACTGGAATTATAATATATATATATATATCATTTATTTTTAATTCCGTTAATTTGAAAATGAATAAAATGAATGTAGCGTTCATGCGTACGTACGGCCTACCGTCTCCATGAACGGTGCTTTTCGTTTTTTATCTCAAAATTATCTGGAATAGTATAAAATGAATATGTAATGGATATATATGATATTTTAATAATTAATAATATTCTGGAAATTATTTACTTAACTACATGGGAAATCATTTTTCAAACAAGTTCATTTTTGACTAATGTACCAAACATCGACAAAAACGTCTGATATGAACTAACATTGTTAAACAATTATTATAACATTATAATATGAGATATGAAATGAACAATAATATCTAAATTAGGTCCTTAGGAAATTATAAATTGACCAAAGTTTATTATTCCGGAATATAAAGAAACAAACAAGACAAGTCAGACTTGAGGTAAGGGATCCTACTCCTCTCTTTCTTTTTAAGTACACTTTTTTGTGTCATTCATTTTAAGAACATCATTCATGTGATTGGGATGTTATTTTATATTACTCTTACTGTAATTTTTATGTTCAAATGATGAAAGACCCTATTATCTCTCATAAATCCATTTTGGAAGTTTTGAGTGGCGTCGTTAGGCTGCCGAATTTTCGTAAGAGATCTAACCTCCCTCTTTCTTTTTAAGTACTCTCCTTTATGACACTTATTTTAAGCTCATCTTTGTTATGTTGGGGGATGTTATTTTATATTACTCTTGATGTAAACCTTATGTTAATATTATTAGAGACCCTATTTGATCTCATCAATCCATTTTTTCATGTTTTAAGTGGCGCCGTTCGGCTGCCGAGTTTTCGTAAGGGATTTTTCATCTCACCATTATTCCCATGAGATTTATGCTACATTTTCCAAAATTTCATTTTAGTGGTGTATGTACTGCCCATTATTTTACTCATTGTGTAATATACTTTCATTTATGAGTATTTACATCAATGTTGTATTTTCCTTCTTTCATGGGGTGTATGTTTCGAAAGATACCCATGTCGGTAAAGGAACCTTTCACCCTCTTCTTTTTAAAAGACTTCTTTTGTTATGTCTTTTAATTCACATACTATTATGTTGGGATTTGTTCTTATATATCCTTATTGATTTAAATTTTATGTCCAAGTGATGAGATACCCTTTATCTCTCTCATCAACTCTTTTTCTAAAATTTCATCTGACGCCGTTAGGCTGTCAAGGGAAATTATTAACCCAATTTCGATTTCATTGGGTTGAACATGTAGTTATTGAATATGTCATCCTTTGAATATGTGTGAATGAAATTTGATTGTTTTACACTTAATATCCACTTATATTGGGTTTATTTATATTTTTCACACATAATTATGAGATTGATTTATCCTTGATTTAAGGATACCTTCTTTACAGGGGATTTCATCTCATTTTACATTTCTATTGAGACTTCATTGTTTTTATGCACCAATTCAATCTTATATGGTGTATATACTATCCTTTGAAATATTATATCATGAATTAATTTATTCTCATGATATTATAAAGTTATGATTAAATGTTATTCCTCAATTATTTTATTCAAGTGTCTCTCATTTTGTTAAAAACCCTTTAACTAAAATATGGTTTTAAATGTTTTAATGATTTATTCTTATAAATATTTCTCGTTAATATCCATGTTTTCGAAATGGTTTTAAGGATTTATTTATATGGATATTAATGGTTTAAAATTTTAAAACCTTCAAAGTGTTATGGGACACTTTGATTCAAAGATCTCTTTATTAAATGTTTTAAATGGTTTTGAAAATGGTTTTTAGAATGGATTTATTATTTCAATATCTTAAAATGTTATATTGTTATTGCAATATGGGAATGTTATATTTCCTTTATGCTTAATTTATGTGCGATGATTATGTCCTGGTTCTTGGGATTTTTTATGAAGATGGGTGGTTCCGTGATAAACTAAGGGCGGGTGAGCCCGATATAGCTCTCCAATGCATTGGGTAACGTGAAGGAGTGAAACGTTAAGGTTTCTCCGAAGAGATTTAGGGAATATACTATGGTGGGTATTCCAAACTTAACCAAGGGGGTTACTCCTTACGTAAGAATGTTATGAATTCCTCGAGTTAACTTCTATTTCTTATGATTTCTATGATTTATTCATGATTTGATGAGGTATGTTAAAGTGCCAATGTTTTATGGGTAAAGTATGATTTCATTCTTATGTATATATGAAATCATGTTTCCTTTCCATATTTTTATATCCCTTACTGAGCTTTTTATGCTCATCCCAAGTTTTTTTGAAATGTTTTTCACAGGTCAAGGGAAAGGTACATGACATGATGATAGTGTCAAAGAATTGTCATGAAAGAATCCATGTTTTATTTTAAATATGTTTCCGTTGATGGGAAGAAAATGAATAGTAGCTTTTGTGTAACCACTATGTTTAAATGTGGAATGTAATGCAAGTTTGATGATCTAATTCTCTAAAACTCTAAACCTAAAAAGATCATCAATCTGTAATATTGTATTAACTCAAGATTAAGTAAGGTTTATTGCTGGGGCCTTATACGTATGTCGGCCTCCCACACCCAGGTCTCGTCCTGCACTCTCCCATACTGCCATAGCACCCATACGAGAGGAACTGACCAGCCTCGAACAACCTTCGTGCTCCTGTCTACGATACAAACCAGATGTTCCTCAAAGGACGCATTTGCCTCCAGCTCAACATCCTAAGGCTGAAAAACATGAGACGGGTCTGAATGATGCGGCACAAGTGAGACACATTGAAGACGTCGTTCATGGCTCAGTATCACTGCGGTAACTGCAACTGATAATCAACCAGACCGACTCTCTCCAGAATCTCGAATGGCCCCACATACCTCGGTGAAAGCTTACCCTGTCTCCTGATCCACTTGTGTCCTAGCCTTAGTGAAACAAGAAAGAAATCTTGATCCCCGACCCCGAACTCCAAAGGTCATCTGCAGCGATCAACATATGACTTCTGTCGAGACTGCGCAGTAGCCATCCACTTCTGAATCAGCTGGACCAGCTCAGAAGTCTCTTGTATAAGATGTGGTCCTCGTAATTCTGTCTCACCTGCCTCTAACCAGCACAAAGATGATCGGCATGACCTACAATATAAAGCCTTTTATGGTTCCATCTCAATAGTTTCTTGAAAACTATTGTTATAGGAAAGCTCGACTAAGGTTATATGCCTCTCCCAAGAGCCCCCAAAGTCTAGTACGCATGCACGCAACATGTCCACTAGTACTGGTATCGTACGCTCTGATTGGCCATCTGTTTGATGGTGGTATGCTGTGCTCAAAAGAACCTGTGTACCCAGTGCCCTATGAAGACTCTGCCAGAAATGAGATGTAAAGCGGGCGTCCCTCTCTGAAATGATAGAAAAAGGGACCCCATGAAGACGTACGATCCCTCGGATATACAGCCTTCCGATCTCCTCAACACTGAAGGTCTCCTTGATCGGCATGAAATGAGATTCCTTCGTGAGTCTGTCCACAAGAACTCATATGGCGTCATTGTCATGAGGTGACCTCAGCAATACAGTCACGAAATCCCTTGCGACATCATCCCATTTACACTCTGGAATGGGGAACTACTGTAACAACCCAACTGGTCTCTGGTGCTCCGCCTTCACCTATTGACAGGTGGAACACCTCGTAACAAAACCAACTACATCTCTCTTCATACCCGACCACCAGTACTGAATCCTCAAGTCACAATACGTCTTGGTAACATCAGGATGAACTCCCCAAGGTGAATCATGAAACCCCCACATTAGCTCCTCGCGTATATCCCCTAGAACCCACACTCATCCATAGAAACACAAAACCTCATCACCACTGATCGTCCAATCGGGAGGAGGGTCCTCACTTGCCACCGACTCTCGTAGAACAAGGCCTTATGAAACAGATAGTTGTCTCATCCTCACTCTATCAAGGAGGGTAGAAGCCAAAGCTAATGAGGAAAGACAAGTCTGCCCCTGACAATCGTGCACCTCCAGATGCATCTCAGAGAACAAGGCCAAGAGCTCCCACTCACCACTGGCCTCCTGCACTACCTTTATCCGAGTCTTCCTACTCAATGCATCGGCTACTGCATTACCTTTACCAGGTGTATAGGGAAGCTCAAAATCGAAGGACTGTAGGTACTCGACCCACCTCCTCTGCCTCAAATTTAGGTCACTCTAAGTAAAGATAAACTTGAGGATTTTTTGGTCGGTGAAAACCACAAAATGCTCTCCCAAAAGATAGTTCCTCCAACAGCTCAATACATGAACAATTGCAGCCAAATCATGATCATGCGTTGGGTAATTACTCTCTTGTGGCCTCAACTGCCAAGACCCGTACGCAACAACTCAATCACCCTGCATCAACACTGCTCCCAGCATAATCCCCGATGCATCATAGTAAACTATATAGCTATTCCCCTGTACTTGGAGTATCAGGATCAGCGCTGATGTCGGCCTTCCCTTCAGATCCAGAAATACTATTTCGCAAGCTTATGAACAAACGCACTTCACACCCTTATTAGTCAAACCCATCAACTGCGCTGCTAAGTGGGAGAAGTAATGTATGAAGCGTATGTAGTAAACAGCCATCCCCAAGAAACATCGTATCTCAAACTCGTTCTTAGGTTGCTCCCAGGAAACTACTGCTCTCACCTTCTCTGTGTCCACAGAAACTCTTGCCTCTGAGATGATATGACCAAAGAAGTGAATCTGGTCCATCCAAAAGTGTCACTTCGAGAGCTTATCATACAACTGATTCTCACTTAGTGTACTCAATACGATCTCAAGATGGGTGGAATGGTCGTGTCAAGTGTGAGAGTACACCAAGATGTTGTTCAATAATACAAACACAAAAGAATAAAGATACGGATGGAACACATGATTCATCAGAGCCATAAAAATTGATTCCACGTTCGTGAGTCCGAACGGCATAACCAAATACTCATACAGACCATATCTGCTTCGAAAAGCTGTAAGCGGTATATCCGATGCTCTCACATGCAGCATATGATATCCTAACCTCAAGTCAATCTTTGAGAACACGCGATCTCCATGAAGCTGATAAAAAATATCATCCATAGTTAGAAAAGGATATCGATTCATAACTGCATACTTGTTCATTTTCCGATAATCCACGCAATGTCTGAGGGTACATGATGCCTTCTTCGCAAAAAGGACCGGCGAACCCCAAGGAGAAGTACTGTGTCAGATAAAACCCTTTTCCTAAAACTCCTCTAACTACCTCTTGATCTCTTGCAGCTCCGGTGTAGCCATCCTATTAAGAGGAATGGACACCGGTGCTGCTCCTGGCAGAAGTTCTATAGAGAAATCCACATCATGCTCTGGAGGGAGACCTGAAAAGTTATCCGAGAAGACATCCCTAAAACGATCAACCACTGGAGGGAAATCCGTCCGACAAGTCCCCTGATCATCTAGATATAAACTCGCAATCTGGGCTATGACTCCACCTCTCCCATGACGCTCTGGTCCAGTACGACTCGCCTGAAAATCCCATTCACCCTTTTATAGAAACTCTCTGCCCTTTGGTGATGTGAAACTAACCCTGCGACAATAGCAGTCTACAAAGGCTTGAAAGGGAACCAACCAATCCATCCCAAGAATGACATCATAGCTCGTCATCTCTAAGATAGAGATGCCCCATAGAAAGTGACACCCTCCAACTTCAAGGGGGCACTCCTTGCACTAACGCAAACCAACTATTCTAGTCCCCAACGGATTTTCTAGCGTCATGATATCAGAAGAAGTAGAAACAAAGATCCCAAGGCTCTCCACAATGGGTACAGATATGAAACTATGCATAACACCCGTATCAAAAAGTAATGAAGATAAGACAAAAGATACTAAAATAGTACCTCTGACTGTAGAAGGTCCGGGATCCTACTCTTGCTGGGTCTGTTGCACTGCATATGGCTACCCAATGTCGCGGCCTTGCGACACAGCCTAGCTAACTTGAGCTGTCCCACCCTGCTACCTCTGAGATCTTGGTGTCTGGCTACCATGGACACAACCACAATCTATGCCTGCGCGCCGTGACGAATTCCAGTTCCCCGACTAGTTAGAAGCCACTGGTCCTGCTCCCGCACGCGGAGTCTACACAGAACCACTCTCAGTAGCCGCTGGTGGAAACTCCCTGCAAAAGCGCTGCAGATGACCCATCTTTCCACAATCTCGACACTCCACTGGGTCACGTGGACATTGAGGCCTCTTGTTACCCTCTCTACCACAATGTTAGCACATAACCGGGCCACCTGAAGCATTCTTCTGACTGGTACTGCCGCTCTGAGAGAAGTCAATCTGACTCTTCCTCTTGCCAAAAGAAATAATACCAGTAACTGGTGCTGAACCTCCCTGGCCCACACCACTAGATTCCCACGGGTTCCTCTCAGTAATCAGTGCCTGGTTCACTATAGCTTGTACTGAAGGCAACCTAAAAACATTAACCAGTGCTCGGATGTCATACCGAAGACCATCCTCAAAACGTCTGGCTCTGAACGTCTCATCACCAGCCAACACGGGTGCAAAACGATGAAGATCTATAAAATGAGAAGAATACTCCATCACCGACATAGAGCCCTGCTGCAGATTCATGAACACTCGAGCTCTATCTTCCCTCAGCATCTCGAGAAAGAAGAAGTCATAGAAGACTGCCTGAAAATAATCCCACGTCATGTCTCTGTGATGCTCTGACTAGGTGGTAACATCCCATCACCTCTTGGACGAAACACAAAGCATATACGTTATGAGCTTGACCCTCTTCCCTGGAGGCATCTCATGATGCTCTAAAATAGTCTTCATCGATCCTAGACAAGACTTCGTAGCCTGTGGTCTTCCATCCCTTGAAAACGTTGGTGGATGCTACTGCTGGAAGATACGAGTCAGCTCAGCCATAGATGTGGCAGCATGTTGTACTCCCTGAAAGGTCTGCATGAACCACATAAAGCCCTCACGGAACTGCGCCTCCGCACCTATGTCTGGTATTGCAGCTGGAGCCACATCTGGCTCTGCTGGAGGATTAACATGTAGCCCATGGCCCACCATCTTCGGAGTATAGTCGTCACTGCTCTCCTAGCGAACAACTCGCAGTATTCTAGGTAGCATGACACTACATTGTCAAAAGCACACCTCAAATTCATGATTATTATGCCAGAAAAGTGAAGGAACCACAAAGGAAAAAAGAGGAAGAAGGCATTCAAAATTGCAAAACAAGACTACACAATATGTAAAATAACTACACGACGTGTACATGAATTCATTTCCCCTTGCACGGGTCCTTATACACGACTAAGCCACATGGCTTCTGTTCAACCAAAACGACATGGACTGTAAATAATCTACAAGGCAGGTATGGTGTTATTTTCCAACTGCCCATGTCATCTGTGACACGACCGACAACTTAGATTAACACCACATGGCGTGTTACACCCATACACGGCCTGTAAAACAGCCCGTTTCCTAGCCACACAGCTAACGCCACATGGTCTGTCCTCAGACCAGACTACAGGGCGTGTCCCAAAGGTACATGGCGTGTTCCGGGAGAGGTGACACCGACACGTGTTTTTAGTTACATGGCTGAGTCCCCAAGTCACACTACACGACATGTTCATAATTGACAAGGTGTGATCTGTACAGGAGTTCACCAACCCGTGTTGTTAGTTACACGGACAGACTCCGGGTCAACACTACACAACGTGTTCATCATTGACACGACGTGCTCTATACAGAAGTTCACCAACCCATGTTGTTAGTTACACGGCCAGACTCTGGGTCAACACAACAAGGTGTGTACTCAAGCTACACGACGTGTTTTACCCAAGCCTTTCCCCACCCCGTGTCGCTGCCCACACAGTTTGTGACACGGGAAGAGACTACACGGCGTGTACTTAGGGTACACGGTGTGTACTCAAAAAGTTTATTTTTCTTCCTGAACAGAAGAACATACACGACATGTATAAAAATACTACACGGCGTGTATATTGGGTTTCCGGATAGTATGCCTCAGAAACTTCTCTGGAACATAGAATATACCGAAAAACAACACCTAAGTGTCAAATTCCGACCCGTGGGGGCCCATACTCCCCACGAATAAAAGCTTGACATCTCATATGTGTTATAACGAATAACCTATCAATGATCCACCAAATTCCGGTCAATGGGGGACCATACTCCCAAAAAACCAAAGTTTGGCATCCATTCTATAAACAAGCTCACATTAAATTACCCTATCAAATAGAAGGTATTTTATCAGAGCAGCTATCACAACAACATGCTTTTCTGGCACAATAACTATCACAACAACATGAATCTTCTAATGAACCTACATGGCATGAAAAATATGAATGACATTTGATATCTAGAATGCGCCTAAATGATGCATTAGATAGAATACCCTCATCTCATTGGGTTGCAACTAACTAGAACCCATAGATAAAATATAAACTGCACAATCTCAAAGTGCGTCACCCAACAGTGAAATCAAATCAACTGTAAAATTTGAAAAATCAATAGAATTGCAAAATACGAGGTAGACTGGATTTTCCCTGTACACAGGTTAGCTACACCTGACACAACTTATTACCAAATACTATTCATCCTATCTCTGAATACAGCACCAAATAGTAAGTCAAAGAAAAGAACATCCTCTGATACCACTTTGGAACATCCCGGACCCAAGTGCCACGTAACGGGTGCCCCGAACCCAGTTCGCCACGTGACCTCAAGCGCATTTCCCCAAAACGCCAGAGGCTGCAGACTAGCAGTGAGGGCCCAGGTCTGAGAGTGGGGAAACTATGCCCTCATTTGTCAAAGTGTAACACAACTGAATTGAAATAAAACATACCACAAACAGCAGAAGCAGTAAACCATACACAACTTAAATAATCAATAGTATATATATAGTGATGCTACATGTATCAAGTACTGAGAAAATAACCATAACATGTTATACATCGATACAATACAAACAAATACAGAGTACATCAAAACAAGGAAAACAGCTGGCAGTGGCATCGCGAGCCTAGGCGCGGTCCCATGCCCTCCTACTCCTCAGCAACATTCAAGCACCTTTATAGGGACTCTTGCCCCTATCTACACCTACAGAAACGTAATCAGTTTGGGCCGAAAAGTGTGACCCAAACAGGGTGTGAGAAATATATATTAGTAGGCACCCACCAAAGGGTTGTTCCCAACTACGTGCTAAAATGCAACAATAGTGTGCAGCGGTAAAATGCAATAAAGTAAACAGTACTACAAAGTAACTAACTTAACAGTTAAATTTCCATTTAATTATTCATTTAATTCATTTTATATAAGCAATCACCACAGTGCATTTCTATGTATACAACTAGTTTCCTCAGACACATAAACTCTTACCCTCGGGTAATGAGTATCCAACACAAGAATCTTCCCTTAGGCATAACAGAGTTTTCCCTCAGGCATAGGTAGTGTCACCCACAGGCACAGAATCAGCTGCCCACAAGCACAGAAGAAGTCGCGCTCAAGCCGAAATAACTACGGCCCATAGGCTAAATAGTGCAGTGCCCATATGCTAATCACAACAACTCCCTCAGGATAAACAGGTAACCGGGCCATGCCCAATATGTCAAATGCAGTAAAAAAGTAATTACTCTCTAAGAAATTCTACGATTACTACTTTAATGGCATACCCTCGGGTATCATGGCCAAATGGCTAAATAGTGAAACACACCCCTGGGGTGGTTCCAGATCCAAGAAACGATCCCAACCAGCATTTTATTATCACAATTTAGTCACCTATGCAATTATAAGAAGAAAATATAGCAACGACCTCAGCTACACGACACCCCAACATGGGTTCGTGGCATGAAAACGCACAAAAGCACACGATAGTTGGAAATTTACACCAAGACACCTAGCTTATACGCCAATGAACGTTATACCCGAACACCGACTAAAGAAATGCATGAGAACAGAGTAGATCTGACAAAGAAAAAATCCCATTCAAACATAAATAACATTCCCTTGGGAATGAATTGGTAAGAACGACTTAAGGAGAAGGAAGGGCTTACCCGTGTGGTTCCAACGAGATTGTCTGATGCCGAAACGGATTCCAGATGAACACCCGGCAGATCTTCAACGGTTTAGCCATCCTCCCTGGCTCCAAAACGGCTCAAATGCCTCCTCTGCCAAATGAGGAGGCTACTGCCTATTTTATTCCAAATGAACAAAGTAAACTGCATGTACTTCCATGTACACACCCTGTACTCCTTTCATTTAACTATCCCTTTGGCGGCACCGCCACACTGTTCATCCATCGACATGAGTACACGACATGAACTCCCGAGTACAATCCGTGTACTGTCACCCAGCCGGAGGCTACTCCACCACCTTACTATTTAGGCCTTCCGACTAACTACATGGTGTGTAAAGGACCACTACACGGCGTGTAGTTGGTTCCTACACCCCTCATCACCGACATGACTACACGCCCCATGTACCAATCCCACACGGCCAAAAGTACACAGATTGTGGAAAAGTACACGGTATGTTGTTCCAAAATTTAGGATTTTCCCCCATTTTCCATATTTTATAAAAAACACTTAATGAAAAGGAAAAAGAATAAGCCCATACCTCAAAAAGAAGAACCGAGTTCTTACAATCAGCATCGAAGAACACCACCTACCACTTAGAGAAATATATTATATCCTCCATCGAATACAAAAAATCCATTATGAGGATTACATCTTATGGTTGTATCCATAAAAATTGGAAATATCCCCAAGAGTGGTGCTACCCCACCACTAGATCACATTCTCTACATACATCAAACATGTTAGCTTGACCTAAAACTAGCATTTTCAATGCTAAGGGAACTAGGAGCCTCTATACCTCATGTCCAAAATTAAGGACAAGGGAAGGTGATATGAAGGGTTTCATATTTGATGAATCAAACAAGGCATACAACCAAGTATAATGAAAGAAAATGGTACATCAAAGAATGTCTAGATCCCCAAGCTCTAGAAACGCTAAAGCATGAATCTAACCACGACATGATCCATGAACTCTCATACCCTGATGAAGACCACCCCATTTCCATGATCAATACTCTAAGGAAAAAGAGAATCATGTGGATTTCCTTTTTCTGCCCCATCTTCTCCCTACTGATCCAAAGCTGGTGCAACCTAATGCTACCGACATAACTAGAACTTCCTAAATGGAGGAACTTGGAGTTGAACACCTAGTGCATGAAGACTGCTATGAATGGATAGGAACTCTCACTAATAATGAACTCAGCTTTCAAAACCAAAAAAGTGAATGATCTTTGTCATAGGAATGATATTCACCCTCGAAAAAATGTGATGTTGATGGATGAGGCCTACCCCCAGCCAAGAAAAAACTCTTCTTCCATGAAAACTGAGAACCTCGGACCACAACTCTGATTTGTGTGGAATCATGACAACTACCCTCTCATGATGATTTAGTTATTTCCAATTTCATCTCGCTATCCTCTTCCCTCACCAGTACCTCAATATTTTTCTTGAACCTAAACGAGGTGAACTGGTGCTAGATCACATGAAAAAAGCTTCCTTGAAATGCCTTTCCATGGCCACCTCATCATGAAATAGTTCCAAAGCATTTCATAAATGATTCCTAAAGTAGATTCCAAACTCTCACACTCTGGAGGTCCCCTGTTGAAGGGTATGAATCTAATGAAGACTAGACGTCTTCGTGGTCGAAGAATGAAACTCAACTCTGAACTTGTCTTGAATCACCCACCACAAGATTTCCAACTCCTCGCAATCGTCAAGGAAAAATAAACTAAACTGCCTCGCTACCCCACACAACATTGTCACAACCAAAGGCACCCAATGCTCTTTCTGAGCACAGATCGAACTGAGTCCTATCTCAAGATCCTCTAACTAGTCTACTGTGATTGCATCAGAAATGGATCCCTTGTACTTTAATAGACTCTAGCATTGAAACTATTAGAGTTTCCCCCTCTATGTGTCCTAATCCTCAACCTATACCCTATAATGATATTCTGGTGTGGCCTTCTAGATAAATTTTGTGTAAACCTGCTGAGGACGTCGACTTAGAGCCATACCTACAAAATAAAAAACAGTTTGAGCTCTTAAACCTGGAATATGTAAGACTCGACATTAATTAATTAATTTTTTTCTTTTATTCATTTTACGTTAACTTATAACAAGGTATACCCATTCAAACATAGGAACAAAGAAGAATGATGCATGATCCATTCCTAGGCCTCTACCCTAAAACAAGTATCACCTCTTTCAGTAGTCACTGTAAACTAAATAGTCAATGCATTAGATCAAAGGGGGCCTTAAATTCATATGTCTCAGCCGATCTCTAGTGATTATATCACATGACAAACATAATTGACATCATTTCCCTACCAACCCATGAAACCTCAGCTATGAATAACACCAAACTACGTCTGATCCCTCAACTAACAACTGATACCACTTTATCATGAGCCCCTCCCCAGAAGGTGTACACATCCTCAGTAGGAAATGTGATTAGGGAGATATTGACCCCTTGATTCCCACCTCTACTAGGCCTCATGTTAGTGAGTAGCATCGAGGGTATACTAAAAAAACAAATTGGAGGCATTACCCTCTAAGAGAACACATGTGAAAGAGAGAGAAATAAGACATACCCCAACAAAATCCAACTAATATTTCAATATAATAAAAAACCCAAGTACACATATGTAATGTCATGCATGAACAACTATAATTGAAAGGGAAAATTGTATTTACCAAAAGAAATAAAAAATGGTAGTGACCACGAAGCCCAAACAACTCCTGTAACCCCAAACAAGTAGTAACTAGCCTGATCTCCCACCTGATCCATGTGACCGGAAAAATCATTTAAGTATATGTATGGTGAGTATAATAGTATAATCAATAGGATCCTCCCTAAATCCTCTCGCGAAAATGTAAAGAAAGCATGATAAATCACAGTGACAACGAGTGAAACTAACTCGTAACCTAAACGAGTATGCCAAGTTCCCATCCTCACCATTGCTACTCTCACCAAGTATGACATAAAAGAGTATATAAAATAATAGAGAATATAAAGGGTACACTTCTTCCACTTCCTCACTAGTTTTCCACTTTTTTCCCATTGTTGCACGTCCTGTGTATCTCTCTCTAAAAAGTTTTACCCACAGACATGTGGGTGAAGCACCACAATATGAACCTCGTGCAACACAACTACCACGTCCATGTAACCAATGTAACTAGGTTGTGTCTAGGATCCACCATATCTCTCACAATGTCTATCATACATTGTGCATTATACCAGAAGACATCATATCCCATACACCGAGTATGGATCCTCATGTGATCACATAAAATGCATGTTACACCTAGAGAAGTCCATAGGTAACTATATATAGAATATATGTGTTTCAATAAACACAAGACATAATATCCCTCTACACACATATATGGAGAAAACTAATTGATGTGCCTACAATCACATGTAACTACTAAGGGGTGAGAGGAGGGATAAAGGGTGTAGCCAACCATCCATCCTCCCACCGGAATATTGGTGAAAACACCTCCTAGGCTTAGAATACACGGGGTGTCAATTTCCCGAACTCAAGGGGTGGAGTAGCATATAGAAACAACAAACGAATAGAATAAACTATATCTCACAACAACACTATGAGCATAATCTAGTCTTAGGTTCCAATGCAGGTAACGTCGCTAAGACTCCCAGCTTCCACCGCTAAGACGAGGTATCCTATAATCACATAATAATTTTAATATATTTATTACATTACTTAATTCCATTTTTATTATTTTCACATTACGTTAAATAATTCTTTAAATATTAATTAACCACAAAAATTCCACATTATATTTCATTAGTATCACACAAAATTGTTATGCCCTCTAGGCATAAGAAAACCACATCCACAACCACTCAGAAATATTAAGTAAGCATTTCATCCTAGAAAGTCTCCAACCCCATGGGTTATCATCATTTATTCAATAATTTATGAATCAAATTATTAAATTCCTAAATTCCTAGGAATTCGAGAAATTTTTTTGAAGCCACCAATAAAAGGTGGCTCAACCTACTGACTAGAGAAACTACCCATCAAGTCTTTTCCACCAATAGTAGAAGAATAGACCCATTCTACCTTGAGAATATATAAACATAAATCGCAGGGCATACCCCATGCATCTTCACCCCTTTTGGAAGGAGTTTATGAAAACCAACAGCCTTGAGTAGTGGGAAATTTAAACAAGATAAACAACCAACCAGATTAAGAAAATTCCAATCATTCACATCCAGCCCATTTCATCATCTTTGGTGTCCTCCACGACACCCTCATGCATAAACCGATGCATCTCCCCACTCTAGGTATCAACTGATACTTCAACCAAAGTGCCTCTCTACCCCCACATATCACAATATCCATCCCGGACCACATCATAACACAAGTAGTAGGAAACAATCATCTTAGCAATTGGGATCTTGGGAATTAATAAAGTCATTTATCCTTCAAACATAATGAGTGATCATGGATCCATAGCACAAGGAACATAGCCTTACATGAAAAAGGGTAACATAGAATAGTAACTTTCATTATCGTTTTTTATCAAACATCCAGTTATTTAATACATCGTTAATTAAATAATTTATTAATTGTAGGTTCCATCTTGGGGATACCTAAACTGTAATCTATATTAGCTAACAATAATTAATTAAACATCCTAACTCCATCAATTTTATTATCACATATTTACATCTACAGCAACGAGATTCATTTACATGCCTCTTTATTTTTTACAGGTAATTTACAATTAATCCCAGTTTATGTTCTCTAAACAATTCTGTCAAGAACGAAATGATAAACAAGGAAAGAAAAGATATCACACTGTCATGTTAAATAAGAGGCAATATCATATGACTAATACCAATTAATTTATCTGGTTCAAATATTTATTATTTCAATTATATTATGATTCAGTGGAATATAATATGATTACTATATAGTTTCATGTAAAATAGTAGGGAGACCACGAATCCCCTACCTCGAATGGTTTGTAATGTTTTTCGCATGATAACGAATCAATGAAATAGATCCCGATTATGTTCACCACAATTAATGCATCCACTCAAGAATGTAATGGACAACCACAAAAAAAAACCAAAATAAACTCCATTTGAACAATAGTGATCAAATTCCATATCATGGAAAAGAGAAACAAGAGAAAAAGGGACCAAGAAAGCCATAGAACATTGGTAGATCTTACCTATGTTTGAAGACGAATCGAAGAAGGATGTGGGGAACTGATCCATGACGAAGGAACCCCCAAATGTTGGGGAGTGGGGTGTCCGGGTCATCTAGATTCGAGAGATGGTTCACTCCAACTGTAGGGTTTGAAAAATCCAAACAATAGTGTGTCTTTAAAATACCCAGCGGTTGGGCAGTACACAATGTGCACCTCATAGTCAACTCATATACCACCTCGAGGAAACAAACCCTGAAAAATGTGTCCCCTTATTGCTTCATTTTATTATTCAGAAACCCGAATGGTACACATCATATACCACTTTGTCACATCATATAGCCCCATATTTCCAACTCCTCACGACCGAGATTCTCCAGACTTAATTTGAGTATTCTCTTTACACTGCAATCTTCAAAAAATGCAAAGGTACAATCCATATGGATCTGAGCCCTTACACAATAATTCCAAATATCCATCTTCCCATATTTTATATAATGCTACTTCAAACTAATGTGTTTAGTTCATGAATGAAACAATAGATTCTTATCCAAATTTATAACACTCAGATCATCAAATTAGACAAATCCTTTTAATTAGTAATAGTTGTTTTATTTCACTAAATTATGAAACCATAGTATATTGTTTCTAGAAACCATTATAGCCACATAATGTGTTTCTTTTGGATAAATTACAGTCATCGATTAGGACTTGAACAACCAAAAAAGTTTGGTTTTGACAAAATATAAAAACCTATCCAATTTTTCCCCTTCTTGAATCAAAATGCCCCTAATGTCTCCATACAGAACCAAATTAATAGATAATTATAATTAAAAAAAAGAGTTGTAATTTATGTTCCATAGAGATATTGAATAATCCACTTTATCAGTCTTAATTATATCACTAGGGATTTTCTAATATCTATGTGTTCACATCCGTTGAGTGGAAATTATTAATATGAGTACACACCATAACGTAAAGAAAACTTTTATCTACTAAAGAAAAAAAATTATCAGTGTACATTATTTATTTATATGTTCATCATTTCCATTGTTTGGTATGTTTAAAGTGATCAGTTAGAGAAGTATAAACTGAATTAAATATATTTATTCCCTTAATATGATTAGAATTTAACATTTTATTGATTAAAACAATCTCCCAGTTTACATACAATGTTCAATCCTCATGCCCAAATTGTTATTAACTTCACATAGATCTTTCATATCAAATTTCAAGACAAGTCTTCATTGAAATTATAAAATAATTGAACCTTCCAATCAACCAAAAAAATATCATCCACATATAAGAGTTAGATAACAAAGTTATTTCCAATAATCCCCTTCAAGTAACAATAATGAACCTGAGTTACTTTTTGTGAAAACATTATCCTTCATGAAATAATCAAACTTATAGTTCCAAAATAGAGGTTCATGTTTTAAACCATAAAGGTTGTTTTTTAATTTTCAGACTAATACTTGATTCCTTTTATCCATGAAACCAATTTCTTTCTTAATATAAATTTATTTTCCATATCCCTATAATGAAAATTCATATTCACATATATTTTTTGGGGGTATAAATTTATATAAGTAGCCACACATAAAAATATTTGGATAGTAGTATATTTATTTATTAGAGAAAATCTTTTAGAGATGTCAATGCCTTCCTTCTACTGAAAACCATTCACAACCAACATCACCCTATACCACTTCTTTCCAGCAGATTATTCCTCCAAATGGAATACCTTCATATTCTAGGTTTTTTTTTTCCAATGTGGTAAATTTAAAATAATTGATGTGTTATTCAAAAATAATGAATCTAAATCCTCTTACATTACTAACTTATAATTTATAGAATATTTTGTATTAGTTAATTGATCTATACATTTATGTTCTCCTTCATCTGTAAAATGTAAGAAACTTTGTTTAACTATATGAACTATACTATCCATCCAAACCTCATTCATCTTCACAAAATAACATGTGATTTAGTTTATTCTTGAAATATATATTCCAATCCATTACCTTCCAGAAATCTAAATAGAACATCATCAGTTCCTAATATGTAAATTATATATAATTCTAGTTAAATATTTTATATTTATGCATTAATGACTAAAATTATCATCAGAATATGTGATTATCTAATATATGCATAGTAATTTAAAATATATTGAACAATTGTGTCTCCCAAATCTTGTCATATATCAACTTGAAATAATTATGAATCATTAACATCATCCTTATTTCCCTTTATATATTGATTTTACATAATATTTTATCATTATAGAGAAAAATATAGATATTGGAAACATTATTATTTTCATCATCCCAATGAGAAAAAAAATGTATTCATTTCCATATCCTATGAAGAGGAATGACTGAATTCTTTCATTAGTATTGTTATTTTTATCATCCACACACATATAAGATATCGTTTTTAAAAATATGAGGCAATCAATATATGACATATTTGCATACTACAGTTTACCTAATAATATTTGTTATACTACTGATGATGGAATTTTTTAATTAAAAATGTTTGTGTACACACTTAATCCAAAAAAACCTCAATGAGAATACCCAAGTGTAGATAAATAATTCTTTCTTTCTCCTTAAAATATTAATTCATTATCTCAGATGCACCATTTTATTCATGTGTTCTGGGAACCCTCATCTAATTTTAGATCCCTATAATACTACATAAATTCTAAAAACATATTCCAGTATACTCAACATCATTATTTGACTTCATACCTTTCATCTATTTCCTAGTTTCTTATTCTACCATAACAATCCATTGAACCACATTTAAAAACACTTCAAATTATTTTTTGAAAAAATATACCCATACTATTCTTTTGGAATTACCAATATAAAACAAAAATACATTTCTCTTCCCTAAGAATGAACCTGGGATGTTTTCTAGACATATATGTAGTAATTTCATCTTTTGTATTTTTAGTTCTCTTCCAAAAAGATTGAAATGTCCCTTCTAATTCTTTGTAAGTATATTACTCTCATATCTTATGAATTATTAATGATATAGCTTTAGTATACCTTTATATAGTAGAATATTTGTACATTTATCACTGGGGTTACCAAAACAATTATTACAAAGTCCCAAACTTCTGTAATTTGTCATCTTAGAAAGTGTTACTCACACTTACCTTCTAGTTAGGTATAATGACCAGTATTTAAATAATCTATCTATGAAAATAGATATTAAATTAATTTTATAAACGCATTCAACAATAATAGTTCTTATATATACATTATAGATCTATATAATTGAAATTAGGTTCTTCCAATAAACTAAAACATTACATAGATCCTTTATTAATATGAAAATAATATTTTCAACTAAACTGACACTTCATATTTTTCTAAAATTTCCATATCTTCATCATCATTAAGATACAGTGTACCAAAATTTCTTGATTTGAAATTTGACATGAATCCTTTTTCTCTAATGAAATGGAAATATGCTGTAGAATAATTTATCTAAGATTCAACATGAGTAGAAACACATGAATTCATATTTACACTACTTTATACTACCTAGAACAGTTCTCTTGATATTGTTATTTTAGAGGTTTTCTTCCTCTCATGAAATTAAATATTGAGGATAAGTTTCTTTATATAATTTCAATAAGTAGGCATGGTTTAGATATACTTCCATATAATCATTTCCCTTGATGTCATTTATAATTTCATCTTATTATTCCAATGAGTTGAGCATCCACTTAATTCTATATTCAATACCCCACAAGAGAAGTTAAAATATGTCTCCTTTATAGTTGTTCATTGATAATCATGTTTTGAACCTCATTGATCACCAATTCACTCTTCCCGCATCAACTACTCACAAAAATCACCACACATTCCCATGATTCATGTAGAGATAATTACAAAAAAAATTAATAAAACAACCATCACTTATGGAAAATTTAAATACATCATAGATTTTAAACTTAAATTGATATCATTCAATAGATCTGATGTTGATCATACTTCTGGTAACCATATACTAAATAAACTATTCTGAAATAACACATTATTTATTTTTACAGGTTTATCAAAAAAAACTAAAAGGACACAATTGTCTATATTGGGGGTTTCTACTCTCTAATGTTCAAATACACATTTCCATGTAATGAAATTCATATCACACATATTCACTAATGATCCAATTTTTTCCATACACCATTATCCACTACTTTGGGTTTGATACCCTTAAATAAAATCTTCAGATAATTATAAATGATATAGTCACTCATCAACATTTTCTAAGAATTATATATCATTAATTTGAATCTATTAATATAGAAATTAGTAAATTATTATTCAATCATTTTTTAGATAATTAATCATAATAGAATTAAAAATAACGATCTTGAAAAATTTAACTGACGTGACTTTGAAAATATTGATCCCCATATGGGACACCCTTTAATGAAACTTTTTGAGATTTTACCCACTATAATTATTTTCAATCAAAAAAATATAGAAAAATATAATCCCTTTGGATGGGTTATATTATAGTATTAGTGGTTTAGAACATGGAAGAAATATATTCACCCAAATCACTACATTAATTTGAAATTACATAATCCATGATGAGTCTAACACACATAATATATTAATTGAATTAATGTAAATGAAAGAAAAAAAATAACACTTCTGTTTTATGTGATTTATACTTAATGTCTTATACTCATGGTAGAAGAACTGTAGAATTTTATTTCACTATAAAAAAATATTACCACATTGTGACTATCGATACATGAGGATTAGTAAAACAAGTTACCATATTTCTATATGTAATAGGTATCCCAACCATATAAATTAATGAGAGTTCAAGGATTTAATATGGTCTCGACAACCCTTGAAAAATTCATGAGTCCATCCATTTCATTATTCTAACCGTCAATGTCCTATAACAATGATCAATGTGGCCACCAGCTCTGGTGAGTTAGAAACCTCAGAAAAAAACTAAACATCCACTATCTTCCAAAAGGTATTAAAAAGACTTCTTTAATAAGGCCACTTGATAATTATAACATTATAATAATATATAAAAATCTAAACACCTTCCAAAACCACCATTTGATAATAACAAAGGAAAAAACACAATTGGAAAAACTTCAATGAACTAAAGATCTATTGGAATATCTTCTTCTGGTAGACTGACATCGATCATCTAACGTAGGATTAAATAAATCCCGACACCCTTATCCCTCTATTTACTCATTCTACTTTTGTTTTTTATGTGATTCTCTCACATAACCCCTCATCCTAGATTATTTATCCATTTTCTTTGTTTCATTTTTGGTTTGATTTTATCCCATGAACCCTAGGTGCTGTTAGGATGAGATTAGAGTTCAAGTACACTTCCAATCTTGGGTTTTTTGTTTTTATAGAATGATAATCATGATCCATTACTTTTTTAATTCTCCATATCCAAGGATAAAATATTATTCTTGATTTACACATCGCTGGGGTAGGTTTATTTGTGATTTTATATTTTTTAGAATTTTATGAGGTTCATTTACAATCTAAATAAAATATATATATATATATAATAAATTTTATGGGTTAATAAATGTTTTTTAATTATTTGTACCTTTAGAATAAGAGGAACTTTATTGGGTTTTCATGTTTTTATTTATAAACCCTTAGCTTTATTTATGAAAAGTGTCCACATAAATACCTTGAGGTTTTTTGTAATTAAATTTGAACCAGAAAGGGATGTTTAGTATCATTTTATTTACAATAGGGAAAAATTATTTTGATAAATTTTTTCATGTGAATTTTATTTATTTATTTTTAAGTGGTTTCTAAAAAAGAAAATCCACTGTTTCAAAAGAATTAATGATTTTAACTGATTAAGTAAGAAACATTCAAATAATATCTAATTTTTTTACTTTATGATTATATTATGGTTAATGTAAATGAATTGGTTTTCTGTGAATGTTTAATTTAATTTCTAAAATTCTATAAATATGACATTAAAATCTAAGATGAAATTCAAATAAGAGACCATTTGTATCCTTATAAAATAATAATATTGATCTGCATAAGCAATGAAAAAATCCACTTAATTTATATTTTTTATTTATTTTTAAATCATTATGTGTGGATATTGAAATGTGTTATTTCTTGAAATGATGTGGGAGGTTATATGAGGTTTATTTTATATTCTTTATATGAATAATTTATTCCATGTTTCTTTCTCACCATTGTTGAGTTTTTTCACGGGAATAATATTATTTTTTAGATGACCTATTTGATTGAACCCCCTTAGTTTAGAGTACATTATATTTAGGGCATTGTGTTCCATGGGTACTGAGATATTTTGGGATTGGTTATGGAATGAGGATGCTAAATTCTTCCAAATATATTGTAGTTCTAGAATATCTCGGTAGGGATACTAGGATAATGGCAAATTTTTTAGTATTTTCATAGTGTTCCAGTCAATATTCCAGGTTAGTATTACGTGATTCCTTGGAAGTTTCCCATGATACCTAGTTTTTTTATATTAGATTTTATGGGATTTATTTATATATCTTATTTTTAACCCCAAACTCTTGATTTTATTACACTGAACTCTTATTTTGGTTATTTATTTTGTTTTGATCAATTTATATCCTGGTTTTTGTGTTTGTTTATATGTTATTCTAGTTATGGTTTTAGTTTTATATCTTAACTAATTTATAAAATGTGTTTAAAAATTATTGAAAAAGGATAGTGGTATATATTTTACAAACTGTTTTTATAAAAAGTTTTGGATATGGGAATATTATATGGGTTAGTTTTCATAAATTTTAGGAAGGGTCTTATATTTTTTATATAAACATATTTTGAATAAAAATTATTTTAGTTTAAACCTTCTTTATTTAAATAATGTGTGTTTATTAATGTAGATATTGACTACTAATTGATTTCAATTTACTTGTAGGTTAAAAACCTAATTTTTATTTATAATTATGACTATACTTTATGAAATGTCTTTTGTAATGAAATTTCGCCAATTATTTTATCAAGTCACACTGGGTGTGTTTGGGTAACAAATTCTACACACAATTTGGTGTATATAACTCTCACCTATTCATTTAGGTTCCCAGGATCTAGACTCTTTGTGGTTGGTTCCTTATTTTGTCTAAGGATTGACATTATGGAATAAAGTGATTGATTATGGGTCACGAGTAGAAGGTTATCAATGGTTCAAAATGGATTTTTATTTTCCTTTTGAGTTTCCCATTTATCAGATTTCTATCATGGATCCTTATACCATGTTTTCATTGAATTTTAAAATTATTTTGATATGCTCAATTTTTATTTTTATGAGTTTTTTCCTTATTAGTGTTGTGCACTAATCCTTTTAATCAATTTATTTTTAAATAAATAGTTTATTACTAAGACTATGAATTTTTTATATTATTAGGGAATGATGGGTTATTGTTAGGTTATTCTAGAGGATTATATCATTTATCAAGGGTTATATAGTGCTTAGTGAGCACTGTTGATATATAATTACTAGTTAATACTTCATGGGGATTGATAATGAACTTCGAGAATTGTGTTGATATGGGTTGGGTGATGTGTTGGGTTAGGTTGGGGAAACATATTGAAAATAGGGTCAAAGGATAGGTTCTCAAAAGTGGAATAGGTTATAAATTTTCTATCACGTTATTAATGTGTTCTGGTAGTACGAATATGATGATTTTAGGACTTTATAGGTAGGTTTTGGGAGAGTCTAGGTAGATCATTCCTTACCTATGCAATAAGTTTACTTGGGATTATTGGATTTTTTTTTGGGTGGATTAATTATTATTTGAATGGGGTTTTAGATGATTGTATTTTGATCCTCATTATCATTTTATAAAATTCATTTGAGGTTTGTTTTGATCATAAAATGAAAATAAATAAGGAGTCAATGTCGTGAGTTAGATTTTATAGCCTAATAAACCATTCAATGACCAAGATATTGATTTTGGAAATGTATCTAAAAGTGTATGATGTGTGGACAATCAAAACCTATGGCCAAGTCAAGTATAGTTCTGAATCTGATTCAATTTATTTATTAATACCCCATGATCCTTGGATTGTTTTTTAGTGAATCTCTGTAATGGTAAAATAATAAAGGTGGGTCTTGTGATATGTTTAGATTGCAGAATTGAATTTTGGTGGAAGTTTTGGTGTTTTATTTTTTATGGTCATGTTCAGAAACTTGTTTTTTGTGTGAAAATTGGATTTATTTAACTACGACTATTGTTCGAAATATAGCCTTATGAATGTTTATAAAATAATATATGGGTATTATGTAATTTTTATTAAAGTGGTAAATTTCATTATGATAAATAATAAGTTTTTTCAACATTTAATTTTTTGTTTAAGTTTACAATATTTTGACTCTATTGGAATGTTCTTTAAATAACGGTTGGTTTTAAGATGGAATCTATAAATTTTAAAAAATAAATATATATTTCATGTATTTTTCTTATTTATGATGAAATTCGGGTAACAGTTTCAATTTGATTCTATAATTTGGGTGGTGTGTTTGTGAAGACCAACTGCCAATAACTATTTAAATTGTGGATGTTTTTGAATTTTTTAAAAAATTATTATGAATTTTGAGATGGAATGTTGATTTTATTTTAATTTTTTAAATTAATTATTTTGGGAAAGAAAAATATTACTGAAATTATAAAATTGATTTCATATAGTTTTCAATAAAAGGTTAAATTTTTAAATGATTTTTTCTTAAAGAAATGTTTCCTTTAAAATGATTTTTGAGATTTCTTGCTAAGGGATCATGAATTAAAAGAAATATTCTAAAGTTATTTTCATATTTGGAAGAAATTTGAATTTATAATTTTTAATTACATAAAATTGGGAACATTTGACAGTGTTCAAGAGACTTGACTATGTTGGGTTCATATGTCATTTTGGTATAATAATTCTCTCAGAGAGTTATCTAGTAATAGTGGGATGTTTATTTTAGGGTTGATGCTTCTAGATATTATCATTTATAGTACATGGATTTGGCCATAATCTGAATTGAGTGGTAAGTATTTTCATCTCCTCTAGATGGGATCCATCTAAGTTAATATGGGTATATTCATTTAGTGATCTTATATTCAATAGTTGGAATGATGTGGGCCAATATTTATGGGATTCTGGATGTTGGTAAGTTTTAGGACTCATTATAGATATGTTTAAAGATGTCTTTGTTTGAGGTTTCCTTTTTTTGGTATGTTCATTTTTATCCTTTTGGGTTTCTCTTATGTGATAAGTGGTTTCATTAGAGTGTTCTGAATTTTTTTTGTACCTTGTGTGATTGTTTTGGAGATTTCATATTTGTAGTTATACACATGCTTGCATTTTGTTTTAATGGATTGAGCATGGGGATCCCAGGGGTATATTCATTGGTAAAAAATAGAGATGTATGTTTTTGGTTAAACAATATAATATATTTTCTTGGTATATTTTTTATAGGGATAAAAAAGATGTGATGTCCTGAGAACATGGACCATATAACCATTTAATGGAGTTTCTTGTCTTTAGGTAAGAACCATGTTCTCTCTCATTTAATATTTTTTCTTTTAGTGCATTATTTAGTAATTTTTGTATGTGATGGATTTAGTTACCCAACCCTATGGTCATTTGGATGGTATTTTTTGGTGTGTAAATTATACAGTTGATCTGATATCTTAGGGGTTGGTCATAGTTGATAATTTTTTTGGTTCCCTTTAATGGTTTGTGATAAGATGTTTATTTCATTGAAAATATCATTATAAAAGATACTATTTGTTAGTTAACCATTTTTAATAAATTCAAATTCATGTTGAGTATTATGATATGTCTCATATTTATAGGTCTTTTTGATTATTGATTGCGGTCTAAAACAATCTCGAGGTCATTAATACCATTTAAGGATTAATCCTATTGTTTGGAGGAAGTTCATTTATGGTGTTGTTATTAGAAGATATTATTGTTTTTTCTTAAGGTATACCTTTCTCCAATTCTATCTAATTTTACCTAATGCAATCTTGGAGTAGAGTGTAGCATAATGGGTCGAATTATGATACCCTCTTACCACTTTAATAATAAATTTTTATATTATTTTGGGGTGAAATAAATTTTTGATAGTGTATGATTTGAAATGTGAGTTTTTAGTAATTTTTCCTATATGAATGGTTCTACTTATACGATTAAGAGAAAATTGTGTGGGAATTATTTTTGAGGGATATTTTTAGTTTAATTGTTTATTACCTGGATATTATTCATGAGTATATCATGGTTATGTAAAAATTATATGATCCACTATATAAATTGTTTGGGTCATGTTGTATATGATTTGAGAGAACTATGAGACTAGACATGTGGTAGTACTGTAGTTTTATGTAGGGTAGTTTGGCAGGGATGCATCTTAGTTTGGTAAACCATGTAGCCAAACCATGAATGTGTTATTGTTCCTTATAGTGTCTCCCACATGATTGGAACATATTTTGGAGAACCATGCATCTTAAACACGAGGCCAAACCATGTGGAATTTCTAGATTCATTTCAAATTGAGTTTTCATTTTTTTCTCTCCAGTACCTTAATTATTTTATACCCCTTTCCTCCACTATTTCATTCGATCAAAGCTAGGGTGAATCCTCTATATCACTCCCTCCATTATCCAAAAATGTGGATCTTCATACTTAGATATATCATGTAGGTTGTAAATTGTAGTCCCTCCTACTCTTTCTTATTCCATTTTGTTATTCTCTCCCTTGGTTTGATATTCTCCCATGAACCCTAGGGTTTCATAAAATGATATTTGGGTTCAGGGGTGGTTCTAATCTTGGGGGTTTTGGTTATTAGGGCTGCTACAGGTTGTATGATTGTTTATTTGGTAATTCTCCATTGAAGGTGAAAAAATATTTTTTGATCACTGCTTGACAAAGGTAGTTTTTTTAAATTTTTTTCTTAATAATTTTATTGGATCATTGGACATTATAAATTCAATTTATATAAATATTCATTATATTGAAGACTCATGATGGGTTTAAAAATGTTTTTAATGATTTATACTCATGGAATAAAGTTAAATTCAATGGGTTTTATACCTATCGTTTCTAAATCAATAATTTTATATATTTAATATGATCACATAAGTTCGTTGTTGTTATTTTTAAATTAATTTTAATTTAAAAAGGTTTTTTCAATCATTTTTTCCAAATAAAAAAATCATCATTTTTAAAAAATCGTTTCTAGTGAAAGTTGTGTAGTGGTTTTAAAATGGATTAGAAAAATTGAAATCCTTTATTTGAAAAGAATAAATTAATTTTTTATTAGAGAAATTATTATTAAATAAATTCTAGAGGTAAATTTCATGATTATGTTTTGGGTAATTCTAATGAATTGGGTTTAAATTAATGTTTAAAAGAGTGTTTTTGAATAAAATATGAAGGGATTGGAACTCCAAGGAAATATTTAAATAACAATCCATTAGGAATATTATAAATAAATTATATTTTTGGTTATTACCCAAAATTGATTCCCTTTAATTTCCCTATTACGCATGTTCTGCAATTATTATTCTCAGCTATGAAATGTGGATATTTCTTATGAAGTATTGATAGGTGAGATGAGGTTTATTTTAAATTCTTTATTAATGTTAATTTACCAGTTTTCATTTTATAAAATCCTATGAGGATATTCATGGGAACCCAAGGAGTTGGTTGATGACATGGATGAGTGTACCCCCTTAGTTATGATTATGTTCTAACTATGGGATTGTGGCCTTTGTATGTTGACCTCTTATAATATGGATAACTGATTCTAGATAGTGAGAAATACTAGGCTGGAATATATTTAATGACTAATTCTTTAGGAATATTTGAATATTGAAAGAATATTTATTATCAGCATAGGCTATGATTAATCCATTTGAGTTATCAATACTTAACTCATAGGGAGTATTCCATTATTCCTATTCCCTATTAAGGTTTATTTAATGGATTTGATTTTAATCATTGTTGGTATCCCCTAGATACTCATTTTATTTCATAGAACTAGTCATTTATTTTTTATTTTTCATTTTTCCATTGATATCAATGAGACTTCAATTGTTAATGTCTCATTATATATATAGTTGTGGTTTTCAATCAAAATTGATTTTCAAAATTTTATGGAATGTGACTTAAAAATAAAATTGGTATATATTTTTACAAAGTTATCATGATAAAATTTTGGAATGGGTAAATGAATTATGGTTGGTTTTAACAAATGTAATTATGTTCCATATTTCTTTGATTTAAATTCATTTTCAATAATGTGTATTGAAGTTATTCCATTGTTTATTAAAATATAGGGATGTTTCTGAAGGTAGTTATGACACATTATTTTGTTTATTTTGAATTATATTATAAAAATATATGTTTATATTTATAAGTAAATTCTATATTAATGAAATAAGCTTCTAAATTAAATTAGAAATATTCTATGGAGAAATTTGACTTGGAATGTTTGGATCACAACATATATAGAAAAAAAAATTATGTACAACTTAGGTTTTCATTCTGGTGCCCAAGATGCAATATCATTAGTGTTGGTGTTTCATTTCATCAAAGAATTGATGTTGTGGGATCTGATGAGTGATTTTTGGTCATGATGAGATAGTTGGTGGGTGTTTGATTTTGGTTTTATATTAATTTTGGTTTAATAATTCTTCACCATTTCTTTTCAAGATCTTTAGTCTTGGATTCCCTTGTATGTAGAAACTTATTTTGGTATGTTCATTTTGTACTATTAATGAGATTTTATGTTTATTATTTATTTTAATTATTCTTTTTGGTTGTTTATTATTTATTGAAACAATTCAATATGATAGGTTGTCATATGATATACAAATAAAGAATGTTTGATTATCAGTAGTTTCTTTTTCTGGTTAATATAATTTTTTTGAGGGTGAAAATATTCCTAAGTGATCATTATTGAGACCAATGACCCAGGTTACAGTTTATGGGGATTCGGACGGACATTCATGTATAGTGGCTAACTGAGTTGGGTTATGTGTTAGGTTTTCTTGGGATCATTGATTACATGGGGGAATAGAAATAGGGCCACCAAATTAGATACTATTCATTATAGGATCACTAATGCACTCAATTAAAAAAAACAAGAATATATATAGTTAGGATGGGCACCTATTAGATCCATTACACTAATCAAAATTCTTTTCAGAAGAGGAAAACTAATTATCCGGAATCAATTTTTTCTAATTCATGAATATATCTGTTCTTTAAGAATATTTTTCTAAAGATATTATACCTCTATCAGTATGATATTATCATGTCCTATTAAATAATCACTTAGTTTTGATGACCACACTCGTATGAAACATAATGGCATACCAATTCTTAATATCAAGGATCAAAATTTTAATATATTATTTGACCCCAATGTCGATAAAAATGAGAGAGATACTCTACCAACCTCTAAAGAAGTCCTCTTCATCATATTCAATACCTTAAAATTTGGTATTATCAATTCACATATTACAGAAGATATTTTTATGAATGATTTCACACATATAGTAGTACATGAAGAAGAAGTATGAGTTTTGTTTCAAATGAAAATCTACAAATTTGAGATTACACGTTGACTACTATTATCAACCACTCATAATACCAATGTCAATGGTATAGTTTTTATTACGAATCTTTCGATAAACTACTTCATTATTTTAATACCCTATCTACTAAAGAATAGATCACTCTAATGTAGTGACAAAAACATCTATAACATAATTATAGATTAACTTCAAGAAATAATTCCCACTCAGAATTTTTTTTTGGATTCATTATTAGAACCATACAAGGTATTAAAATTAGATTAAACCCCTATTTTGTATATCTTCATGGGTGTTTTCCCATTAATGAATTTATAGAATCCTCTTTCAATGGGACACATTTTAGTAATGTAATCTATCCTAAATTGATGGGTAATTTTCATATTTTTGACCCTCTCATTATGTTTTGTCAAAAAATGAAAACCCCTTGAGATAAAATTGTATTCACCAACATAGATTGATTTTAACTAGATATAGGGAATATCATAAATATACATGTCATTAAAAAAATTAAATATTTAACACTAAATTTATTAGGATTTGGATAATGAATCTTGAATGCCAAATTTAGACTTGTGTTGATGATGATAGAGAAAATTTTTCTAGGTATGAGAAACAATGTTTTCATCCTAACATGGGTGGAAGAAATAAAGAATATTATTTATAAACAAATTAATTTGTAAAATACATTATTATTTAAAAAGAAAGTAATTTAATAACTATCTAAAGGATTAAGGTATCCAATTGTAAGATCAAAATATGACGTGGATGCTCAATTTACAGGGGGAATTGTTTACTTTAAAAATTCCTTTGGAACTTTTAATGTTAGTATAAAAATTTCGTATTTAACTTTAAGGATAAAATATGTTTAACAAGGTTAAACAATGTAAATTCACAAGTCCTCTTAGTTCTATAAACATTGCTAGGTTTCAGAAATGAATCTTAAGAAGAATTTACAAGGAAAATATTCTACCTTAAAGTGTATAGAATCTTATTAATTAGAGTACATAAAATGTCAATAAAGTATAATAAGGTTATACTTTCTTCCTTTATCAAAATACATCGGAATATTAACATGAAACAAAAAAAATAACAAGTAAGAAAATTTTAACCTAAAGAGTAGGGTATCCAACAACCTTGGATAAAGTTACATTGATTTATACATTCATGAAAGTCTGTCTTACCCAAACTAGGGTAATACCTTGATAGGAATATTAGAATATGGCTTGCAATTCCCGCAAACCCTAGAACTTCAAGGTAGACGGAACCTCTGTCTTCCTAATCAAAGAATTCCCCAAACGTTAGTGTAGTTGGTACCTCTGTATTCATATCCTCATAAATCCTCGATTTTTCACAGCAACAATCAGATTCACATGAACCAAGATGAACAAGATGTTCAGAACACACAAGGAATGAGAGTCTCTCCCTCTAGAAATCAATTCAGCAACATGTAATCTCTATAATGATGGATCGATAATGAGATCCTTCTAAAGAGATTCTATTTATAGGAATTTCTATAATAGTCAACGCCCTCCTCCAATGGTCATATTTTTCCTGGAATCTCAGAGGGAATTGTACATGTGTCACTCATAAAATGGTTAGTTAGAAACCGAATGTACGACATAGTTTCATAACTATAATAGGGGTAAGTAAAATATGGTTTCTTAACCAAATCCAATTTCCTGGAGTCTAAGGGAAATTAAAGTTAGGATTCTAAGAAAATAAATACTTGGAGACTATAAATCACAACTATCCGGATTCTATTTCTCAAGGAATTCGAATCCTAAATTCTATATATTTTAGAGTTCCAATTCTAAGGAATTCATAGTTTGAATTATGAGGAATTGAAATTCTGAATTCGGAGGACTATAGAGTCTGAAATATAACGATTTCAGATTCTAAATTTTTAGGATTTTAGAGTCAAATTCCATGAAATTCAGAGTCCGAATTCTGAGGAATTCGAAGTCTAAATTTCAGAGAATTTCAAATCATAATTTCAGAGAATTCAGAATCTGAATTTCAAAGAATTCAGAATCTCAATTTCAAAGAAATTTGAATTTGAATTTTAGAGAATTTAGAATCTAAATTTTATCGAATTTGGAATATGAAAATAGAATACTATATATCTAATGATTTATAGGATTTCGAGGTTTTATATATGAAACCAATTTTTAGAATTTAGAAATAAAATGAGCATGAATAAGAGAAACTATGAAATGAACAATGAAAACAATGGTAACGAGAAAATCTCCTTGCGGATGGAATATTTTCTTTAATAAGATAAATATTAGATGAAATGAAATGATTCTTTGAGATAGAGTGTTTTTGAATTTAAAAACATAAAGGAATGGAAAAGTCATAAAGAAACCTTATTGACTCAATACCAAGGATGAATATTTGAGAGACTATGCCAATTACTTCCCCTTCCATCGATTATTAGGGAAGGAAATATGGATTTCATTGATTTTTATGGGTTGGATTTAGATATAGATAGGAAAATGGATAGTAGAGTCATTTGAAACCAAATCTATACTTTATCCATAAGATATCACTGAGTATAAAACACAAAGAAATGAATTAATCTGTGTTATTTATCTTTTAATGATACAAGAAATTAGATTTATTCCGTACCGCCTAGTTATGTGGATAAATACTAGTTAGGGAGAATATTTTCATCAATTTATATGTTTTTTAAATTATTTATTCACTAAAAATTTATCAATTTGAGTTTATTTGCATCAATAATGGATTTATGGAGTGTTTTGGGCTAAAATTGGAAAAATTCATAATTTTAAAAATATTACATATTTTATTCACAATGTTAATTTAATCAAAAAATTTAAAATATAGTTCCAATTAATATGATTATTTTTATGTAGCATTCATTTATTATTTTTAATCATTTTATTCATCTAGACTAGGATCTTATTTGGTCATCTAAGTGCCTGAAAAAATCAATCCATTTGAAAAATAATTTTGATGACCTTGTGGAACCTATCTCAGTAAAATTGGAATAAATCATTCCAAATAACACCAATTGAAGTTATTACACATGGAATTATAATTTAATTCAATGGGGAGTTTACTATAGAATATAATGTATATTTTCATTCATTTTAGAGGCCCCGGATGATCAATTGTTGGGGAAGAAATAGAAAACATTCATCCGGAATAAAATCTAGAAATTAATGGGTCACATCTCTTACTACAAAATATAGATGTAGTTGAAATTTTGAAGTAAATCATATTAGATATTTTGGAAAATGTTGAAATAATACATCATTCCACTATAATTCAATTAAATTGGACTACTATGATAAATCTTTCGTTGGATAGAATCTATAAGAAATATTAATGGGATATTTGGAAGATCAAAAATTTGAAGACCAAAGGATGGAACCCCCTTGTCCTATATAAGGGGGATTTCACATGAGCTAAATGAGTGTCCCGAAATAACATTGAAGAGGAGGCATAGTTCCATTATGGATCATTAAGATTTCATTTTATTTTTTTTTTAATTTTAGTTTTTTCTTGGCATGTTACACACATAAATATTTTTAATTCATGTATTTCCATATTCTTCCATCTCTTTTCATCTTCCATCCCTGATAAAATTCTTCTATTTATTTCTCATTTAATCGTGACCCCTTACCCTAAAAAATGAAGGGATAATCTGAGGCTTGTCCCAGGGGAGTTATTTGTCAATTATATTCATTATGATTTTAAATTCTTATGTTTTAACAATATTGTGATGAGCAAGAGTGAAGTGCCCGAGTGTGGTGATAGTTAACCATGAAAATGATCTCAACCTCATTTATATTATTTTAGTAAATATTTTCCCTCAATTATACTGGATATTAAGTCTTCATATGATGGATTTGTGTCATTCAGTAGATGAAATTGCATATAATTTTTCCATGTCCTGGGTGATGTCACATGCTCGATTGAGGTGTGTCATCAACCTGGATTATAAGAGGAGGTGGATTGATATCTCTACAAGAACTTAATATTTCCAAACTCTAAATAAAAAATAGTAATTCATGATTTAGATCTCATAATTGAATTATCAAACTTAATCTTATCACAAATAAATAGAATGATGGAACACATTAAAAAACCATAATGGAAAAGTGCATTCTTCCAAATTTCATTATGTAAGTATTTAATGTAAATATAAGATTAGTAATTTTCATAATGCATCGATTTAAAATTATTCTATTTTCATAAAATATAAGACAACAAAAATAAGTATATTAGGTGAGATAGAATAAGTAAGTCAACAACTGAGGAATCTCTTCAAATAAGATGACCATCATCATCCTTTGTGCTGCATTTGGAATATAATTTTATTTTTCCATGCCATATGATTGGCATGCATAAAAACAACCCCCACACTTATTCCATTATTGTCTTCACGTATGAAATCTTATCATTAAATTTAATAGGTCCCTTAAAATTACCAATATTTAAATTTCAATGCAACTAAATTAAACATTTATCAACGTCAAATAAAATTTTCATATTCCACACAAAATATCAATTTAATTTCTCATTTTTTTTGAAAAAATAAAATCATACATTTTACTTTCCCCATTGAAAAATTATTAAATTTGTTCTTTCATTCATTTATTCTCCTGAATTCTTTATTATTAAACATTCCAAGTCATGATTTAAATCATTTTGATCTTTTCTCTCATCTGTCATGATACAATTCAAGTAGAGTTATAGTCATATCATGGGAAAATTCTATTTATCCATAGGATTGTAAAGGAATTAATTTCTCTACTTTGTAAATAAAATGTCATATAAAAACATGAGGTATTTCATTTAATGGTTAAAATGAATCTGAGGCTTAAGGTTGGTAAAAATTGATGTGTAAAATTTTTGGCTCAAGGATGAGGTTCATTATATAATGTACAATAACTGATATTACAAATAAATATTTAATGAAATAATTCTATTTAAATTATAATGTACTACTTACAAAAAAAATAAAAGTAATGGTTATGATCGAATAAAGAATAATGAATGATGTGTGCACCCTCTTGAATATTTTTTTACGGTTTTTATTTATTTATTTCATTTGTTATAGAACCATTTGAATTTTTATATTTTTTTTGAATGTTATTATTATAAAAAAACTAAAATAAAACACTTACATACATATTATAAAAATCATTGGTCTAGTGATGATTATTTTTTCGTTTGACCAAATAAAAACACATTTTTCTCAATTTTTGGTTGTTTTTGTTGTAATTAATCTTTTAAAATTATAGAGGGGGAAACAATAATGTATTATGGAAGAACCAACAATATTAATTTATTCTCAAAATATGAACCCCCACACTTCTTCCTTGCAATTTAAATTATTCCTCAAACCACGATCCCCTCTACCCCCAAAATTTGACTTCATAATATCATGAAAATACCAAAAGTTGGGTAAGAATGGATAAAAATGGATTAAAAAATAGATCATCCATATAAAGGTCAGTAATGGTCTCTATGAATAAAATTGGAATAATGTAATGGTGGTATTTAAAAATAAGGGAATTTCAAAAGTTGCCTCAATCATTTTAAATTGGGGTTTCTAGTCAGCAACTTTAACAAGTTCAAATGCATGTTATGGTTTTTGATGTGTACCAATATCACTCAAGAAATTTTCTCAAGAATAAATAGTAAGTACATGGCCTAGAAATCATCTCAGGAATGAAAATATGATATTGGAAAATCATGCAAGGCATTATTAATAATAACAAATAAATTTACCTGAATTTTAGAAATTAAAATCATGAAAATGTTAGTGAAATTTAATTTACATGAATCAATTAATTTCCTCAAATCACGAGTCCCCATTTTAATATCAATGCTTTATTTTAAACATCAAATTCTCCATTTTAATCATTAAATATTATTAAAATTGAAATCTAAAACATGGTATCCCTGGATTCTTGTAAAACTCATGTTTCCAAGGTTAGTCAAGTAAAACATAATTCAAGTGTGGGCTTGAAATTTGTGTTTAATAATAAAATAATGATAGTTACAAAAATGTAATGAGTTTAAATGATATAATTTAAAAGTGAAATTCCTTTTTAAATAAATATTATTCCCATTTCTTTATTATCTATTTCGTGCTTTCATATTCCATGATGAACCCAAAAATAAAAAATTACTCAATTAAGAACAAGGATCATTTCATTTAATACCAAAAGATAAGAGGGAGTGGATTTCATGATGGAATAATCCTAAAAAATGAAATTGATGTCTAAATTCCTAATATTGAAAATTAATGTTCACAAAAAATGTAAAGGGTAAATCATCATATGATCCCGAAATGGGCCCAAAATCGTTACTTCATCAAGAAGGGAAGTAACATGTGTTATCTGAAGTCTATATATGGGTGGATATTTTAGGAATTTATTAACCACATGTTTTTATTCTATGTTTTGTGTTATTTTTTTATTATTGAGAGAAATTCCTTTTATAGTGTACAATTGATCTTCCCCCTTCTTAATGTGGTACATATTGAATTGTGGGGTTGAGATGATGTATGGATTCTCCCCTAATTAATTGATACTTATCGAATGCATTATTCACAATCCAATGGTTTCTCTAACTGTGACACTTTAAAATAAAATAAAAAGAGATTCAAAATATAAATTTATATAATTAATTTTAAAACCATCCCTTTTAATGGAGAAATTTTGTATCTCTTGTTCTTCAAGTAGTTCCAATTGGGTTTCTTTTTGTTCTCCCTTAGAAAATATTAAATGTATTCAGTGAGATGCAGGTATTCTTCATTAGGTACATTTTCTTTTTCCCCCTCATCCTCCAAGGAGTAGTAAGAGTCATCCAATTATAAAATTTAAAAACATTATGGAGGAATACTAAACACAGATTAAATAACACTAAATTATTTTGAGTTCAAAAATGCATCATCTCCCTAAGTTGGTTAAACATGAATCTCGTCTTTGTTGGAATGTGAATCTTGGATTTTATAATAACTGGATAGAGGTAGGTAGTTAGGCTCCTCTATATTTTATTCACTTTTTTTGATGGGTGGAGAAATTTATTACACCACTAGCTCGGGTTCTTTGGATGGAATATGGAGATCATGGTTTTCTTCACAATAATTCTAGAATTCATCAATATATTCATGATCCCGTGTATGTAGTTATGGATCTAGTTTTTCTTGGGTAGCACGAAAATATTCTATTAGACTTCCTCTTCAACCCCATAGTCTTTATATGATTTCTTTATGATCCTTAAAATGAGATCTTGTGTAATCTAAAAAAAATTATTCCTTTTTTTTCACCTGTGATTAATCATTCCATGAAGAGTAATACCAATTTTGATACGTCACTGAAAAATAGTTTTTTAATGTTTTTATTTTTTAAAATAATTAAAACTATCTAAAATGTTTAAATATAAAATTTAAGTAATATTCTGATTATCTCCCCAGAAGAGGTAGTAGTTTTGATGCACACCTATCATTGGGCATTACAGAAACTAATTATTTTTTGAATGTATCACAGAGGCTGACAAGGGTAATCTCACTTGATGAGCTTCCTTAGTAGTTCCCCTACTAAATATATCTCACCTAAACTACTTATTTTTGTTGTTTAATATATTATTAAAATAAAATTATTTAAATGATAATAAATATAAAAAATAAAAATCTTATATTAACCTGAAATGTTAATAGAATTAAATTAGGAAGAAAGCATTTGGGCTTTGTTGTTTGGTTAAGCGGTTCTATCATTCTCTTTGTTGGTGTTTAGATTATATTTGATAATAAAATTTTGAGATCTCATTCATGAATAACTATTATTTTATATAGTGTTTTGAAATCTTTAATTACTATATCAATCCAATTCCACCACCTCCTATAATCAAGGTTGATGACACACATTAATCTAGAGTATGACACTCCCAAAAGTTGGCTCCATAATATGCCATTTCTTCCAAATAATGGTTAAAATCCATATTATAAAGAGATTGTATATTGTATATTGTGGGGGACTTAATTACATAATAGAAATGAGTTTGATATCATTGTTGTGGTGGATGATCACCACACTGATTCACTTCAATCTTGCTCATCACAGACTTAATAAAAAATAAGAATTTTAGTATAGAATGAATAAAATTTCAAAAAAACTATCCAGTTTCATGAATCGAGTTACCCATCATTTTTTAGTTTAATAGGTCTTGGTGTAATTAGAAATGTAGGGAAGAATTAGATTAGTTATGTAAGATTAAGAGAGATGGAAGAACATAGAATCACTTCAATTAAAAATATGCTTATGTGTTACATGCCTATATAAAACAAAGACAAAAAGAAAATAAGAAAAAATAATACTGATGTAGAATAAAACTAGGACTCATTTCCAATGGTGGTGAAGGAAAATCCATCATCATGGGTGAAATCATCCTTATATATGATATGGGGGTTCCATCTTTCAGTCTTCAAATTCATGATCTTCCAAATCTCCCATAGATGTCCTGATGATTCTTTCCACAAAAATATTGATCATGGTAGGACACATTAATGGATGAATTTTTTTATAGTTTCTTACTTAAGTATTTTCTATAATATATTACTCGTTTCACCCCAAATTTTCATTTGGATCATCATTGTGTCGTAAGATATATTACCTATTAATTGTAAAAAAATTATTATTGCTGAAAGTTTCCAATTCATTCCCCAAACGTTGATCATCCAAGGGATAATTAATGGAGGAAAATCTCTATGATATTAAACATTGGTGCTCCCCATTCAATTTTATTTAAATTACAAATGGAATCACCTAAATTGGGGTTGCATGGACTGAATTTTTCAAATTTTACTGATGTGGGTCCACATGGTCGTCCAAAATGAATTTTCAAATTGATTTATTTTTTGGGAACATTGATGAACAAATTAGATCCTAGTATAGAGGATAAAGATGAATTAAAAATTTAAGGAATCTTAAAAAAATATTAATAATAATTTTATATTTATTTTAAGAGTTATTATAAAATTAACGTAGTGATTAAAATCAATAAATTTTTTAGAATTATGAATTTTCAACATTTTAGCCCAAAAAAATCCATAAATCCAATGTTGATGAAAATAAACTCAAATTGATAACCTTTAATGGATGTAATAATGTAAAAACATATAAATTTTTTTGAAAATATTATCCCTATAAATACTTCATCTCTACGTTAGACCTCAGTTTTCAAAATCTTCCAAGAATCTAGATACCCAATTAGGAATTTAAAAAATTTCACACTATTTATTTTCCTTAAAACAAACTTTTGTGAAGAATAATAAATGTATGTCGTATTTATTCGAGGATTGTTTCTATAAATAGATATATGAAATCCTAAGAGAGCTTTAGAATCCTATGACATGTGAATTATGTATTTGTGTCATCTTTCCTCTCAAAAAATGAATTATTCCTTGAAAGTCACATTAGAATAATAGGTCCTTATCACATGACCACAAATAGAATGATCTAAGTGAAATTTTGTTAAAACCTAAATTAAAAGATAATTGATCCTTACCAAATGAAACTAAACTATATTGTGTACAGGGCATGCCACATGGATTAACACTATTTTGAGTATTCATTTATAGGTGAACTAAAACTATGAAAATCCTATTATTAAATATCTTTATATCCATAAGATAATTTTCTAGAAGATTTGAGAAAAATGTAGAAATATGGTTGATAAATTATTTTTTTTCTTAAAAATGACAAAGTTAACCCCCATTACATATTGTGACCTCCCCCTATTTTATATGAGTATTGATTTATGTTATATAACAGACAATCATAAATTGTATAAACCTCCTTTTATAATATATTGATCTATTTAAGAGTTGTATTTATTAAGAGATTTAATCAACATAGGAACATCAACATTCCATAATGTTGAGTTTCACCAAAATTATGATAATAATTCCCCATTTAAAGAACAAAATATGTATTCATTATATTTATCATATTATATAAAGTTATTCAAGAATAACATATAGTGTAACCAAACATAATTATACTTTACCACTAATCCTCAACTCTATCATAGTGTGTGATTATTTCAAATCATGGTAGGATTTCCTTTATTTCAATTAATCTAGGATAAATCCATTAATTTTCATGAAATAAATATGTCTAGGTTATTTATTTCTTTGGATATATAATGACACAAAAATATCTTATATAATTCCAAACCAAAAACATCATTATCATTCTATCATCTATTTTACCCTAGTGTTCGGTCCCTAGTAAGACATCTCAGCTTTTTTCTGTTATCCCTTCATTCGGATACCACTAATTTCAATTTGATTTTATAACATATATTTATTATAACAACATAGAGGGTACTACGGAATAAAACTTTTTCATCATTATATTAAATTAAACCATGAATAATTCATCTGTCTAAGCATAATAGATATAAACCCCATGCACCATTTCTACCCCAGGTTAGTCGTTCTGGTGTTTTTTTGGATCATTCATGTCAGGTTAATTTTTATATTTCCAATATATAGAAAACCTCACTATCAGTGTATGATATATGGCCATAAACATTAGTCCCCAATGGTCCAAATAGTAGTTTCATAAACTAACTACTTGTTTCCCCACCTCTATGTATACTCCTAATAGTGTAATATTTATTTTTAATATTATGTCATTTATTCACTTTATTATATAAAAAATCTCATTTTTTTCAAATATGTATGACATGAAATTTTAAAACATTAATCCAAATATACATGAATTCAAAATTTACCAATCATTCTTCAAAACTATATAACTGTTAACTTTATATAATTTTGGATTATTTTGTTTTTCATTAAACATTAATTATAAAAAATTAGTCTAAATTTCCAAATCATAGTCTAAAACATAATGACTCATAAAGGATTTTTTTGATGGCCTATAAATAATATCCTGAGATAAATTCAAGTATCTTGTTACAAAGCCTTAAAAAAATTTTTTAGGAAAATATTTGATAATAAAATGAAGACAATTAAAACAAAATAGCAAAAATAATCATCATGATGAAAACCTATAGAAATATTCCTGGGAAAATTTAATGTTTCTACTCAATAATAAATTTCCTCTCCTAAACATAGAATCATTTATAACATGAAACTAAAAAACAAAAATAGATTTTAGTGATCAATAGTAAACCCTTAAAAAATACAGTCTATACTCAATGGACCCAAAATTATATGAAACGTTTAGTGAAAATAATCCTCACAATATCAATGTCTACTTAAACAATGTCTTGGGAGAATAATAATTCATGAAAAATAAACCCTTTTTCATTAACAAATCCCTATTTTTTTGGACATCATACAAAAAACAATTTCATATCATATAACATTACCCTAATAATGTGTTCAAAAAATGTTGGCCTGACTATTATAATTATTCAACCATTGGATCATAAACCCTCCTTATAGATTTAATGTCCAAGTATTCATCCCTGGAAATGTCTTTGAGTTAAAATTATCTTCTTTTTATTTGAAAAAATTTGTGTTTCTCCTCTAGGTTCCTACTTATGTAAATTTTTAACATTGTTGTTAACATATCTGAATAAAACCATATTAATTTCGAATATAATTTTTTAAATTATTAAATAACATTTAAAGAATGATATTAGTCATAGAATAATGACCCCCTAAACCCCATGATTCTTTTCCCAATAATATTTTTATGTCTCTCAATTAACAATGGTCCACCAATTCAATCCTATCATATTCTCCCACTGAGTTAGGCATTTTATAAATAATGAATCATCGTTCCCATAACATATATACAAATTTATATTTAAAAACCCTCAATTTTAATTTTTTTAGTACACACCCACTGTTTACTATTTCACTATTTCATTCTTTGAAATACATCATTACGTAGAAAAAAAATCCTTGAGAAGATATTCTCCTTATATAACCCTACACACATGAGTTGAGATTATCTTCTTTATAACCCAAAAAACATAAATTGAGATTTAAATCATAGAAAATAAAGATAATATTAGATTAGTGATTTTAATTTTGGAAACCAAATTTATTTAAGTTGAAATAATATTTTTATCATCCAAAAATATATGATTTATGATTCAATTTTTAGAAAATTTACATTATTTTTACTATCATTGTTGCATGACTCTAATTTATAAATATATGTTTTATCCCTTATGAACATAAAATGATTGTAGTAGTCTATTATATTTTAAATCATTACCATTATTAAGAGACGTATATATATATATATTTATCATAGTGTATATCTTTAGCAGTAACATTGGGTATTATTTGAATTTTATGATGATTGAAAAATCCATTTAATTCTCCATAATCCATGAGCCAAATCCACACAAACACCACATTTTCCAAAAACTATTTTTGTCATTATTCCTATCCATGAAATATATATAATTAAATATATATCTCTTATCATGGAGACAAATAACATTTCACTTTCCATAAAAAACATAAATTGATTGGTCTATCCATTCATATTTTTTTTTATTTTACACACACTTGTACTAAATATTATAAGACTCATATATCTTATATTGTGTACCACTAAGGAGATAAAATTTTATTCAAATCTATATTAGAAAAAAATATTCCAACAAATAATTATATGTATATTAATTCTCATCTTCACAGGATATGTAGTGATGCCTATATGACCTATCATAGACCAAGAGATAAATTTCACATTCATTAATTTTTTCTAACCATTATAGAACATTGAATCATTAAATCATGCAATATTTTCCCCTATTAATCCTCCAATATTACTAAGAAACCATTTATTTTTTCCACATGAAAATTTAAAACCCTTTGAGTTGTGATCCTCCTATTGGAATTAAAATCATATTGAGTCATTATTATCTTATTGGAACTAAAAATAATTTAGTTTAAATCAACATTTTGGTGAATATAATCTTGAAGTTACACTTAAAATAACCTATCTATGGTTCATAGAATGAATAAAATTCCCCTATAATACCTCATATATATTTTTTCATTCCAAATGAATCCAATTATAGGGTTGGGTGGATTTCTGGAACTGAAAAATGTTTTCCACACACTCCATCATAGAAACCAAAATACAACATTTTCTCTTATAAAACAAGTCATGTCTTCAAAGAAAAGTAACTTCATATAAATAGTGTAAATAAATGGGATATCCATGAGTTGCATGAATTCCCACTTAATAAGGGAGATAAATTCATCAATTTCTTATCAATGTGGAGACATTATGGTGAGAATCTCCCATTGAGAGTAGTCTATGAACATCATCTATTGATAAAAGAAATGTTATTGAATCACCAAAACCCATTTTAGGATCTTTATGATATATTCTAGAAAATTAAAACACTATCCACTAGTAAACCTCATATCCATTAGTATAATTATTTTTAAATTATTTTATTTGATAATATGTGGTTATTATATAGACTACTATATCGAGAGTAATGACTAATTAATGTTGGGATTTTTTTATTATGTGATGCTCGGTGATCAAAAAGAATTTACATCACAATTAAGGAATTGAGTATTCGATACACCGTTTAGGATGTGTATGATTTATTTATTTATGGATTTGAAATAATTAGGTTGTTGACAACTTGTTTGACATCAGAAAGAGGAGATCACAAGCGGCCATAATAACTTTATATTGTTATTTTTTGTTGGAAAATGGTATAAGTTATATTAGAATGGAAACCGTTGGTGAATTTAATTAAAAAATTTACAGAAAAAAGTAACATGGGTAAAAATAAAAGAAATTAAAATATTAAAGATCGATTCAAATAAATAAATATTAATTATTAAAATTAAGGAAAAATCATGACTTGATAATGTGTGAAAAAATTAATAAAGTTATAAGTTTCAAAATTTGATTAATAAATAATATCAAATATGAAAAACAAATTAATAAAATTAATCAACAACATTGATTATATAATTGTAACGATATAATAAAGAAACATTAATGTAAAGTCATTCAATCATTAAGAATAAAAATAGTAATATAGAAGTAAAAATAGGGGTTAAGAATTGATTTATAAATTTTTCAATAGCTTGGTGTGAGCCCCTATATATTATCCCCTGGGGATTAGTTTTTATGTATTTATCAATTGATTTTAATAGAGATCAGGTAAATAAATACTTTAGTTTTTTTGGATGTGATAAGAAACCCTTATTCCTTAACTTAAAGGCATTAATCACCCATTTATGAAGATCCCACACTTTTTGGTTGAGAGAACCCATCACTATTTATTTTCTACATTTGTAGAAACAATCCAATTATAGAAGAATATGGTAATAAAAGATATTTTTCTAGTTAAAATCCATTAAAAATCATATCCGTTATCTAACAAAAAGGATAAAATAATTTTAGAAGATTGATAAATAGGTAATAGAATAAGATAAACTAAGAGATTGGGAAATGAAAATTTCTCTTGATAGGTGACATAGATGTTGAATATAATTTTTCAATGGCATACTATTTGACTTGTTCATTGATTAACTCATCATAATTTAAACTTATTAGATATTCTAATTCACCAAGGACTAAAATGTATATGATCCAAATTAAAAAATAACCACTTTAATTCATCTGTATTCATTGAATCACATGAAGACAAAATAAAATAATTTTTAACAATAAGTAATAGACACTAAAAGTACCAATATCAATTCCACTAGCTAGTCAATTGCCTCCAACCCGTATTTGTTGGTACACCTGATTTCATGATAATATATAATTAGTCCACCAACTAACAATTAATAATCAAAGGTGATCCATTATTTTTATGGAAGATATGGATATATGGGAATGCTCCACTGAATAGATATTGTCCAACCACTTTGAATCTAGTGGACTTAAAGGCATGTTAGAGGTTCATTCCTATGAGAACTGGCTAGGAGATTACATACAATAGTGATATGGTTCACCCTGAAGATCTCCAAACATAACATTACCCCTTCAAGATTATTTATAGGTCTTTAATCGATCCATGAACTTTTCTATGTGAGATCAGTACATTCTTTTAAACTTTATTATATGGATTTTGAAATTCATTCAAATTTATTTTGACCCCTTAAATAGTTCCACTATATTTATTATTTATTCCATCACTAGTTCCATCAAACATATTAACGGGTGGTTAAATAACATAATACAGAATCACATAAATAAAACAATTATATACAAAGTTGAGATTTTAGATCATGAAAAAATCATGAGACAGTGGTACAATAATATCTTTCTTTTTTGATGATCATAAACACTTAATGTAGAAATATTTATCAAGTGTAAATCTAGAGTGAATCAGTTATTCAAGATATATCCAATATGATATTTAAAATACGTAAGAAAGAAATAAAAAAAACTAGTATGAAATACATATTTCTCAAGTTTAATGATATATTCAATAATTTAACCCCTTGATACTTGAAAAAATCCTGTCTATTTTTTTGATCAAAATCAAAATAAGGGAAGTGAATAAAAAAATGTTGACATTTAAATCAACGATATTAAATGTATACAAAATTAATTTGAAATAGGTAAGATTTAAATTAAGGATTTAAAAGAAACATAAAATGTTATTTAAAAATAAATAGATAAAAATATCAAATGAAGCCCAAGATTGAATTCAATAGACATTTAAATAAATATATTAAAATAGAAAAAATATACAATATAAAAAAATAAATGTTAAAAAATACAACATTTCCCCATAAATGAGTAATAAATCGTAGACAAGATTGAGAGAGGAGTGACTTGAAACAACATCTCAAGAGAGTTGAGTGAATTAAAAAAAAATATAAAATGTCATACATGATATAAACGTTGAATGTCCAATATTTACTAGGAATAATTATATTAGGACCCCCTTAATGGTGGAATTTAAGTAAGAAAATTAACCCATAATTGAATGATTGAAAATCTCATCAGTAAAGTGTTGATGAATTGATCAATAATATCAAGAGGTAATAATAATAGATCAATTATTCCCAGAGTAAGAAAAATAATAATAATAATAGATAATTTTAAGAGTTAATAATAATAGATATATTAATTAGTAAAATAAGACTATTATCCCCACCAAAAATAGTTAGAACAAATAAATATAATAAGATTGAAAAATAACTCTATCATTATCAAGGGATAATACCCTTATATTTGGATATATATTTTTTATTGATAAAACACCACATAATATGTAAGTATAGTCCAATGGAATATTATTTCAAAAAATTAAACAAAAGTGACTTTTATTACCCAATATTTGGGTCTTGAAATTTTAGATAAAGGGGACTCATATACCAATACATTTTTGGAAAAATATTTTCAATTAGGAATATGGGAAGAAATATTAATATATTTATTTCACCTATACCGTTCATTTTCCTTATTGTACTTTTAAATTGAATTCTAAAATTTCCAATAATAATCACATAATATTTTTGGGAGAATCCCTTTAAAAAAGTGGTATTTTTAGAAATAAATATTTAAAATACAAATAGCAATTCTAAAATTAATTTTGAAATAATTTACGAACCTAAAAGAATATACATATATTGATCACCCTAGGTGAATTGAAAAATAATATTTTAAAGCACATTTATTTGAGAATATAAATTGTTAAATTTTTTTAGTTCTTGTAATATAAAAATGGAATAATATTATTATCTAAAAAATTGATAATTCTTTTTATGAACTTTTTTATATTTCTATTTTAGTTATTAGTATGTACTCTTTATTTTTTGAAAATATTGTTAAATTTAAAATGTATTTCATTTTATATATTCATAATTTAGATGACTAGATAAACAAGAGGAAGAAGTTGAGTTATATGAAGTAGGAGAATTGGCCTCATCATTTATCATGAGATGAATCCTAAAGAATTTGGAACAAGTGTCTCTTGAGGAGATTGATGAAGTTGATTTATGTCAGTGTGACCATCAATCCACGTTGAAACCATAATATATTTATTACCATGTTTTTTATTTTTTTATTCTTTTTTTATATGAGAAATTTCATCTTGAGGTGTCCCTTATTATTAAATTAATATAATTTAACATCTAAAACTTTCTTCATGGAACTATATGTTTATTTTTTCTCCTTCTTCATGAGTTGATTCAATTTCATTTCCAAATTTTCAACTCTATCTCCACATTCAGATAGTTCTTCATCATATTAACAATGAAAACAAAATACTTTTTGGATTATTTATCTTATTTGGATTTTTTAGATTCTTTGTTTGTTTGTCTCTTATTGGTTATTTTTTATTTCATAAATGATCAGACAAAGTCCTTGAGTTCCAATTTCATTATGTATTTTTATTCTCTGATAACAATCACCATTGGTGCCCAGTTTTTAAAAAATTCAATTATAATATTATATACTAATGTTAATTCAGATAAATTATCACCAAGATACTTTCAATCATTTTAAATATCAGTGGTAATAGAAAAAAATTGATTCATAGAAAAAATTTCAATGTATTTTTTGAACATATCAAATATAATATATTTAACTCCATTCATGCCATCATGTGTGACTTTATTCATCGTTATGATTTCATGGGTGGTTTTTTCAAGAATAAATATGATTTAAATTATTATGGTCAATCCCATATTGAGGTGTGTTCATGTATTTGAAATTAAACTCAAACATTGTAATATATTGGGGAGTTAATTTAACCTTTTATTTTTTATATGTATATATTCTTTAAAAATCATTTTCCACACTAAATAACGTATTGTACAATGAAGTGTAGAAAATTTATTTTTCAAGTATATGTAATTTATGTTAGTAAAAGTGTGTATATATCAAATAGTGCCCTTCAAGATAACCATGAGAATTTGAAGAATATTCCATTGTAAATAATAATTAAAAATAAGATAAGGTATTAAAAAAACATTTTTTATAAACTAAGACTGCTAAAAAAAGATAAATATCAACTCTGATACCAAAAGTTGGTATGATTAGAATGTAATGTAGGGTGTGTATGTGTGTGTGGGGGGTGGATTTTCATAAAAAATAAAAATAAATAAATAATGAATAACATGAGTAAGTTTATAGAAAGATAAAATATTAAATATTGATTGAAAACCACATTCTGAATTATTCAAATTAGGTGATAACATGATTTTATTGAGTAATAATAATGGAATAATGTTATGGGAATCAAAATTATATTAATTAATTGCGTCTAATATAAAGGAAATTTAACCAAATTAATAAATTACTTTGAAAACCAAGATTTTATGATAAAATAATGGAACATGGATCTAATTTTAATATATCATTGATATTATAATAGGAGATATAGAAATAAAAATTGGTGAAAAAATTTATTAAATGAGTTTGAAAATAGCTGTGTGTTAGCCACTAGGTGTCCTACACTTAAGTTAAGAGGATTATATATTTGTCCTGTTATATTAATGGATATCAAGTAACTAGTTCCTATATTTTATTTTTTTTGTGGGTATTGAAATATTAATGTATCCATTAATTTATTGTTAGTAATATCACAATGATAAATATAACTCAATTTGTTGTTGTGTGTACTTGTCCACCGTTATTTTCCATGGTTGGAGCAAGAAACACATTAGTAGAATAAGATGATAGGATGAGAGAATTTCTTTGATAAAATACATTAAAAATATGATCTGTTATCTATCTAAAAGTATTAAAGAATTTTATAAGAGATATATAGCGGTAATAGAAGAAGATATCCTTATATATAGATAATTTAACTTGGATCCTGATAGAAAAAATAGAGATTGAATACAATTTTTCATTTGTAAGTAATTTGACATTAATGTTGATTAGAAAATAAAAATTATATGGGTTTTAGATCTTCCATGCCAGAAATGACTTCTATTTATATATTTCAAATGATATAGGAACATTATAAAAATTATTCGGTGTCATTGAAGATGAAGAAATCAAAATAAAATAAATTTTGAACATAATAATTGCACTCATCAATTCCTAGTCCTGACATAACCTATTAGCAAGTAACCCCTAATTGGTATTTAGTGGTCCACCGAGGCTCGAGAGATTCTATATTTATCCCATTAGTGATATTCTACTAGTTAGTAGTTATAAAATGAACTTATAGATGATTATGAAATACTTAAATGTTTCACCGAATGGTTGATGTCTATCCACTAGGTAGATGGTGGCCTTCTAAGCTTGTTGAAGGAACTATCCTTTAAGAACCAGAAGGATGGTGTATGATAATGACAAGATAGTGAATTCTACAGATCTAAAAAAATATTTTAATCTTCAATATTAATTCTATTAATTTTATTGATTTAGTATATCAACTCCATGAGATCAATATATACTTTCAAAATTTAACAGAGATATTTGATGATCCTTTAAAGATATCATTATTCCGTCAATAATGGACATCCATTAGATTATTACTATATAACTTTCTCCACGAAACACATTAACTATAATGAAATTATAATAACTCTTAATAAATTATATTAAACCATTTCCTAAATGATTGTTTTTTGTTATCATGAAAACGTCATGAGATAGAGACAGAGAGGGAAAAAATGGTGGCAATATTATTAATCCACGTGAGTCCTTAATAGTTCCCACATCATCAGTGACTTAAATGTGGTGATTAGTTATGTATACTCTAACAGTATATGGTGGAATATATTTTGTGGACTAAATAATTAATTTTTATATAGTCTCCAGACTCTTAGGTGACCATATAATCATTTGTGATTTAAAGGTTTTAAAATTATATGAACATTATATTTTATTTATTTATTAGTAGTTCAATATATACTATATAAGAATTTTATTTATATTTTCCTGTATATATACCATTTATTAAACTCTTTATGGAACTAGAACATTTCTTCTAGCTTCGAAATCAAGTAATCACAATGTAAATGATTGATCCTTTGTGAGGAATCCTTTGAAGGTGAACTCATAAAAGTAGACTCGAAATCCTAATATATAGTGTAACAAATATACCTACATAAAAATATTTTGATAACATCTCCTCGACAAAGATTTATTGGTCATATCACCATAAAAACCATTTTGAGGGGTCCCATATAGAATTTTAATGGACGTATTGTAACACCCCAGGTAAATAAAGAATATAAAATTTTTATATTTACCCCTATTTGTGAATAAAATGTTAATATTAATTTAAAGGAAACACTATGCTTGATGGCTTACCCAATATGCAACAATGAGTTCCTTTGAAATCTTACGTTGCACTATAATAATAAAATAATATTTTTTTAAATGGTAGATAACACCTAGCTATTGTAATGGAGGGAATGAACAGAACTAACTATAAAATGATTATATATGTTTGTCAAATATTTTTACTTTTCACAATAAATTTTAGAGGATTAAAAATGTGAATGAATTCAATTTTAAGCGTAAACATTCTAATATTCATTAGAAGGTCGATTAACCATCTTTTGATGGAAAACTTCTTTTAAATCCACTTTTTGACAATTTTATGTGTCATATTTTACAAAATAAAATTATTCTTTAGAATCCAGACATCAAAATTTACTTTGTGTAAATTTTTTGTATATTTTTCATAAAGTTCATTTTTTTATGAATAGTGAAAAATGTTGTATTTTAATTCAAAACCTCGTTTTAATCTAATTTATTTATATGATTAGATTATCTTTGGAATTGTTTTTAAAGTAAAATTATAATATATTTTTACCATTTAATCCAATAGTGGTCATTGGAATTAATTTTACTTTGAAATTGGACTTAAACTAGTGTTAATATTTTAATAGATATTGTTTCTCAAAAACATTCTATTTGTTTGGACAATGGGAAATAATTATTAAATTAATTAATGAAACTTATATTTTTTGAATTTTGTAAAATAGACATCATTTTTGAGTTCGGAATATCAAATATATCTTAGGGTGAATTTTTGGTATTTTTCTGAAAAACTTCAATTTTTGATGAATAGTGAAACCACTAAGTGGTAGTTAAAGGAACTGATTTTTTGTTTAAATGAAATGTTGCCACCTCTGTGTATTGAATTTTCAAAATCCAACATACATGGTTGTCATTAATATGTAAAATTTGGTTCAATGTGATTAAAATAATTTTTTTTGGTGAAAAGTAACTTTTCATTTTTTAATCGCGATTAGCGGTAATTAGTGTAGTTTAAGGTAAGAATAATGTTTTAATTATATGAGATTAGCTTGAAACATGTTCTACCCTTATTGGATGTGTTATGGCCGACCAAGAAAATACATGGGTCAACTTGGGGACCCCATGGAGCCACATTGGAAGGAAAATGACATTAATATATTTTTATTTAATGTAAAAGTAAAAATGACACAAACATGAGTTGTTTTACTAAAACAATTTTTAAATAGGGTTAGAAAAGTCATATTTTTTACTATAAATATTAATTAGAAATATAAAAATATTTCGTAAATCATTTTATTTTTTAAAATTTTTATACATTAAATAAATTAAATTAATTATGACATCATGATGATGCAGCGATTACCTCGTTATTTAACGATTTAAATAAAATGAAAATATAATGTAAAATATAAGACCTACACTTGTAAAAAACCAATTTTATGGGTATATTTCGAACCCTTATCACATTATCCTCTAATTATTTCAATTTGGGACCTTTTAAATCTGAAACGCATTTTAAAATAATGTAACATTTCTTTACTTTCCAAGAGTGCCCCTCCTCTCCTCTTATAAAAGGCCCCCACCAATATCACCTTACCCACACATCTCAAGCCATTTGTTCGGCCAGGCTCTACCAATTTTGTCACTCCACATACCTCTCTTACTCCTAGAAGCCTCACTTTGGGCATAAGTCTTTCCAAGGAAGCCTTTGAGCTCAAATAAAAAAGAGTTACCCGATTTTAAGGCAATGTCATCACTTGTTTTCTTTTGTTTTATTTTGCTTCTCTAACCCCCTAAACTCTTTTTATTAACTTCTTTTGTAACAACTCCAATATATTCAATATACTAGGATGTTGTTATAAGAATAATTAGTTCTACACTTACACACACTTACATCTAATGGTTAATGAACATACTGTTTCTGTGGATGGCGAATTTCTGCCTCACGAAACGATGATTGTTCAAAACTCATATAACACCTTCAAAGGTGGCCATTAAGATTTCACTATATTTATATATGATATATAATATGTTTATTTCTTACTTAATATTCTTTATTTTTCTTTTTTGGCATACCTTTATGGTTTCTATTATGGGTAAACACGATAATTTCATTTGAGGAAGTGCGGACTACCGCCCCATCAAAGTGATTTGATTCGTTAATGTCATATGTGGGATGTATAAAGGATGGATTTAAAGTTATTATATATGATTTATGTTACATATAAATGATGAATATAATTCTGTAATTATAATATACATACCTCTCATTTGGTTTTAATTCCATTAATATGACACAGAAATGAAAGTAGCGTTGATTAGTACGTACGGCTTACCGTCTCCAGGAATGGTGCATTTCATTTCATACCTCTAAATGATTATGTAATATTATAAATACATGTATATTCTGGATATATATGATATCCCAATCATGAATATTATCTTGGATATAATGAACCTTTTACCACACGAACAACATGTAATTGTAAGTTGTCCACTTTCGACTTAAGAACCAAATATCGACAAAACAAACATTATTAACATAAATGATTACATAATGTTTATAACATGGAAATACGTGATACAAAATGAATTATGAACATGAAAAAGGTTCTTAATAAAGTGGAAATTAACTCAAGTTTATTATTCCGGACGTTAATGAACGATCAAGTCAAGTCGGACCCGAGGTAAGGGATCCCACCCCTCTCTTTCTTTTTAAGTACACTTTTTTATGTCATCCTTTTAAGCTCATATTTATTATGATTGGGAAGTTATTTTATATTACTCCTACTTTAATTATTATGTTCATTTGATTAGAGAGATTATTCTCTCTCATCAATCCTTTTTGGATGTTTTGAGTGGCGCTGTTAGGCTACCGAATTTTCGTAAGGGATCCAACCTCTCTCTTTCTTTTTAAGTACTCTCTTTTACGTCATTTCTTTTAAGATCATCTTTCATATGTTTGGGGGTGTTCTTTAATATTCCTCATTCTTTAATTTTTATTTTCATATTATGATAGACCCTATTTTATCTCATAAATCCATTTTTTGGAAGTTTTAAGTGGCGCCGTTAGGCTGCTGAATTTTTTTTAAGGGATTTTTCATCTCATTTTTATTCCCGTGACATTTATGCTATGTTTTCCACTATTTACTTTGATTGGTGTATGTACTGACCATTATTATACACTCTTTGTAGTATAATTTCATTTATGGGTATTTACATCTTCATTGTATGACCCTTCTTCCATGGGGTGTACGTTTTGAATGTTACCCAACTCGGTAAGGGGACCTTTCACCCTCCTCTTTTTAAAAGACTTCTTTTGTTATGTACATTAATTTACATCTTATTATGTTGTTATATGTTATTATATCTCCTTATTGATGTAAATTTTATGTCCAAGTGATGAGATACCATTCACTCTCTCATCGACTAATTTTCTGAATTTTGAAGTGGTGTCGTTAGGCTGTCGAATTTTTACAACGGAATATCTTAACCCAATTTCGATTTCATTGGGTTCAACTTGTTCTTTTTGAACATGTCATCCATTGAAAATGTGTGAATGTACTCTGATTGTTTCACACTTAATATCCACTTATATTGGGTGTATTTTTATTTCTCACACATAATTATGTGATAGATTTATCCTTAATTTAAGGATTCCATCTTAATAATGGATTTCATCTTAATTTACATTTCCATTGAGACTTAATTGTTGTTATGAAGAAATTCACTCTTTTATGGTGTGTATAATGTCCTTTGACATATTATATCATGAATCCATTTATTCTCATTATATTATAAAGCTCTGATTAAATTTTATTCTGAAATTATTTGGATTCAAGAGTCTCTCATTTTCTTAAAAACTCCTTACCAAAAATATCGTTTTAAATGTTTTAAAGATTTATTATTCTAAATCTTTATCTTTAATTACCATGTTTTCAAAATGGTTTTCAGTATTTATTTATATGGACATTAATGTTTTAAAATTATAATTCCATTAAAATCTTCAAAATGGTATGGGACACTTTGATTCAAAAATCACTTTTAAATGGTTTTTGAAAATGGATTGATTAATTTAATATCATGGAATTAATTATTGTGATTGAAAATGAAATGTTTTCTTTTAAATGTTTATATTTTCAATATTTTATGTGTAATGATGGTACTTGGACATTTTACAGGTGGTTTCGTGATAAACCATATGACGGGTGGTGCCGTGAATACCAGGACGGGTGGTTATGTTATAACCTCCAATGAATTGGGTATGGAAGTCGGTCGTATGGCTATTCCATTAAGTATGTGTGGAAGTCGACCATATGGTTATTCCATTTATGTATGTTTATGTCCCAAGTTACCTTTATGTGTTATGTGTTCTTTATATGGGTTTTATAGTAATCTTTTGGTTACAAAAGGGTAAGTAATGATATTTTATTCAGTGAAGAGTTTTTACTACTTCCTAAAGGTGAAAGGTATTAATTTGATAAAGTGTACATGGTTTACTTGTTTCTTTGAAAAAATAACAGTTTTCATTCTTTGTGTATCCCTTTCTGAGCTTTTTATGCTCACCCCAAGTTTTTTTGAAATGTTTTTCATAAGACTTAATGTGGAATAGGGTCAAGGATGTGATCAAGGGAAAGTCAGGCTATCTAATACATGGAACTAGACATGTTTCTTTTTTAGAGTGTTTATTTTATGGAAATTTAGTAGAAGTGAATACATTGTAATCTTTTGAGATGTAATAGTTATGTCTTAATTCTCTAAAACTCTAAACCTAAAAAGATCCTCAATGTGAATTATTCATTTAATTCAATATTATGTAAGTTTGAAGGCCGGGGCCTTATAGCTGGTATCAAAGGTCGGTTTAGATTACTTTAGAGGTTAGGGTATTATCTAAGCATAAGTGACATTACAATAATGGTTTGGATTTCAGAAACAGTCCTAGTTTTAGATAAATTGAATGTGTAAGTATATCTTAGTGTTTATCTTCCTCATTAGTACATGATTATTTTGTTGATATACGCACACTGACATTTCTATTTTTAGTAAATTGATGGATCAAGAAGGCACCAAAGTGACAATGGGTTTGATGGAAACTGTGGTGGTTCTCTGATTAAGAGACTGGAGGAAATGGGGGATTCAATGAAGAATCTCATGGCTGTTCTAAACCAACTATCAAGGATTCATGATCAACCACTAGATCCTTCGTGAGTTTTCTTATGCATCATGTATGAGATTACCAACTCTATGTGGATGTTTAGGTAATAATTATAAAGGTAACCATTAGGGTTTATATTATCCTTACTTTTTAGGTAATTATAGGTTACTCTATGATATGATGGAAAATGAAAGGCATGAGATAAACATGAGGTTAAAATATGTTCTGATCATTTTTGAAGATTTTATCTCATTTTGGGGAATGTTTTAATAATTATGTAGTTTGGGAAAAAGGACAACAAGTAGACCGTGTGACAACCCATCGCGTCGGACAAAGCTATGGGAATCAAACCCACAACCAAAGTGCAACTGGTATTTATCGCCTACCACTAGACTACATGAAGTCCCTGGTTAGTTTGAATGATTCTTTTTAGTTAGATGATTTTATGAATTAAGAGTAAGTTTCTTTTGGGTTATCTATGGAAATTTATTAACCTATCATGGAGGATATGTTATTAGGTCAATTACTTTTCAATACGAGAATTTAAGGGCAACTGATGTTGTTTGGAGATAAATTTTACCATTTAACTTGGAAGACTATGTGACTAAATCCTTATAATATTTGAGTTTAAATCTAAGTTTGGTTTACTTTGAAGAATTTTATGGACAAATTGTTTATTGAATGGTCCTCGTTGAACTTTGGGTTTTGTTGGAAAAATTTTGGAGTCTAAGAATAGATTTTATTTTTATAAAGGGTTATCCTTTTCTGGATTATCTGATCTTGTACTAACCTTTTTGGTTTTGGTTTTGGTTAAAGTCTAAAGACAGGGGAAGTATATAGTTCTCTTTTGTTGATTAGGTGATTATCTAGAAGTTGATTATAGTAATCTTAATGTGAAAAAGTCTTCCTAAATACTCGTATTTTGGAGAAATTATGAGTTTGTGTAAGAAATATAGTAAAAGATGAAAGTCGAAATGAAAAGTAAGTATGTTTCCTTATGTTTTAGTTAAGCTCAAAAATAAATTCCTCAATGAAGAGTAACGTAAAACAAAAATGTTTTCTGTTAACTTTTCCTAATGGGGAATCCAATACCGTTTAACACATCACAAATTTGTGATTTTCATATGGTTAACTTTCTCCTAAACATGTTTTCTATCACTCTCCATCAGAACATGACCCTATGTTTTCTCCTCCATGTCCATGTTTTCCTACATTGAATCCTAGTATGGGTTAACTCGGGTGACCTCTGTACTTCCCTTTAATTATTTTAATGTGATTGTTTTACCGACTCTTGTCCCGATGTGGGACGTTCAAGGATGTTTCCATGCCCAATTTTAAAATTGCGAGCACGTAATTCCCAAAAGGGGGGAAGGATGTAACACCTCAGGTAAATAAAGAATATAACATTTTTATATTTATCCCTATTTGTGAATAAAATGTTAATTTTAATTTAAAGGGAACGCTATGCTTGATGAATTACCCAATACGCAACAACGAGTTCCTTTGAAATCTTACGCTGCACTATAAAAATAAAATAATATTATTTTAAATGGTAGTTAACGCCTAGTCGTTGTAATGGAGGGAATGAACAGAACTTACTACAAAATGATTAAATATTTTTGTCAAATTTTTTTAGTTTTTACAATAAATGTCAGAGGATTAAAAATGTGAATGAATTCAATTTTAAGCGTAAACATTCTAATATTCTTTAGAAGGTTGATTAACAGCCTTTTGATGGAAAACCTCATTTAAATACAGTTTTTGACAATTTTATGTGTTATATTTGACAAAAGAAAATTATTCTTTATAATAGAGACATGAAAATTTACTTTGTGTAAATTTTTGGTATCTTTCCAGCAAAGTTCATTTTTATGAATAGTGAAAAATGTTGTATTTTAATTCAAAACCGCTTTTTAATCTAATTTATTTATATGATTAGATTATATTTTGAATTGTTTTTAATGTAAAATTAGAATATATTTTTACCATTTATTCCAATAGTGGTCATTGGAATTAATTTCACTTTGAAATTGGACGTAAACTAGTGTCAACCTTTTAATAGATAATGTTTCTTAAAAACACGCGATTTGTTTTGACAGCGGGTATTATTTATTAAATTAATTAATGAAACTTATATGTTTTGAATTTTGTAAAATAGACATCATTTTTTATTTCAGAATATCAAATATATCTTAGGGTGAATTTTTGGTATTTTTCTGAAAAACTTCAATTTTTGATGAATAGTGAAACCACTAAGTGGTAGTTATTGAAACAGATTTTTCGTTTAAGTAAAACATTTCCACCTCTGTGTTTTGAATTTCAAAAATCTGACATACATGGTTGTCATTAATATGTAAAATGTTGTTTAATGGGACTAAAATAATTTTTTTTGGTAAATAGTAACTTTTATGTTTTTAATTGTGATTAGAGATAATTAGTGTAGTTTAAGATAAGAATAATGTTTTAATAACATGAGAGGAGCTTCACACAAATCCTACCCTTATTGGAGGTGTCATGGTAGACCAAGACAATCCATGGGTCATCTTGGGGACCCCATGGAGCTAATTTGGAAGGCAAATGACATTAATATCTTTTTATTTAATTTAAAAGTAAAAATGACACAAACATGAGTTGATTTACTAAAAAAACATTAAATAGGGTTATACAAGTCATATATTTTACCGTAAATTTTCCTTGGAATGATAAAAATATTTCCCACATCATAGAAGTTTTTTTATAATTTTCAGACATTAAATAAATTAAATTATTCATGACATCATGATGATGCAGCGATTAGCTCATTATTAAATTATTTAAATAAAATGAAAAGATAATGTAAAATATTAGACCTACACTTGTCAAAAACCTATTGGATGGGTATATTTAGAACCCTTATCACCTTATCCTAGAATTATATCAATGGGGGACCTTTTAAATACGAAACTCATTTTAAAATAAAGTATCATTTCATTACTTTCCAAGAGTGCCCCTCCTCTCCTCTTATAAAAGGCCCCCACCACTATCACCATACCCACACCTCTCAAGCCTTTGGTTCGGCCAAGATCTGCCCATTTTTTCCTCTCCACATCCCTATCTTACTCCTAGAATCCTCAATTTTGGCATAAGTCTTCCCAATAAATCCTTTGAGCTCAAATCAAAAAGAGTTACTCGATTTTAAGGTAATGTCTTCACTTGTGTTATTTTGTTTTATTTTGCTTCTCCAACCCCCTAAAATCTTTTAATTCATTTATTTTGTAACAAATACAGTATATTAAATAAACTAGGATGTTTTTATAAGAATAATTCGAGCTACACTTACACACACCTACATCTAATGGTTAAAGAACATACTGTTTCTGTGGATGGCGAATTTCTGCCTCACTAAACGATGATTATTCAACACTCATATAACACCTTCAAAGGTTTCAATTAAGATGTCACTATATTTATATATGATATATAATATTTTTATGTTTTAATTAATCTTCTGTATTTTTATTTTTTGGCATACCTTTATGGTTTACATTGTGGGTAAACACAATAATTTCTTTTTAGGAATTGCGGACTACCGCCCCCTCAAAGTGATTTGATTCATTAATGCCATATGTGGGATGTATAAAGGATGGATTTAAAGTTATTAAATTTTATTTATGTTACATATATATGATTAATATAATTATTTAATTAAAATATACATACCTCTCATTTGTTTTATTTCCATTAATATGACATAGAAATGAAAGTAGTGTTCATGCATAGGTACGGCTTACCGTCTCCACGAACGGTGCATTTCATTTATTACCTCTAAATGATTATGTAATATTATCAATAAATGTATATTCTGTATATAAATGATATATATGATTTCCAAATCATCAATATCATTCTGGATATAATGAAATTTTGACCACACGAACAACACGTAATTGTAAGAAATCCACTTTCGGCTTAAGAACCAAATATCGACAAAACAAACATTATTAACATAAATTATTACGTAATGTTTATAACATTGAAATAAGTGATATAAAATGAATTATGAACTTTAAAATGGTTCTTAATAAATTGGAAATTAACTCATGTTTTTTATTCATGACGTTAAAGAACGATCGAGTCAAGTCAGACCCGAGGTAAGGGATCCGACCCCTCTCTTTCTTTTTAAGTACACTCTTTTATGTCATTCCTTTTAAGTTCATATTTCTTATGATTGGGATGTTATTTTATATTAATCCTACTGTAAGTTTTATGTTCATATGATTAGAGACTTTATTCTCTCTCATCAATCCATTTTGGATGTTTTGAGTGGCGCTGTTAGGCTACTGAATTTTCGTAAGGGATCCAACCTCTCTCTTTTTTTAAGTACTCCATTTTATGTAATTTATTTTAAGCTAATATTTCATATGTTTGGGGATGTTATTTTATATTCCTAATACAGTAATTTTTATTTTCATATTATGAGATACCCTATTTGATCTCATAAATCCATTTTTTGGATGTTTTAAGTGGTGTCGTTAGGCTACTGAGTTTTCTTAAGGGATTTTTCAGCTCACTTTTATTCCCGTGAAATTTATGCTACGTTTGACACTATTTCCTTTGAGTGGTGTATTTACATCACATTATTATACACCTTTTGTAGTATAATTTCATTTATGGGTATTTACATCTTCATTTTATGACCCTTCTTCCATGGGGTGTACGTTTTGAAAGTTACCCAACTCGGTAAGGGGACCTTTCACCCTCCTCTTTTTAAAAGACTTATTTTGTTATGTATTTTAATTTACATCTTATTATATTGGGATATTTTCTTCTATATCCTTATTGATGTAAATTTTATGTCCACATGATGAGATACCATTCACTCTCTCATTGACTAATTTTCTGATTTTTGAAGTGACGTTGTTTGGCTGTCGAATTTTTACAAGGGAACATCTTAACCCAATTTCGATTTCTTTGGGTTCAACTTGTACTTTGTGAACATGTCATCATATAAATATGTGTGAATGACCTCTGATTGTTTAACACTTAATATCCACTTCTATTTGGTGTATTTTTATTTCTCACACAAAATTATGTGATAGATTTATCCTTAATTTAAGGATACCATCTTTATAATGGATTTCATCTCAATTTACATTTCCATTGAGACGTCATTGTTGTTATGCACCAATTCACTCTTATATGTTGTGTATAATGTCCTTTGACATATTATATCATGAATCCATTTATTCTCATGATATTATAAAGCTCGAATTAAATGTTATTCCGCAATTATTTGTATTCAAGAGTCTCTCATTTTGTTAAAAACTCTTTAACAAAAATATCGTTTTAAATGTTTTACAGATTCATTATTCTAAATAATTCTCTTTAATGTCCATGTTTTCAAAATGTTTTCCAGTATTTATTTATATGGACATTAATTTTTTAAAATTTTAATTCTATTAAATGCTTCAAAGTGGTATGGGACACTTTGATTCAAAAATCCCTTTTAAATGGTTTTTGAAAATTGATTGATTAATTCAATATCTTGGAATCACTTATTGTGATTGAAAATGAAATTTTGTTATTGAAATGTTTATATTTTAAATATTTTATGTGTAATTATTGTACTTTGACATTTTACGGGTGGTTACGTGATAAACCATATGACGGGTGGTGCCGTGAATACCAGGACGGGTGGTTACTTTATAACCTCCAATACATTGGGTATGGAAGTCGGCCCTATTGATATTCCATAAGTATGTGTGGAAGTCGACTGTATGTTTATTCCATTTAAGTATGTTTATGTCCCAAGTTACCTTTATATGTTATGTGTTTTTATATGGGTTTTATGGTAATCTTTTGGTTACAAAAGTGTAAGTAATGATATTTTATTCTGTGAAGAGCTTTTATTGCTTCCTAAAGGTGAAAGGTATCACTTTTTTAAAGTGCACATGGTTTACTTGTTGCTTTGAAAAACTAACATTTTTCATTCTTTGTGTATCCCTTGCTGAGATTTTTATGCTCAACCCATGTTTTTTTGAAATGTTTTTCACCGGAATTAATGTGGAATACGGTCAAGGATGGGATCAAGGGAAAGTCATGCTATCTAATACATGGAACTAGACATGTTTCTTTTTAAGAGTTTTTATTTTATGAAAATTTAGTATAAGTGAATAATTTGTAATATTTTGAGATGTAATAGTTATGTCATAATTCTCTAAAACTCTAAACATGAAAAGATCCTCAATGTGAGTTATTCATTTAATTCAATATCAAGTAATGTTTAAGGTTGGGGCCTTATACGTATTTACACCATATAAAAAATACATAGTAGTTGTTCTTAAAAACCAAAATACATAATGGTCCCACTAATTTACATTAATACCAAATATTATATGAAGCTAGTGTATCTTAAATTACTGATTAACCACTATTAAATGGTGTATCATTGTATAAATTTTGACATTGGGTAGCCTATTTCAAGTAGTATTTTATCTATAGGTTTCTAATGATCCTTTTTCTAAAAATAATTTCACATGAAATAAATCATTCATGGGAATATATAATTTTGTTGTAAATGTTTCTTTTTTTGTGAAATAAAAACATCTCTATCCTATTTGGCAGAGGGTAATGTTTTTAATGTATGATTTCATATCCTTGAAGCTCATGTGTAATACCTAACAAAATTTACTTTTATTTGAGATAATAATATATGTTTTCCATACATAACATGAGTTTAGATACATTTATTTATTTCCTAAAACACATTGAGTTTTAATCCTCCAATTTATCTCCATGAATTACCATGAGTCATGATACTCTTAATTTATTTCAAATAAAACTTATTCTGATATCGTAATTGTTACATAATATACTTTCAATTTTTTTAAAATTTTCATTCTTAAATTATCAATGTAAATTTTATATGAATTTATTTCTTTTTAATAATATTAGCCAAACATTTAGACACAAATTTATCACATAAGTTATTCTATTATATATATTTTTCAATTATGAAATTATTTTATTAAATTTTTTCATTTTTATAAGGGAATCCCATAAATTGGGGGATAACCCAAAAATTATTGGGTGATACCCTTTAATTTCATGGGAGGATCAAACCTATGACTGAAGGGAGACCGAGGGACACTGTCTACCTCTTCCCATATATTATCCTACTTATATCATTAATCCTCTCTCTCTATATATAATTATATCACATTTCATATATTACATAGGTTTTAAACATATTGATTTATAAATACATTATTTTTTAGTTTCATTTTCATATCATAGAAGTAATTAAGTCATTATAATTTATTGGAAAACATATTATGATATAAATTCTCAAATCCATATAGTTGTAACATACTGATAATAATAACTTTTAACGTTTTAGGAAAAAAAATATAATGAATGGTAAAGTATAATATTACACTAAAATAATACATTATCTTGGAGTATTAATTAAATTATAGCTTATTTAATCTCTAAATGTTTTTTAACATATTATACACTCAAATTTAAATAGTGAAAAATTATATTTTAAAATACTTATTTACATCTTCTATAACAAAATAACATTATCGAAAATTTATTATTCATATTTTAATATTTAATTCCACTTATTTATATCATATTATTATAAAAACTTTGTTATACAATATTGGTAATATTGTTTTTATATAAGTAATGTCGTCATTAAGATAATAAAGTAATCATATTGTATAATGTTTGTGGTACTAAAATTGTTTTCCAGATTTTATATCTAAAAGATAAATTATACATAATTATTATTAGAGTTTTATAAAATAAAAATGGTTTGCATGTATATATTATTAAATATCCAATATATAATAATTTATGAATAATTAAAAATCATACATATTAAAAGAAATAATATTAATGCTAGATAACTTATATTTCAATCTATAATATGACTATACTTAAGAGTTAAATTCAAAAAAAAAATTATTTTAATTTTATAAATGTACTATTTTTTGGAATCTCTATATTGATATGATAATAGGATACTTTTTTGGTATTTTTATAAAAATATTCATTTATAATTGAATAATGAAAATAATGTTTATAAAAATACTATATATTTTATGAAATAATTATGATATAAGAATAAATTTGAAATTTATGAAATAAATTTCTATACCAATAATTTATTTTTTTGAAAAAATTTATTTTAAAATATTATGTGGAATTTATAAACTTATTTTTTACTTTTTGGAACATAAGTTATATTTTTTTTCTAATAAAACATTATTTTGTTCCTTTTCCTTTAATTAAGTATTCAAAATGATACATTCGGTTTTGGATTTCTTTTAATGGAAAAAAACCTTATTATTGTTAAATTATATAGCAATAAATATTATTTTAATAAATACTTTGTATAATTTTGGTGTAAATTTATTTTATCCATAAAAAAGTGGATTTTTGTAAAAATTATTTATATTCCATTCAACATACTTTTATGAAAATTAATATTATCAAAATTTATAAATTTAATATAATGAATTTGTTTCACATTTTTATGGTATATATAATTATATTATATAATTAATATATTATCTTAACCAAATGGTTATCTTATACTAAGTTAGGACTGTTATCCTTAATTTTTACCCTAACAAAGAATCTGAGATTATATCTTATTATGTTTCCTTTCACCAATACAAGAATAATATTATAATATATGAAATTTCTTGGTGAACAAATGTAAAAACAATTTATGGGAGATGGTGAAGCCATTATATAATTATATTATTAAGTAAATAATTTCCCAATACGCTAAACCTTTTAGTTCTAAGGTGTGATTAATTTTGATCAATAATATTTATTCAATTAAAATTTTGTATTAGGAATGTATAGAATTAATTGTTCATTATAGAACTTATTATATGTTATTTAACTTCAATCAATGATCACATTAATTTAGTGATCAATAAAGAAGTTCCCTTATTCAATTGGTAAAAGTATTATGTTTCGAAGGAAAAAAATGAATCACTACTTAATTTCTCTTATAATAAATATTCTCAACATTTTGATTGATTGTTTGAAGCCAATTTCACGTACATAATATTTGACTCAAGATGATTAAAAAAATTATAGAATTATGGTAATGGATAAATGCTATGTTATACTCACTTTTAAAGTATAAATATTTAATTTTTATAATGATTGAGACTGTAACAATAATTATTTACAATATTAAAAATTTATATAAAGGTATTTTTAATATAAAAAAGGATAAAAATTCTATTTGGTAATTAATATAAAATTATACGTGTACGATTAAAGGTGAATATATTAATAAATAATTTACAAGGGTTAAGGAGGTGGTGAGTACCATTAGATAATTCAATGAGACTCTTAATGATTCAATTAGGGTTGAGAAGATATTTTTTATTTTTTGAAATAAAATTTATGAAAATTGTTTCGCTACATTGGATTTTAAAATGATATACTTTATTTGGAATACATGAACATAATCATGGTTTTATATAATATTATAATGTAATTCACTATAAATAATTTTAGTTAAACTAATAAGGTTTTTAATTTTAAATCAATAAATTATATAAGGTAGTCAAATAAAATTTTGGAATAATATGAAGATAAAGTTAAATTTATTATATTTAGATTAAGATATGAAAGTTATGTCTGACATGATTAATTTTTTCATCCTAAAATTAATCTACATATAAAAGGAATGTTTTGTTAAAAATTAATCATTATTTGAATTAACTATGGGGGTTTGTTATTTTTTAATATAAAATTTAATAATCTATTATAAAATGAAAGTTAACAATAAGAAGTTAATTTTCATGACATTTTGAGAACCAATTATAATAATTTAAAATAAGAAAGTTATCATCAAATAATTAAAGAATTTTTCCCCATATTTAGTTACTTATCCAAAAATGATGATACATCATTTGATAGTAGTGAGAGAGGTTATTCGATAAGTGTTTTATGTGTTAAGGTGTTCATTAGAGGAATAGATTCAATGGGGTCAAGTACTAAAGTTGATTTGATGAATAAATAAGAGGTTTCACTAAGAAGTGATGAAGACATACATAAATATAAAATATAGTTTATATTGATGAAGAAAATTTACAAGAGAATATAAAATATTTAAGAGTAGGTGAACTAATTTAGGATAATGAATAAATAATTTAATGTAGATGAATAAGTGAAAGATGAACTTAAAAATAAGGATGTTCAGTTACTCATTATCATTAAAGAAGTATGAGACTAACTCATTAATGAGAATATAAAATTAATGTGTTTGAGGAGAATATTTTTTCACATGAGAAAGAAAATGATTGGATCAAAATGGAATTACTGGTGAAAAACTATATAAAAATATCTAATATGTTTTTTTAATTCCAACCATGAAGTGAGATATTTCTCAAAGAAAGAGAATAGTTTTGTGGATGATGTGAGACTTAAATATTTTTATAATAAATAAGGAACTCAATAGATGATTCATAATGATTATTAAATAACTATAGAAAACATTGGAACATAATATAATGGGAGAAAAGTGAAGATAAGAACAAAAGTTTAGGAAACTCATGATCTTTTTTCTTATGAAAAGGATAATCTTAAATAAAATTGTTAAATTATTTTTGAATATATATAAATAAAAAATTTACAGTAAATAGTTAAATAAATAGTTAATTTTAGTGATATATCTTAATGAATTAAATATGGGAATTCTTTGAATGTTATGAACTTCATAAAATAACTAATACTAGATAGATTAGTGGCATAAGAAAAATATTGAAATTTTATAGTCTTTGTTGGTTTTTTATAGTATAAATGAATATGATGTGATTTTACAGGTTTATAGGAAGGAAATTATTGTATGTGTAGATTTTTTGAAGGAAATTATATATTGTGGAAACCACTTGACACAAAAATAATGTCAAATAATATTATATTCTTTAGAAAAGTTATGTGTTAGTGAATTAATTTTATGGATTGAATCAAATGTATTAGACATGTGACCAGAAACATCCTCAAACTAAATATATTCTCTTGATATTGATATCTCATAAATTTGACAAAAATATCATAAAGTATTTCAGGTTATATAAAATATAAACTAATATTAAATTAATAAGATTCCTTCTAATAAGAATGTGGATGTCTTTGAGAATTCAATATAGGTATTTGACTCAAATGGCGATGGTATAAGAAGTATATAAAAGAATAATTATAAAATAGCGATTTGAAGAAATATAATCTTGAGTAAAATAGAAAAAAAATGTTAAGTTGATTTCAAAAAAATAATTTTATTATATGGAAAAATAGGTTTATGTGAGGATAAATAAAAACAAAATAACCTTGGAATGTAATTTTACAAAAGTAATGAAGAATATATGTTCTACCAATGTAAAATAAAAGTATAGTATGTTTTTTATTGATCAAATTTGTTACCATTAAAATGGGGAGTAGAATACCAATCCATAATATTGATGAATAAATATCAACGTTTAATCATCAAAGGATTTTAAATGGTGAAACAATCCCACATTTAACTTGTTATTTGGATATTTGTTTTCATATATATGAGAGAGACAAAATAAAACCATTTATATTCTTACTATAATATATTTGTGAGAAAATAATATAAGGGAATATTCAAAATATACATGTTTAACCTATTTTGGGATCTCTTATTAGTATGGGAATGTATGTAGAGGGGGTTTTAAATGGGGTATGATTTGTGGTTTGTATGGTTGTGTGAGTTGTGAACTGTTATTATATATTTTGGAAAAAATATATGTAGTAACATGTTATTAATTGTCTTATTGAATGGTTTTATGAAGTGGAAATAGATATATAAATAAATATAATTATGATGTAGTCGATATAAGTCATTATGGTAGAAAATGATATATTATTAATCAATTTTCTTATTTCCAAAATAAAAGGTTCTCATATAGGAATAGAATTATTGAATTACGATTAAATAAAATATGTGGCATGTTTATATATTTATTTATGTTTAATGGTTTATATTAAAACTAAAGGTGGGAGATTTTTGGGGCCAAAAATGATTTAAATATTAAGATATAAAGTTATTTTAACTTTAGGGTGGTTTTCAAGAACTCAAGGTGTTTGATGATTACTTGATTTATAGAAATATCACTTCTATTATTATTTTTATTCAATGGGTAGAATATATATTAAGTGATGAAGTAGATATGGTTCTTGAGTTATAATTTTTTAAAAAAAATATCATTTACATAGAAAATTGTTACATGAAGTTTCACAGTAAGTGATGTTTATTCTATTGTTTTGGTGGGATTCAATGAACAAGAAAAATTGTATAATGTTGTAATTTATAAGGTGGAGGATATGTGATTAATTTTGATTTATCAAGAAGCCATTTTTATAGAAGATGAATAAATTCCAAATGTTTTTATGGAAGATGAGTTTCCGATTCTAGAAGTCTAAATATTATTATTATGAATACAGATATTTAAATATTGATGATATTTTAGAACTAAAAACTGAAATACAAAAAATTTCTTAGAAGAAAAATTATGTGCAAACATTTATTGATGTTTTATGATTTAAACCAAGATGGTGTTTCAAAATCATAAATTACATAAGTCTATAAGATTAGATAATAAAAAGAATAGAATGTGAGGAAGTTTAATAGTATGTAAGCTATGGTATCTAGAAGATAAAATATTTAATTTTATAAAAAAATTTAAATATATAAAATTAAATTTATATATATATATATATTATAATTTTTTCTTGAACACATAAGAGTATATTTTCTTATACATGAGGGATAGATTAACACTATGAATATGGTATGAAAAATTTAAAATTCATCTAAACATATGGTTTATCTTATTTATAAATATAAGTTTTTTATTTTGAATATATACGAGTTTTTGATATATGGGGTATTTATATCTAGTTGAATTTTTTGAATAGTATTTTAATAGCAGGGTTGATATGTAAGGATTTATGATAAATTATTTTTTATGGGGAGAAAAATATTGATATGTTCTCAATAATAAAGGTTATTATCTATGTATTTTTGATACGTATGGTATTACTCTTATGTCTAAAATTATGAAAAATCACTGAAAAAAGGATTGACATATAATAATTTTGTTACATGTTGTTTTAAATACATAAAATTGTTATCTATGGTTTTTATGGATTTTTTCAAATTCAGAATTATTTTTACATTATTATTAATTGACGTGTGACTTGTGAAATATGGGTTATTAGTTGAAGATGATAATTATTTCTCAAGGAAATCCATGAATGAGCATTTTCCAACCTACCTCTTTGAATTATTATACAATCATATCATATTGAACTGGAAATTCCATTGTAAAAAATTAAATGTGATTTTCCTGATGGTGTTGTCTCACAATGAATGAAATCATGTCAGAATCATGAAAAACTGGAGAAAATAAGATAAAAATTATGCCTAATATATGGTTTTCACTATGAAATGGGAGAAAATGTTTTATAATTAGTAAATAAATCATGTTTATGATACTAAAATATGTATATATTCACACTAATATTAATTCTAGAGTCTACATGTATAAATCTAACAACCAAATAATTATTGTGAGAAGTTATAGAGAACAAAAAGTGAATGTTAAGGCATTGTAGTGTTTTAATTTGAAATTGAAATTAAAATTCAATCATAAAGGAGAGTCTATTTATATGTATAAATTATGTGAATTGTAATTTTACATGATTATTCAAGAGATAAAATAGAAGATAACACATTTAATGAATGAGTGAAGAAATTAGTGGATAGAAAGATTGATAAAGAAGTGAAATATTACAAACATGGTTTTTGAGTGATCATGACTCTTGTTTTGTTTGTTGAGGAAGAAGGAAGTCATGTAGATTATATATTTTAATAATGTATGGGAGCACTATATGTAACACCCGAGACTTTTATGTTATATAAATCATCAAAATAATCTTTTTCTACACAACACTTTCTTGGCTTGCTTTACACGCAATCACGACCTTCCTCGATAGCTTGCGTCGTACGCAATACCGAGTTTCACTAAACGACGATATGCTATTAAAATATTATTAAAACTAGCCGTTATGAATAGTAATAACAACTATTTGAAATTTTATAAATTTTATTTTTCAAAATGGACTTCATTTTTGGATTCGGAATACCGAAATTAGCCTAGGGTGAAATTTTGGTATTTTTCTGAAAACTTTCAATTTTTGATAAATAGTGAAACCACTAAGTGGTAGGTTAAAAACTGAATTTTGCATAAAACTTAATTTTACCACTTCTGTGAATGGAATTTCGAAAATCCGAGAGACACGGTTAATATCAAGGACTAAAATGTGGTTCAATGAGATGAAAATAATTTTTTGGTGAATAGTAACTTTTTACCTTTTTTACCGCGGTTAATAGTAAATAGTGTAATTCAGGGTAAATATGATATTACTATTACCCTAACACATGTCCTAATTCTATTGGACAAGTGTAATTCGACGAAAAAAAAACTTAGGAATAAAATATGACCATTTAGGCCCACTTGGATTAGATTAGGACATTTATTCTTAATTTATTTAAAGAAGGGTTAAAATAGTTAAAATCAATGTTTAATAAGTAAATCATTTTTAATATAGGGTTATACATAAGATAAATTCGACTATAAATATTCATTAGAAAGATAAAAAGATTTCCTACATAATGGTATTTTATTTGTAATTTTTAGACATTAAATAATTTAATTTACTTATGACCCAATGATGATGCAGTAATTATCTTATTAATGAAATATTGACATAATTGATGTTATAAACACCAAAATAAATGTAATTTGAGAATTTTTATGAATTACAATAATTTTATAGGTTACTATGATATATTAATGTTGATTTAATCAACTTGTTTCGAACATATAATTCTGTTATGACTTTCACAAAAATCATATATCAAATAGTGTCAAAATTGACACAAAATAGTTTTTAAATCAAATATTATATTATTAATTGTTATTTTGTTCCTATAAATCTAAGCTTCGGCCAAATAACTTAGATAAGGATATATATATTAATAATAAACAATTTGGGGTTCGTTTGGCATGTTATAGTAAGTGTATTAACCATATAGTGAAAGAAAACAAAAAGACACGGTAAAAGTTAAATTAATTAACTTAGAGTTAAATTTAATTGATAAGGTTAAAATAATACCCTAAACTTGTCTAAATCCTATTGGTTGATAGGATTTCGACGCATCCCCACTTTAGCTTCGAAATAAGACCCTTTGGAACCATTATAAACCGATTTTGACTTTAATATAAAATAATATTTTGAGACATTCCTAAGGTGCCCCTCTCCGCCCTTATAAAAGGGCACCTCTTCCCCCTCCTCCTCACACCAAATTGAGCACTCAAGCTCGGCCAACCCCTGCCGTTTTCTCCTCTCCACTTCCCTAGAATAATCCTAGAGGTCCTGGTCTTCTTAAAAAACTAATCTTAGTTCCTAAGTGGAGGATTCAAAGAGGCGTTCCAAAGAAGAGGTAATATCCATTACCGATCTTTTCAATTTCTTTCTTCTTAAACTTGTTCTTCTTTAGTTGTTTCATAATAAAGTAATAACATCAGTATTACTTACATACTGATATGTTATTATAAATATGAAACAACCCTAATTCACCTTCTATCCATCCTACGGAAAAATGAAATCACCGAGCGTGCGTACGTACAGAATACCGTCTCCACGCCGTGGTGTAATCTATTTTCCACCATCACTTTACAAGGATGGGTATAATGGTGTAATGAGAAACTATTTATGATTATTATAAAGTAATATTGATACTTAAATAATATATATATATACTCCAATACAATTCCACGATCATATGAACGATATCATCACTCGTGCGTACGTACGGAATACCGTCTCCACGATGTGAAGCGACTCGTTCTACATGATCATCATTACATAGTAATTATATAAATGAATTGAATGAATAAATATGATATATGTTACACTAATACCATTCTGGATATAAGGTATCTATAACCTTAAAATAAGAATAAGAATTTATTCGGCAAAACACGCATAAGAACAAAAGGTAATAAAGACCCGAGTAACAAGTAACAATGAAATATTACTAATAAGAAGCTAAGAATATGACCATATATGATATCATATCAATATGTATGATTCTGGAATAAGTCAATAACATTATTTAAACCATTATACAAGAGCTTCGGACACGTACAAAGCAAATTGGACCTAAGGTAAGGGAAATATCACAATCTCATTTTTATCCGAGATTGTTTATTCGTAAGTATTTACTGGGGTGTATTTTATCATCCACATCCATGTTTCATCAAAATGTAATATTATTTCCATCCACCTACAATTGTTTAAATCCATTTTTACCCTTCGGTTAGTTTTTAGTAATATGTATGAAAGGAATCTTTTGTCGTACGAGGTACTTTTTGACTTTTCCGACAAAAGTACGAAGAATGTTTTTTTAACTTATACGGCATGAATGGATTTTTAAAACATTATTTCCAAGAAGATTCCTTTAAAAGTTTTCAAGTTTATTTTTAATCAAATTATTTTATTTTAATGTCGTATGACATGTTATGAAAGGAAAAATGTTTTTGAAGTAGAAAGGATATTTTCCTCAAGAATGGAGTTCAAGTATTTTATCAAAATTATTTTCCATCTAAGATAATAAAAGGGTTCTGTTTTTATCCCTATTATTACATGGATTTGATTATGTTGTGATGGAAACATTTTTATGAATTCCTTTATCTTATATGAATTGTTTTATGATGTCATGTTGTTTAAGAATCCCATTTTTATTACATGGGTTACACTATGATGTATGGTTTATGATTATGTGGCACACATAAGAAAGGATTTGTTATAAGATGGGTGGGACCAATATCTCCCTCCAATGCATTGGGTAAAGATTTTATATCTCATGAGATAGACATGGCTGGAATGGTAGGTTATACCGGTTTAGTGAAACAGGATTGGAACGAGGGTGACTCGATTCAGAAAGGGACTTTGTCCACTAAGATAGTCTTGGCAATGAGTCATGACTAACAAGAAATGAATTTCTATGATTATGTGTGCATGCCAAAAAGTTTCAAGTTTCATGTTATGATTATGGGGATCTCATTTTCACTTCTATGATTTGTTCCATGTTAAGATATTATGATCTCTTTTGCAGGTTATGTTTTTCAAAAAGATATGATATGATTTTTATTTCCTTTATTTTCCCTTGCTGAGAATTTGAGCTCACCCTTTTATGTTTTCTTTTCCCCAGGTCAGGAAGATGGATATTAAGTAGAATATACTAAAAGGGACCCTAGATATGATGAAATAAATGGGAGACACTGTAGAAGATTTATGAACCAGTTGTTTATGTTTCCCAGTTTCTAAAGACACTATACCTATATGGTCCTTTGTGGTTTTGTCATATGTTGTAATAAGTGTGCTTCAATTTTGAAGTATTAACAATGTATGTAAAGTATGGGTCGTTATAGTTGGTATCAGAGGAAAGGTATAGTCAACCTTTGGAAACTAGGATGTGAAAGCCTTAGTAAGAACCCTATGGATAAGTCTAAGAATAGAACACAATATTAGTTTTTTAGAAATGTCCTTGAATAACTTAGGATAAGACCTTAAGCATGGAAATTTTATTCTTGAATTATGTGGTTTTCCTATTATAATTAGTGTTGCTCACACTATTCTTCTTGGTTTTAGTCAATGGCTGGAACCTGAAGGAACCGTGTTAATGCGGAATGTGATGGGAAATGAAATGATTGTCCCCCTGAGCAACCAAACGATATGGGAGCTGGAATGCAAAATCTTGTAGCCATGCTCACACAACTTTCTCAAGCTATGAATCATGTTGGACTTCCAAACGAGCAAAGGAAGGAGCAACATTCTGTTGAATCCTTCATGAGGCAGCGTCTACCTTCTTTCAGCGGGTCTACTGATCCATTAGTTGATGAACAATGGATTAGTACTACTGAAAAGATATTTTCAGTTCTTCAATGTTCTGATCATGATAAATTCATCCTAGCACTGTATCGTTTGGAAGGAGATGCTGATCAATGGTGGAATCTTATTAAGAATACGAGGCAAAGGGATGAAATTGAGTCTATGGAATGGGACGAGTTCAAGAACTTATTTTTCAATAAATACTTCCCCCGTATTCTCCGAACAAAGATGGAGAAAGAGTTCCTTGAACTGAAGCAAAGGGATGATGAATCTGTTAGTATCTATGAAGCAAATTTTACAAGACATGCAAGGTACGCTTCTGGTATTATTATCCAACCTGAGAGTAAGATCGATCGATTCTTTAGTGGCCTAAAACAAAGTCTTCGAAGGGCGTTAGCCATAAGGGACTTCAATAGCTACGAGGAAATCGTTCGATGTGCTCTCAAAGTCGAGATGGAGATTGGAGTAACCCATCAGTCATATGGGTTTGATAAGAAGAGGAAGATGGAATTCAAAGAAAAATCTAAAGAGCACACGGAAAAGAAGATGAGCTTTTCCTTATGCTCAAAGTGTGGAAAGAAACATGGAGGGAGTAATCTTAAAGGGACAATTAAATGTTTTAAATGTGGAAAAGAAGGTCATCGGGCATTTGAATGCCGTGATAATGGGAAGAAGATGTCTAATGACGCAAACAAAGGAAGGGATACACAGAATGAACCTACTACACTTCAATGTTTCAAGTTCAAGGAGATGGGGCATTATGCCAATCAATGCCCAAATCCAAGTGTTGATGATGATGGTGGACGTCAACAAAATCTTAAGGCTAAAGACAAAGGAAAGTCACATGCAATTTCTATCAGCGATGTGGAGTACGATAACGAAGTGGTGAAAGGTACACTTACCGTCCACTCTAAAGTAGCAAATGTTTTATTTGATTCTGGATCCACCCACTTTTTAATTTTTAAAGAATTTTCTAAGGGTATCACCGTATTACCTCAACAATTAGATGTTGAGTTAGCTGTGACAACACCTAATGGCGCAACAGTCGCATCAAAAGTTTATAATTCTTCTCCGATCGAAGTTTGTGGGAATGTGCTTCCTGCAAATCTTGTGATCCTTCCTTTAGTGGAATTTGATGTGATTCTTGGCATGGATTTGCTTTCTCTACATGGACCTCATATCAATTGCCAAAGAAGGGAAGTCACATTTCATATTCCAGATCAATCTACGATCGTATACCAATGCAAGGATGAACATAACCTTCCAGTGGAAATTTCTTCCATCTTATGGGTATTGATTCCACTAAATGAAGGTTATTTATCTCAAATGGTTGGTGAGAAACTCACGATTAAGAATATGTCCATTGTACGGGAGTTTGATGATGTCTTTCCGAAGGAATTACCGGGTCTTCCACCAAATCGTGAAGTTGAGTTTTCAATAGAACTCGTACCGGGCACTTTTCCAATTTCAAAGACACCTTATAGAATGGCCCCAATTGAGTTGCAGGAATTGAAGAAGCAAGTCCAAGAGAATCTTGATAAGGGATTCATACTCCCTAGTGCGTCACCTTGGGGAGCACCTGTTCTATTTGTTAAGAAGAAATATGGATCAATGGGACTCTGCATTGATTATCAAGAACTTAACAAGATCACTATCAAGAACAAATATCCTCTCTCATGCATTGATGACTTATTTGACCAACTACGCGGAGCTCAATACTTTTCCAAGATTGATCTTCGTTCAGGGTATCATCAATTAAGGGTCAAAAGGGAGGATATACCAAAGACGGATTTCCGTACAAGGTATGGACACTATGAATTTATAGTGATGCCATTTGGTCTTACTAATTCCCCTGCAATCTTCATGGATCTAATGAATAGAGTCTTTAGAGACTATCTTGATCAATTTGTGGTAGTCTTTATAGACGATATTCTTGTCTATTCAAAGAGCAAGGAAGAGCATGAAGATCACTTGAGAATTATATTGAAGACCCTGAGAAAGGAGAAGATTTATGCCAAATTTACCAAGTGTGAATTTTGGCTTCAAAAAGTTGCATTTTTGGATCACATAATCTCAAAAGAGAGGATATCTGTGGATCCAGCAAAAACAGAGGTTATCGAAAGATGGTCGAGACCAACAACAGTAACTGAGATCCGAAGTTTTCTTGGTTTGGCTGGATATTATCGACGTTTTGTAAAAGATTTTTCACGATTATCTAATCCACTCACCAAGTTGACTCGGAAAGGAGTTATGTTTGTCTGGACAGAGGAATGTGAAGAGAATTTCAAGGAGTTGAAAAGAAGGTTATCCAGTGCACCTGTGCACACACTGCCTTGTAGTGGAGAAAGGATTGTGATCTACAGTGATGCATCCAAGAAGGGATTGGGGTGTGTTCTTATGCAAAATGATATGGTGATAGCTTATGCCTCACGACAGTTGAAAATCCATGAGCAAAATTACCCAACACATGATTTGGAGTTGGCTGCGGTAATCTTTGCATTAAAGATTTGGAGGCATTGCCTTTATGGTGAAAGGTTTGATATTTATACTGATCATAAAAGTTTAAAGTATATTTTCACACAAAAGGAGTTGAATATGCGTCAAAGAAGATGGTTGGAGCTGATTAAGGATTATGACTGCTCAATCCATTACCACCCTGGGAAAGCAAACAAGGTGGCAGATGCATTAAGTCGACAAGACCATGCTAGTTTATCCATGATGAGGATCAAAAAAGATCCAATATTTATGGATTTACAAAGGATGGATCTTGGAATTATAATGGAAGGGGAAAAATATTACCTTTCTCAAATGAATGTTCAACCATCTATACATGTGAAGATTAAAGAGGCACAGAAAGAAGATGTCGAGTTACAAAAGAAGGTGAGAAATTTTCCTGAATTCAACCTTGATTGTGATGGGATAATAATGTTCAGGAATCGGGTTTGTGTTCCTCCCATCCTCGAATTAAAGAAGGAGCTGCTGGATGAGGCTCATAGTTCATCATTCTCTATTCATCCTGGAAGCACGAAGATGTATAGGGACCTGAAAGAGTACTTCTGGTGGGATGGCATGAAAATAGATGTTGCTGAATATGTCTCTCGATGCTTGGTTTGTCAACAAGTTAAAGCTGAGAGACAGAAGTCTAAGGGGATGTTACAACCATTACCCATACCCGAATGGAAATGGGAAAACATCACTATGGACTTTGTCACAGGACTTCCTAAAACATCCAAAGGCAATAATGCTATTTGGGTCATAGTTGATCGTCTTACAAAGTCTTCACACTTCATTCCTATTAGAGAGGATTTCTCTCTAGATCAGCTTGCCAGGATATATGTAAAGGAAGTGGTAAGATTGCATGGATTACCAATTTCTATTATATCTGATCGGGATCCGAGATTTACCTCGAAGTTCTGGCGAAGTCTTCAGCATACTCTGGATACAGAGTTGAGTTTCAGCACTGCTTATCATCCTCAGACAGACGGTCAGTCTGAGAGAACAATTCAAACCCCAGAAGATATGTTGAGAGATTTCTCTATGGATTTCAAAGGAGGTTGGGATCAACACCTACCTTTGGTGGAATTTTCTTATAATAATAGCTTTCACTCCAGTATTCAGATGGCTCCTTATGAAGCTCTCTATGGAAAGAAATACAGGACTCCAACTTCCTGGGATGAAGTTGGGGAAAGAAAGCTATTAGGACCTGATCTCGTTGATGAAATGGCAGAAAAGGTCAGATCTATTCAACAACACATAAGAGCAGCTCAGAGTCGACAGAAATGCTATGCCGACAATCGAAGAAAAGACCTAGGGTTTGAAGTGGGCGATAAAGTGTTCTTACGAATATCTCCCTGGAAGAGGGTTATGAGATTTGGAAAGAAGGGGAAGTTGAGCCCTAGATATATCGGTCCTTTCGAAATACTGGATCGTGTTGGGAAGGTAGCTTACCGTTGGCGCTTCCATCGAATCTCTCTCAAGTTCACGATGTGTTCCATGTATCTCTCCTGAGAAAGTACAAACCAGATCCTTCACATGTACTCAGCTCAGAAGTTGTACCGATGGAGCAAGATCTTTCTTATGAAGAACAGCCGATAGAGATTCTGGATCGTAGCGAAAAAGTCCTACGAAACAAGACCACTCTCTTGGTGAATGTTTTATGGAGGAACCACCAACTTGAAGAAGCTACATGGGAGCTTGAGGATATGATGAGGGAGAAGTATCCTCATCTGTTTGTTACAAAGTGACGAATTTCGAGGGCGAAATTCTTTTTAAGGGGGGTATAATGTAACACCCGAGACTTTTATGTTACATAAATCATCAAAGGAATATTTTTCTACACAACACTTTCTTGGATTTCTTTACACACAATCGCGACCTTCCTCGATAGCTTGCGTCATACGCAATACCGAGTTTCACTAAACGACGATATACTATTAAAATATTATTAAAACTAGCCGTTATGAATAGTAATAACAACTTTTTGAAATTTTAGAAATTTTATTTTTCAAAATGGACTTCATTTTTGGATTCGGAATACCGAAATTAGCCTAGGGTGAAATTTTGGTATTTTTCTGAAAACATTCAATTTTTGATGAATAGTGAAACCACTAAGTGGTAGGTCAAAAACTGCATTTTGCATAAAACTTAATTTTACCGCTTCTGTGAATGGAATTTCGAAAATTCGAGAGACACGGTTAATATCAAGGACTAAAATGTGGTTCAATGAGATGGAAATAATTTTTTGGTGAATAGTAACTTTTTACCTTTTTTACCGCGGTTAATAATAAATAGGGTAATTAAGGGTAAATATGATATTACTATTACCCTAACACATGTCCTAATTCTATTGGAAAAGTGTAATTCGACCAAAAACAAACTTAGGAATAAAATATGACCATTTAGGCCCACTTGGATTAGATTAGGGCATTTATTATTAATTTATTTAAAGAAGGGTTAAAATAGTTAAAATCAAAGTTTAATAAGTAAATCATTTTTAATATAGGGTTATACATAAGATAAATTCGACTATAAATATTCATTAGAAAGATAAAAAGATTTCCTACATAATGGTATTTTATTTGTAATTTTTAGACATTAAATAATTTAATTTATTTATGACACAATGATGATACAGTAATTATCTTATTAATGAAATATTGAAATAATTGATGTTATAAACACCAAAATAAATGTAATTTGAGACTTTTTATGAATTAAAATAATTTTCTAGGTTACTATGATATATTAGTGTTGATTTAATCAACTTGGTTTGAACATATGATTTTGTTATGACTTTCACAAAAATCATATATCAAATAGTGTCAAAATTGACACAAAATAGTTTTTAAATCAAATATTATATTATTAATTGTTATTTTGTTCATAAAAATCTATGGTTCGGCCAACTAACTTAGATAAGGATATATATATTAATAATAAACATTTTGGGATTCGTTTGGCATGTTATAGTATGTGTATTAACCATATAGTGAAAGAAAACAAAAAGACACGGTAAAAGTTAAATTAATTAACTTAGAGTTAAATTTAATTGATAAGGTTAGAATAATACCCTAAACTTGTCTAAATCCTATTGGTTGATTGGATTTTGACCCATCCCCACTTTAGATTCAAAATAAGACCCTTTGTAACCATTATAAACCGATTTTGACTTTAATATAAAATAATATTTTGAGACATTCCTAAGGTGCCCCTCTCCTCCCTTATAAAAGGGCACCTCCTCCCCCACCTCCTCACACCAAATTGAGCACTCAAGCTCGGCCAACCCCTGCCATTTTCTCCTCTACACTTCTCTAGAATAATTCTAGAGGTCCTGGTCTTCTTCAAAAACCAATCTTAGTTCCCTAAGTGGAGGATTCAAAGAGGCGTTCCAAAGAAGAGGTAATATCCATTACCGATCTTTTCAATTTCTTTCTTCTTCAACTTCTTCTTCTTTAGTTGTTTCATAATAAAGTAATAACATCAGTATTACTTACATACTGATATGTTATAATAAATATAAAACAACCCTAATTCACCTTCTATCCATCCTACGGAAAAATGAAATCACCGCGCGTGCGTACGTACGGAATACCGTCTCCACGCCGTGGTGTAATCTATTTTCCACCATCACTTTACAAGGATGGGTATAATGGTGTAATGAGTAACTATTTATGATTATTATAAAGTAATATTGATACTGAAATAATATATATATATACTCCAATACAATTCCACGATCATAGGAACGATATCATCACTCGTGCGTACGTACGGAATACCATCTCCACGATGTGAAGCGACTCGTTCTACATGATCATCATTACATAGTAATTATATAAATGAATTGAATGAATAAATATGATATATGTTACACTAATACCATTCTGGATATAAGGTATCTATATCCTTAAAATAAGAATAAGAATTTATTCGGCAAAACACGCATAACAACAAAAGGCAATATAGACCCGAGTAACAAGTAACAATGAAATATTACTAATAAGAAGCTAAGAATATGACCATATATGATATCATATCAATATGTATGATTCTGTAATAAGTCAATAACATTATTTAAACCATTATACAGGAGCTTCGGACAAGTACAAAGCAAATTGGACTAAGGTAAGGGAAATATCACAATCTCATTTTTATCCGAGATTGTTTATTCGTAAGTATTTACTGGGGTGTATTTTATCATCCACATCGATGTTTCATCAAAATGTAATATTATTTCCATCCACCTACAATTGTTTAAATCCATTTTTACCCTTCGGTGAGTTTTTAGTAATATGTATGAAAGGAATCTTTTGTCGTACGAGGTACTTTTTGACTATTCCGACAAAAGTACGAAGAATGTTTTTTTAACATATACGGAATGAATGGATTTTTAAAACATTATTTCCAATAAGCATCCTTTAAAAGTTTTCAAGTTTATTTTTAATCAACTTCTTTTATTTTAAAGTCGTATGACATGTTATGAAAGGAAAAATGTTTTTGAAGTAGAAAGGATATTTTCCTCAAGAATGGAGTTCAAGTATTTTATCAAAATTATTTTCCATCTAAGATAATAAAAGGGTTCTGTTTTTATCCCTATTATTACATGGATTTGATTATGTTGTGATGGAAACATTTTTATGAATTTCTTTATCTTATATGAATTGTTTTATGATGTCATGTTGTTTAAGAATCCCATTTTTATTACATGGGTTACACTATGATGTATGGTTTATGATTATGTGGCACACATAAGAAAGGATTCGTTATAAGATGGGTGGGACCTATATCTCCCTCCAATGCATTGGGTAAAGATTTTATATCTCATGAGATAGACATGGCTGGAACGGTAGGTTATACCGGTTCAGTGAAACAGGACTGGAACGCGGGTGACTCGGTTAAGAAAGGGACTTTGTCCACTAAGATAGTCTTGGCAATGAGTCATGACTAACAAGAAAGGAATTTATATGATTATGTGTGCATGCCACAAAGTTTCAAGTTTCATGTTATGATTATGGGGATCTCATTTTCACTTCTATGATTTGTTCCATGTTAAGATATTATGATCTCTTTTGCAGGTTATGTTTTTCAAAAAGATATGATATGATTTTTATTTCCTTTATTTGCCCTTGATGAGCATTTGAGATCACCCTTTTATGTTTTCTTTTCCCCAGGTCAGGAAGATGGATATTAAGTAGAATATGCTAAAAGGGACCTTATATATGATGAAATAAATGGGATACACTGTAGAAGATTTATGAACCAGTTGTTTATGTTTCCCAGTTTCTAAAGACACTATACCTATACGGTCTTTTGTGGTTTTGTCATATGTTGTAATAAGTGTGATTCAATTTTGAAGTATTAACAATGTATGTAAAGTATGGGTCGTTATACTATACACTATTGAAATATGATAAAATCATTATAATAAGGCTAATCCCTGCATCATTAATATAAAATACAATAGTGAAACATATCTGGTGATGAGGGAGAAATAAAAACCTATTGAGGGAGGTATTCATTTATAAATCCCAAATTGATTCAACTTTTTTTTCAAATAAGTTCATTAAAAATAATAGTAGTTCTCAAACATGATTATTACTGTAGAAACTGCCTCCCTAAAGGTTTTAGCCTCCCATTAGTATGATATTTTGTTTTGTACTGTTATTACCGGTTCATTAACGATTCATCCTTAATCCTGTTAATATATTTTCAAATAAAATATTATTATCATCAACTCACCATTAAAGTTATCCTTATTTTTCACCTTAATAAGAATGTCTTGTGTGGATGTATCTCTGACTATATTCGGATGTATTCTTATTTTAGGGTATTGGACACAAAGATGATCATCAACAATTACGTCAATCCCTTCTCACTTAAATATCCTTCTATGATATTAAAATATCATAGCATCCTCTTTTTAATTAAATGAACAAATGATGATAGATTCATCAAAATCTATTCTCCGTTCTATACATGATATTTTGATAGTAGTGGTATTTTATTTCCTCATAGACTATTTTTGTTTTATTTTCCTATATCATTTATATTTAAATATTTCATTAATATTATTCAAATATTATTTCCAAAATTTCACTTTAAAAAACTCTTTTATTTTTGGCATTATCTTATCTATTGAATTATCATTCAATTCCAGTCAAGGTCGTCCTTTTTAATTCTCATTGAGACATGAATTTCTTACATTCTCCATGGGACTTCAAGATTATAAATTTTTATTTTTCAACATTCCCTACAACTTTTTATTTGAATTTATCCATTTGTGTATGGGATTATGAACTTATAAGAAATTAACATACCTTTTATAGAATGTAACTCTTCCAAAACTCAATTTTATTCTTCATATAGATATTTTTTGGTTTTATCTTGAATCAAAATAATTATAATATAGTTGTGAAATTTAAATAATCATGATCATATTAAAATTATTGTCTAATTGAATTCATAATTTTAAAAAATACAGTACTTTATAAACTATAAAATAATTGTGAAAAAGAAATTTTTATAGGAATTATAAAGTGTTACAATCACCCTATAATTTTGTTTAGTGGTATTATAAAATATAATGCTTTATAAAATTGTAAAGTCATACATGCGTGAAGGAATTAATCGATTACTTATGGAATTTCCTATAAAATAACCTAAAATTATTACATAAAACCTCTCAGACTCAAACTTCAACTAGAGCCTTACATACCTAGTAAAATGTCGTATAACAAAACATAGATGTATTAAGCTAGAAAACCTAAATTATTGCATGAAGTATTAATGTCAAACATGATTCATCAAAAGCTTATAGGCTTATAAGTTTCCATTTTCCCTCTCATTTATAAAAATTATAGAAATAATATTTCATCAAAACCCTTTCAAACATACATAGTGATTCTTTAAACACTTAAACTCTTATCAAAAAATCATCCATATAAATTACTCAATTATTATTTTTTCAATTAGTGATCCAGGGATGGGTTTTCTAAAACATATAAAATTCCATAAAACTCCATGATATCTATTACAATTTACACTCAGGTCAATAATCTCACCATTATTATATCTATTTAGTATCCAATGAAACATGTTGTAGAAAAAATTCCTTTAACCATCAATACATTTCATTATCTTTTATATTATCCCAAACAATTGTTACAGTTTTGGTGATGCTACTTGAATATATTTTTATATGTTGAAAAATATGAAAATAAACATTGACATTCATTCTTCATATATTTTAATTCATTTTCATGAGTATACAATAGTTATATATTCTATTACTAGTTTCCAACTCAATCTAACACATTAAATGAAAATTTTATTTTCAACATCTAATTATCATGGAAGCCTCCCATATTATAAAATTATAATATATGTGTGGTAAATTCAATATACCTATTATAGAATTGATTTTAATACCTCCAAACACCTCTTATGTCATAATTTATGTTATTTTTTATTCTCTCCTAAATGAATATAAATAGAATGTTTTATTCATGGGTTGGTTCTATCTTATTAATGATTCTTTTAGAACATATTTTTAGAACACACAAGTTATAAATTAAAACCTATACCAGTTTTTGAGATATAGGTGGATTCAAATGTTGTTTTAGTAAGGATACTTTAGAAAATTAACTCTATGTATATAGAGGGTAAGTTGATTCTGAAAAAAGTTAAAAAATAAGGTGATCAATATATTACAAAATTTTTCATGATTGTGATAATATTAATTATTTTATCTTTGTGAGGGGTATTTAAACATTTTCATAATGAATATTTCATATATTATACACATATAAAAAACACATTAATAGGTTAAAGTGAATGACATATGAAACCACACTTCTATTAGGTTTTCATTAATTAAACCCCCATTATAAGCATGTTTAATTATTCAATAAAATGGAATTTAAGTGTGCCTAACATAAATCACCTCTATTTTTTCCTAGAAGATATCCAAAATCCTGATTTACAATAATAAATACCTAACAATCCACTCTTCTTATTTTTTTCTCTATTAGGGGATGCACTCCAATGTTATTCAAAACGTAATTTTTAATATTACATTATAGAAATATTCCTATGGATGTATTCAGTGATGAAATCTCCCATTTATCTTCCCCTTAATTTATTTCTTTCAATTCCATGTATGTTTGTTAAAAAAATAAATAAAAATAATTAAGACAGTAAAGAGGGATTTTCCTTGATCCTTCAGTAGTAGATTCAAGGATGTGAAATATATATAAAACTAGATCTTTCATTATATATATGTTTGATATTGGGTGATATCTTCGTTATAGTTAAATTTTTTCTTTTCCAATTCTATACTCCCTTGTGTATTATGGTCTTGAATGTATTTTAAACTTTATCCTTTTATAGAATGGTCTTGTTTACATTTTATAAAAATGAACATTCACCCACTGGTGATTTACATTTTTCATAAATCTTTTTCATTATATATTCTTGAGTTGGAAATATAGTGATATATAATTGAATTTTTAAAAATTTTATTTCCCATTCCATATTCAACTTTTCTTTCATCATTTGAAATTACATAATTTCTATTGTAAGTTTCACTTCATTGTAATTCCTATTGAGTTTTAACTATCATTCTAGTTGTTAAAAACTTGTTATAATAAATAGTTAATATTTACTTCTTAACAAATTATTTTTCATAGAGATTCCATTTAGTTTCTTTTTAATTTTTATTTTACCCATTTTGGACACATGTTTACATTATCCTCAAGAATTTATTTTTAGAACCCATATTTCTACATTATTTATTTAATTATAACTTTAATATTCTATTTATAATGTCCCATAGTGTTTCCCTTTCTCCCAAAGGAGAATTATTTATTCATTGTTTGAAAATCCATATAAGAATTATATTAATATATATTGAGAGTGATTTTCTATTCATTTTTCTTCCAAGAAGACATGTCTTCATTTTCTGGTTTCCTTAATTATTTTGTTCGAATAATTTCATTGAGAATGAATTTTTTAATAGTAGTAACATACCAAAACTAATCCTAATTATTAATATTATATTTATATAAAAAATGTCATTAAATTATTAAAATATTTTTTGAAAATACAAATTTTTATTATTTTATGGAGTATGATTCAATACAAAATATTTTCCTTTATCATATTTTATAATTCAAATTAATATTTTCATTTTAGGTATTTATATGTGCAAATAGTTTTGCAGAATGTGGTTTCCATGTCCACAAACATTAGACAAACTCCAAAAATATCTAGTAAATCATTTTATCCTCACCTTTATTTCAATGTTTCATGATTTTTATTCTTATGGACCTTGTTTTTTTCTTTTTGGACACCAATAATAACCCTTGTTGGGTTGATATTATTTTTGTTTATTATATTTTTTATCCTTGGTGATTTATTTAATATTAAATAATTTTCTCCATATAAATATGCCCATTTTTTACATGAAATATTTATATAAAAGCAAGATCTTGTTAGTACATAAAATAATTTCTTAGTAATGGGTTACCTTCCTCTTGGATAATGATAATGATTGATCTATTAGTCATAAAAAAACCTTTGTCTATCAATATGAGTACCTATTAATGGAAAAAAATTAATAATATTGAGTGTAATAATAATTATGTTCAATAATTTGGGAATTTCAAACTTTTATTGATTCAATAATTCTTAGTTTTACCGCAAAATCAAGAAACAATATATCATGGGAGTTATTTTTATCCCCAATAGTTATCTATATTTCTTCCCAAAAATTCTTAAAGATATTGATTTGATATTTATTATTTTATTAATAGTTCTTATAAATAGTTATAAAAAATATTTTTTTGTTTCATCTTTGACCACCGTTTGTTAATTCATTGCACTAGTTGAGGATTTATTCAATTTTATCAGTGTACATATTAATTATTCAAGAAACATTTATAGTACCACATTCTTAAAATAATAATTTTTGATATTTTTCATCAATAAATTAAATTATTCAATTAAAATATATTATTTATTGTTCAATTCCTTTCAGAATTTCTATTGGGGAATTTCTCTTTCAGAATTTTATTCTAAGTGCGTCCAAAATTTCATTAATTAATTCTTTTAGATGTGGTTATTCAATAAATACTTTCTTAAAAGACTATTGATATATTTTAATAAATCAGTATTATCTTTAATAGAATATAATTAATTTGGAGGGAATATATATTCAAATTATTTTAAATTGTCATCGTATATATATACATTATAACATGATCATGATTCTTTTAAAGGATCTCTTTCAACAGTGTTGATTGATACATTCTTAACATAATCATAAAATTCTTGCAGTAATTGATCATTAGATTCTTTTGAAATATTTCTCTACTTATCTCTATATCCCTTTAATTTTATTCTTTAGGTATTTAACTAAAACAAATGTATTATTTTCAATAGAAGGTGTCATTATTTTTTCAATATGAGGCATCCCGAAAAATTCTTGAAATATACACTTAATATAATCTTTTAAAAAACGAGTTCAAAATATATCTAATAATAGATATAATTGGCCAAATTTTATACCACAGGATGTCCCCAATGGTAATTTTAGGACATTGTGGGTGGTTATTGGGGGTAGGGGTGGTATGGGGGGAAGGGTGAATCATTATACCAATATATGAATTGATTTTATCTTCTTCGGGTTAAGAGTTATGGATCAATTATTTAACTCCCACCACTTATATCCTCCAGAAAATTATAATTAAACCAGAACACTATCACACAACTATTTATATAGTTATAACTTGAATGCCAACTCTAAGAAAAGTTTGGTCTTAGTTCCAAGACAAAGATTAATAACTAAATATGGTAGAGTGATTACAATAGAGTGTGGTATATGATCATATTAGAATCATGTATAATTTTATAAGTGCATTACCAATGTTTTATTAAAGATAAGGTTAGTGTTATTACTTGGGTATTGTGGTGTTAACACCTCCCTATTGTTCTTAATCCTTTCAATATTATAAAGACATTGTTTATATTAACACCACTGGTACATAAATGTTCATTACTTGAAATAATCAAAATGACTTAAATTTAAGAAATATAATTAGAAACTCCCCATACAAGTTTTCCTTATTTCTTAAATCAGTGAGACTGATCATTTGAAAAGTATTATTATTATACCATGTTATCCTCTAATTTTTGGAGTCTCATTACAAAGATGATTGATGATAGCAGTTTTATTCCCTTCCCATATAAATATCTTTATACGGTTTGAGAATAACTTAGTCCCCTTATATAAATTTTTCAACATATCGGTTCTCCTAAATGTGTAAGGTTTTCTTCATTGATTCACATATGTTCCTATTATTGTACATATATTAGATTACCACATATTCTATTTTTTATTCCATAACACTATATTATGTTACGTTATAAATATTGTTTTAGTATTTTTAATATAATCACATATGGTATACCACCAATAATTTTGGTAAGAACATACCTTTTGAATTCCCATTAATATCCTATAAAAGTGAACAATTTTAATTTCTTTTTATACTCTTATTGTTTCCCTTATCCATGATATATTAAAATTTTCACTTCTTTTTCTACAAAAATACCAAAACTACTAATTTCAATTAATTAATTTGTGTATGATATCATGCACATCATTTAATATGGAATGTAATTCTATGGTGTGGAACCATTATTGAATTCTAGGTTCTTCCTTAACCAGATCATAATTTATATCATCTTAAATCATTAAAATTAAAATTTAATTGTGATATTCAAATCATAAAGATCATAATCAAATAATCAATTTATTTAATTAGAAATTATTCATAATTCATAATTCTATAAATTCATAAATAATACAATATAATATATTTTCATAATACTCATAATGTCTTACCAACTAACTATGAAAGTCATACAGTGAAACAAAATGACAAGTGCTCAACAGAATTGTTGTATATGGTTGAAAAGATGTATTAGATGTTGTGTTTAACTGTTTTATAGAGTCTCTAGTTTTGGAAAACTGTGATTTCATGTACTATCAATGGAAATCTGATGTGACTAATATAATTCCATATGGAATGACTTCAAAGTCTGACATGATACCTCTTAAAGAAGTGCATGAACTAAATGACATACATGAACATTGTACATTCATATAGAGTTGTATGAAAGTATTATAGGAGAAACATCAACTTCAAACATGAACACTTAAACTTATACCTATTTCATTAGGGTCTTATAGATTCAGACATACCCATTTTAATTTTTCAACAATGAAATTCCAAAACATCTCAAATAGATTTAGAACACCTTAAATAATAATAGGGATTCCGAAAACACATAAACTAATGTAAAAAACATCTAAAAGAATGTACTAACATGATAAACCAGTTATTATAAATTATCTCCATTAATAGTTTCTCAAACACTTGGAAATTTTCTTACAACTCTTTGATATAATTTAGGTTTTGAACTATGGTATCCAATCTCTTTATTTTGAAAACATTAAAATAACTTTAAAACATGTTATAGATAACAACGTTTCTTCCATCAAAACATGTATTTGAAATATATGTCAGTGTAAATAATTATCATAATAAGGGCACTGATACTTGAATTTTTATATGCATGCTCATCAAGTACCATGTTATCTTATATTTCATTATTCCATATATATTGTGGGATTCTTAAGAGTCATATAGGGATGTATAATCCTTCCCAAACTTAATATTCAATCCATCACACCCAATCCAATATAAATTGAATTATTTTCATCACAATGATATCCTCTATTATTGAGAAAAATTACAGTCTAGTGGTGTGAAATTATTATAATTCACCCTCACTTAGTGAAATAATACTATGCCTAGGGACTTCACAAAATATATCATCAAAAGTAAGAAATAATGGCAGAAAGATATTACGTTGAGTTATCACTTTATTTAGAAACACCACTAACCTCATAAATTGTAATGTTACATACATTTATTAATTTATTCATAACCATTTTTAGACTAATTTAAAATTTTAATAAATTTATTGTTATGTTTTATTCAATTATTAATATAATGTTGTTTGTATCCTCTATTTTGAGTTTATTTAGTCAATTGTTACAAAACTAGTAAGTGTAGTTGTAACCATCAAAGGCCACTATAAAATGGTTTTATTACCTCTATATGTTTCTTGGTGTAATAATTTTTTCATTATAGAAGTATTATATTTCAATACATTCGTATATAATTACATTTCATGAAATCATCTTTTTTTCTACAGATTATATGGTTTAAAATGTACTTGAATTTTAATATTTTATTTTTTTACTTCCTTTCCAATTTTATCCATATTGAACAATAGTGATTATTCTGTTTTTTAATATCCAATAATGGAATTAATTTTTCAGAATATATATTAAAGGAAAAAGTGAAAAATAAAATTACATTATTCACTTATATAATGTGAAACTATCATAGGTAAAATATTTTTCTAAGAGTACTTTAAATAGAATAGTTAATCTAGTAAATATCAGAGTTCAAAAAATATTAATTTATATTAAATACATTATTTTAAACAAAATTTTTACCAATTACATATATTAAATGAGTAATATATGAAATAAAATTGATCATGGGTTTCAAATCCATTAACTAGAACCCCGATTCACCTCCCCTCGATAGAGCCTAATGACTTTGAAGGAGTTAATTTTGACCACACTAGTGTCTTATAGACATGTATTAGAGATTTTAAGGAGTTATTTGTGTATATATTTTTCAATGTAAATAGTTTTTTAGTTTCTATAAAGGGATATTATAGTGGGGCTTACATATCTAAGGGGGAGAGGTATTTTAGAATAAAATATTGATAATTTTTTTAATAATGCCAAAGTATATGGAGTGTGTTTAATAATATTAATTTTAGTTGTGTATTTATTAAAAAAATAAGTTTATTTGACATTAAAAAAATCAATATTTATCTTGGGAATACTCGATAATTTGTAAATATTAAAATATATATTTTTAATTGAATTAAATATAACATATGTGTTGAAAATTATATATAGCTTTGGAAAAAAACTTTTTTATTTTTAACAAAATTATTTTAATATTTATGTAAATTTTAATTCATGAAAAACAATTATATTTTTTATTCGTATTTATATAAATATTATTTCACAAAGAATATTATATTATTAAAATCAATTCTTTTTTAATATTTAAAAAATTAAAATTTTAAGAAAAATAAAAAAATAAAAAAAAGTTAATTTACATGTGATAATTCGAAAAAATAATTCCATTTTATCAAATATAATTTCTATATATTATATATTTAATTTTTATGTGAAACCATACAATTCGAAGTCGTTTTTCCTCATATAAATAGTATTTATTTTACGTTGATTTATTTCATTTTTTTCATTCATATTTAATATATAAATGATCATTAGTTATTATATACCGTATAAGAAAACTAGTTTTGAAAATTAAAAAAATTAATTAGAATATAATTTTTTTGAATAGATAATTAAAAGAATGCATTATTAAAACCAATACCAATTTCTCATTTATGTTATACAATTTTATAAATTTAATTATAGAATTTATATATACTAATTTTACATAATGTAAATATCACATCTATGTGGTCTCTATTTTTCGGGTCAACTATTATTCCAAATGATCTATTACTATTCCAAAAATTTTATAATTACAATATTTCATATAAATATGCCTTATTAAGTTTATTATGTATACAACCAAAATTTTAATATATATATATATATCAATAATTAATTCTTATTTATTATAATTGTTTTTAATTTTACAGCATTGTTTACATATATTCTCGTTTTAGGAGACTCCATAGCACCAAAATTTCAAATTTTTATTATGATAATTGTATGTGATTATTTCTTTACTATAATAGTTTAAATTTTATTTATTATTTATTCTTTAATTTTTATTAGTTTATTTGGATGAAATAAAAATATGTTTCTTTTATTATTTTTTATGTATAATTTTTAATAGAAATTACACTACCCAATTAATTTTTGATGGTAATTTGTTATGTTTAAAAATTATAGGTCTTTATATTCTTCCCCCCTTTAGAAATTTCATCCAATAAATTTTATCTCAAAACCTATAATGATAATATATCTAGGTACCATTTTTTATTACTTCATTAAGATCCCATTTTTCCACTTCATACTTATGATTTATCAATAGTACATTGATAAGAAGAGTTATCATGTTTGTTAAATATTTATCCCTACAATAAAATGTATACAATTGATGCTCCCCACGAGAGTGATAATGATCCAACTATAACATATTTGAATTCATTACAAGATAATGATCTATTATAAACTTCATCAATAATGATACATGAAGAAATCATGTTCTAAAGATATTTTCCTTGAATGGTCAAGATGATAGGTCAAAACATCAACCTAATCAATAATGGCAAATGGGATTTTATACCTAGGAATCTAATTTCTATTATTCTGAATAATTATAAAACTCTTACATAGAGATATTCTAAGGAGTAAATTATCCCTAGCCTCAAAATCATTGTTTTTTAAACTACTATTATCATTGATTTTATAATGAATATGTGGTGCTCTTTTGTTTTGATGGATATATTGGACCTTTTCAATAATTCTGATAACAATTTTTTCCCATTATATTAATATATTTAAATTCATCCCATATAAGTTTTATTTCTACATTTCTTCCCATCGAGGGTCTTTATAGAGCTATATGATTTCTTGATTGATAACTATTGTTTATTGGAAGCTTGACTAGATGTATGTGTTAACCAAATACATAATTGACGTCTATAGAGAAGGATCTAAGAATTTCCAATAAAAATATAATGGCCCTTTCAAATTTAAAATTTTTATTTGGATCATAAGTCATACTAAATTTCAATTTTTTTAATTCCATTTAATGTCACCTTCCGGTGGTTGTGGTAAACATAATATCTCAATAGCGCATAATCAATAGTGGTGTTTGATGAAACATCACCACTTCTCTAAAATATTTATTAACAGGTTTATAATTTTATAAGACTTATTGAATGTATAGTAACCGTAAAGTATATTTAACACCCCAAAAAATAATTTAAAATCATAATAAACATTATTTATTTCTTAACACACGACACCGATCTTTAAGAGAGCTCCAATGTACTATAAAAATATTATGATTTAATAGTGACCATTATAACTTATCTATTAATTCAGTGATATGAATAGGAATAATTGAATTATGACAATAATTTATGAAGGTTTTATAAAATTAATATATACTTATTAATTCATAATAAATATTTACACAATTTTCTTGAATGTTGTTTTATGTTTTACAAATAATTTCATTGAAAAATGGTTTATTTACATTTTTTGTTGATATTATAAATAATTGAAACAAATTAATAAAATTTATTTTAAAATTTTATTATAATTTTTGAAATGTGCATTTCATAATTGAATTGGGAATAATTTATGGATTTTTTTTAAAGGTTTATTTTTGAGTGAATAATGTAAATGTTGATTTTATAGAAAAATGTCATTTATTTTCATGTATTTCCAAAGTAACATTTTTTCGAATTTATTTTTTCGAAATTTTTTTTTAATTTTTTTTTGATTTAATTTAATTAATTTATTCGGATTTGAATAAATTCTAAATTTTTATTTAAAAAAATTTTAATTCTTAATGATTGTTTTTCTAGAAAATTGTATTTCATCGCATTTTGTTGGTTATTTTTAAATATAATTTCTACCACATACTGGAACTAAATTTTTTAAAATGGTTTCCATAGTTGGAATCATTATTTAGATTTATTTAAATATATAAACTTTATTTTTTTTGTAATGAATACTAATGAGGGTAAATATTTACCACCACATTTAAGGGTAGATTGGGTTATGTATGGTTATATTTTATGAGTGTATTTTCTAATGTAACATCCAATATATGATAGAAATTCAATTTGTCTCCATTTTAACTGAAAAATACCTTAATATTTTTTATAGTAATGAATAATTATAAAATATCACCTTCTTCATTTAAATATATATGATTTGTTTTAACAGGGTAAGAAACAAGTCATTAATAGTTCAAAATGGATATTCTAAAAAAAATTTATTTTGGATTTTAAATTATGTTTATTTATATTTGGACATGATTACAGTAAATGCTTACACAATTCCAACATAATGCTTTTCAAAGAAGTATAAAAATCATGTAAATGATTTTTATTAATTTAAGAAGTAATATATTTTTTTGTGATTTATGACTTCATAATAATTTTATTGATAAATATGATTTATTATTGATTTGTTTAATGTTTATATTTGAACTATATTACTATCTTGATATTTTTTAAAATTCAATTACATGAATAGTCTAAAAAACATTAATGGTATTTTATGTTAAATAATACTTTATTTAATGATTAAATTTCATAAAAGTATTATTTTTTCCAATATAATGGGATATGGTATATAATATAATCTACTTTCTAATTATATGTCAATTTTCTATTTATTATAAATTTCATGACCCTAAAAGAGTAACAAACATTATTACGAAAGTAATTGTTAAAAAGGATAACATGAGGTAAAAAATAGATAATAGTTAAACAATAACCTAAAATTTTTCAAATTTTAATGAATGAGATTATTTAGCATTTTATTCAATGTATATTACAAATAGAACAATTTGGTGCTGCTTGAACAGGAAAAATAATATATATTAATTTTATACTTTACATAATTCCAATGGAACCCCTCACCTCTCTCATATAAATACACCACCCCTCTTCTCTTCCTCACACTTCATGAGGCTTGTAACTCAACCACTATCTACCCAAATCCATTGGTAACCTTCATCCCTATGACCTAGAGGCTATGAGATTATCAAAGGAAGAACCTAAAAGGACAGAGGAGTAAGGGAATTGTAGTCTTTCTACGAATAATTATAACTCTTATCTAAAAGCATTCATTTTATTTCTTTTTATAACACATTATATTTCTATAAAAATATGATGATATAATCACATAATACATTAAAATATAATGAAATGTTATTATAATTATTATATAACCCTTTTTCATCTCAATTTTTTAATTAACCCAACCCTAGTCTCCCATAACAAGTGGTGACTTTACTATATTGACACTTGATATAAGAAATCACATCCTAAAGGATGAGATAGTTTATTAGTATTGGTAAACTATATACATATTGAATTTCACATTTACCATTTTGAACATAAAATTAAATATAATATTTTATAAAATAACATCACCATCCCATTTATCATATCCTTACATTCAACTCACAAAAAAATCCTAGTATATTTGGGAATGTAATCATAATAATGGGTTAAACTCAGATTGATCAGTAAGGATATATAAACAGAGGAATTTAAATAAGTCATGATTGAAATGGAATTAAATGAAGGTTAATAATATAATTTCATAGAAATAATTACATGAGGATAAATGTATACATGGATATAAAATATATCAAATAATCATATCGACATCAATAAATGAGTTATTAGTGATCTAATGGATATTGTCAGAAATCTAAAAATTACCATTATGGAATCATTCTAAGACATCATAAACATACTGTGAAGGCCTCGTGACAAGACATATTTTGTAAATAGGTATGGCATCAGCCAAAAACATAAACATGTTTTTCTCAGGGGACATACTAATTCATCAAGGGGCTAGGGAATTTAAGGCCGACCCATCACTTAACGAGTCCAATTTATCCCTTATATGTATATATAACACAACATAATCAAATGGGTGAAAAATTAGTAATTATCCATATTGGAAGAACTAACAAATGAAATATAAATACAGATCCCAGTAAAACTGATTATAAACCATCTATAAAAATAGATTGAATGACAAACTAACCTAATAACCACAATAAATAATAATATTTTATAAATGTTGTTGATATATATTAGAATAATTTAAAAATTCCATCTATAAATTATTAAGAAAAATAAACTCTTCCTATTGAAATAATTTTTTTAAAAATTAAAAAATACAAAAGCAATTATTTTATTTGAAAACAACATTTTAATATTGTAAATGATTATTCAAATAAAATAGTATTATTGATAGAAGGAAAATCACTTAATTCTGTATAAGTAAAAAAACATTCCATTCAAAACATTTTTTAAAACCTAAAACCAAAGTAAAAATTTATTTAATATATCATTTTTAGAAATTTAAAAACATTTTTGAAAATATATTTATAAAAAATAGATACAAATGAAAAATATTCCCTTATAGGAAACTTAAACATAAGAATTCCCAAATAAAGATGATATTGGGAAATAAACCATTAATGCTCATGTTTCTTATGAAACATAATCTCTATGAAATAAATAAACTCAAATAAAAATTATATTACCATAAATAAAATTGTATTAATTATATAATATATCAAATGGGAATCATATAACCAATATAAAATAAATAAGTATTGAATATTTTATATATATCACAAAAGTAAAAGTGAGACAAGAAACTGTTACCTTAAGTATGATTTCCTTCATACTGGTCTAAATAACATGTATAACAAATATTGATTTGTTATGAATATATTAAATAAAAATAATTTCATATATCACACAATAAATTGATTTATTATATCCTTTTATCACACATTTATTAATTTTTTTATTAAAATTATTGTTTCGGGTGATAACATCATTGTTCACCATATATATTTTGGTTTGGTAGTTTTGGTCTTCAAACGTTGATCATGGTTATATATTCTCAAAAATATTAGTCTCTTTACCATTATAATTTATATTTATAATATACTTATTCATGTTCATCTGTAAAAGTTAAATATAGAAAAATTAAATACCCCATTAATAGAGATGGTGTTTCATATGTACAAAAGAGTTTTATTTCCATTTTTTGATGAATATAATTAAAGAATGGTAAATAATAATTATAATTTAAAAAATCATTATTATATAATATAAATGATATTTTTACATTAAATATTTTCTTATTACAATCCATATAATGGGTAAATGAAGAACGAATCACATCTCTTCATGGATGTGGTAGTCCACACATATGCACGAGTGGAAATATCGTTTTACGACATATTATAAGTAAGAAGGTTTAAATTATATTTTAATTACAGAATAATATTTATAACATAAATTTAATATGTATTCACAAGGTCATTATTTATAAATTTTCATGTGCAATGGCAATGAAAAAGGACTTACACCGCTATGTGGAGATGGTAAGCCGTACCCACACACTAATGATGTATTTTCTTTTCATAGGATGAAAATGATATGCTATATGGTTTTAAATAATTATAACAACATAATAATATATTAATGACACTGTATTTATCATGTTACTATTGGGATACCACTATATTAGGATGTAGAATGAGAAATAAACTTGAAGAACTAAGTAAAGATGATTAAATCTTCTTTAGAAGAATTCTTTTAGATCTTTTCTTAAGAGACCTCAGGTATATATTTTGGAATAACCGAAAACCTATAAAACATTTAATAATATGTTTATAAGATGAATTTGTTGTGTTTTGATTACATATATGGCTTAATGTGGTGTAAATTATTGATGGAGGAGGTTCCATTTTATATCTAAGGTGTGGGGTATTTATGGAATTGCTTAAAAATATTAAATTCAAATAATTCATTCTCAATCCAAATTCATAAAAATGGTCTGATATTAGTAACTATGGTTGGATATTGTTTTAATATCATAAAAAAATAAAATTTTGATTTGTTGTTGTGGTGTTTTGTACATTATGTTTTAGTTTAACCACATAGTTAGCGTATTTAAACACTAACCATAGTAACATAATTTTCACTATGAAAGGGTTATAATTTGACATGTAGAGTAAATATTGATTCATAAATGGAAAATTTATGTAATATTATACCATATGATACCTCGTTTTTCCATTTCAAATATTTTAATTATTTTAAAATTATTTAACGTAATTATATTTTGATAAAATATCCTTATTTAAAATTTTGATATTAATAATATAATTTGACATAAAAAAATTCAACAAGATGTTTTATATTGAATTTTTTTAATTTTAACATCACTAATATGCCATATTCCACAAAAACAATCGTGTAACACTATAATTCACTTAAATTATATGCCTTTTAATATTTTTAATATCATTTATTTAGTTTTGATTTTAATTCATAAGTAATGTCTTTGTGTTTTAAATGAATCTAAGGTAATTATATAATCCATAAAAATTATAAATAAATTATCACAATTAATAATATTTTATTATTCATAGAATTTACATTTTAGTTCGTTCAAAACTTGATATTTTCCTTATGTGGGCATATAATAGATATTTAAAAATAAGAGTGTGAAAGTTTGTATCTTTGACTGATTTATATATTATATTTTCCATTTATATGAAATTTTTATGTTATGAATACCAAATTGAAGCATAATAATATAAGGGTTGAATTATGTACTTTAAATAATAAAAATTATTAAAAATTATGACCATATCTATAAGGACCCATCCTTAAAACGTTACCTAAGATTGAATTTTAGTAAATAATATACATTATTACATATTAGGATATTTTTGAGTTTAGATTACTAGAGAATTAAGATACCTTACATATATAATATACCATAATCATACAATATGATACTACTAAAAACAGTTTCCATTTTTCAAAAAATATAAAACATTAAAACATAAGGTATGATTTCATTAACAACAATCCATATCAGACATCATGAATCCTTAATTTCTCTTTCCCATCCATATATACTACAATTAACATTTTAAAAACATGGGATGTGTATAGAATTCATTATGGTATATAAAGAGAGAAAGCGTTGGTCCTGTGATAATATAAAAACCAATAAATCCCATAATCATGAAAACTCATATGCATAATAAAATCATGTACATTCATTTATACAAATTTACCATATCACTCTTACATTCACTCTTACGCAAGGAATAACCCTTTGTTCATCTTCCATCTATGGAGTACCCAATTCATTGGAGAGCTATAATGGGGCTCACCTGTCATATCTTGAGCTATAATGGGCTCATCCATACATATATTGAGCTATAAAGGGGCTCAACAAAACATTTCATGAGCTATAATGGGAACCAAAAAAAATAAATAATTCCCAAGGAACATATCATGTTAATAAAGTATATTTAAATCAAGATAAATTACTCACTCCATACACATTAAAAAAATCTTTTTGAAATTTATTAAATAGAGTTTTAAAAAAAATTTAAAAGGAAATTTATATAAAATATAATTGGACTAAGAATTAATAAAATTAAATGGATAGGTGCATAAACTGTAAATACACAAATTAAAAAATAATATAATCAAAATTTCTTCACACCAAGAATCTTAAAACCACGTAATTAATATTGAAGAAGGTTAACCCAATGAACCGAATTTGGGTTAAGAATTCCCTTACATTGGGTTCTTCTTACACAAAATGTGTTTAAAAATACTGTATAATTGATAAAAGAGTGTTATTAATATCTTAAAGAAACATATCCATATTTATAATATCTTATATTATCATTTCATTACATCATTTCACCCTTTAATTGATAGTATTTTGTTCCTTGCATTGTTTTGGGTGCGTTTTTTACAAGATTTCCATGATTGGTTCATGATGGATATTCTTGTAGATTCAACGTAAGACTCCAGAATTGGAGAGGAATGGAATTAATAGATTTATATATCCATAAATTATTACATTTATCATTTTTAAGTTTTTTATGACTATGAATCATAAGTTGAAACATTAATGATGTTTTAAGATCATTTTAGTTGTACTTTGATAACAACGACCTCATTTAGTTTTATAAATCAAAACCATATGTAAAAAAGAATTATTGAACCATGGATGAGACATAATTCATATATTATATCCATTTTCAACCATAAAAATTGTTTCATGACCATACTTTAAATAAATAATGTAAACTGGAATCACATCATCCACGATGTCGGTAATTCAACACATCACAGACAATGTTTTATTCCTTGAATAAGTGTGAGAGGAGATAAATTATGAAGATTATTTATTAATTAGAAAGAGAAAATAAAAAATATACATGATTTCTGAAGCTTTTATGCCTCTTGGGTAAGAGGATATGTGGAAATAATAACAAAATAAAGAAACTCAAAATTAAATAATAATTGAGAAATCCCTTACAAATATTTGGCAGCCTAAAGGCTATGCAACATGGTTTAAAAAAATATTCAAAATAGAGGAGACAAGGGTAACCCATATATAAATGAATCATAATACATAATAGATCAGGAATAATAATGAAACAAGAACATTGTATGTAATCTTGAAAGTTATACCACATAATAAAGTACTTGAATGGAAAAAGAAAGAAACAGAGAATTTTATTACCTTGAAGAGTAACACCTAGAACATGATATTTGGGACCTTGGGGGCTTGAAAAAACCTTGAGAGGAATATTATGGTGGTAATTATTCCAGATATTCGTTTAAGAATAATTTTTAATGAATTCAATTGAGGAATGGTTTGGTATTTTAAGCAAAAGTGATGGAATATTTTAATAATTTCTAAGGGACCCCTCATTAGTGGTATTTAAAAAAACATGGGCTTTACCATGGTATTTTAAAAAGGTATTATCCACATTGGACACCTCACATCTTATTTTTATGTACAAAATTCTACCAGATTTATTATGTCATTATAACATCATTAATGATCTCATTAACACACCAATAATCAAAACTGTATTTTTATTATTCACAGAAAATAAACTCTTTCCGAAAAATCCAGAAAATTCCCCCCAAAAATTTGACGATGTGTAGAATTAAAAATTGAACAATTTTTTTTGGAAAATAATTATCTAAATATTATTAATTTAATTTAAAAAAATATAATAGTTAATTAAAAAATTAACAATTTTAAAACTATTACTGCTTTTATATCACATTGAAAAATTAACCAAGATGTTGTTATCCAAATTCATTAAAAATAAAATGACAACAAAATTTACTATTAATTAGGGTCATATTACTATTCATATTACTATTCATAATGGTATGTTACTATTCATCAAAATAAAGTTGGTTCCATAAAACTCTAAATAACATACTGAACACAATTGTAGATGACTATTTTTCAAAATTTAAAATATAGAAGCTACAAAATTATGTTTGAAGGATAGTTATAATTATATTCTTAAATCAAAGTTTCATGCATTTTATTTATTTTTTAAAAAAACATTATGGAGTTACATTATCCCCACCTTCTAGAAATTACGTCCTTGCAATTTTATTTACTAAATAAACAAGTGAGGGATACTTTCCCTCATATCATTTTCAGATCCCCATGATGCTTCTTTAACCATGTGGTTTACCAAAAAAACCTTTACATGGTGTATTATTCTATTCTGCAATGCATGTTCTCTTGAATCATGAATATGTACTGGTTTCTCTTCCTAAGAAAGGTTATTTTCAAGATGAACTACTTCTGGACTCAAAACATGTGATGAATCTTGCACATACTTTCTGAACATTGAATCATGAAAAAAATTATGTACCTGATATAAAATTAGAGGCATAGATAATTAGTATGAAACTAGTCCAACATTCTCATGTATTTCAAAAGGACCGATGAATTGCAGGCTTAGCTTCCCCTTCTTACCAAAACATATCGCACATTCCATGGATAGATTTTATGAAAAACATGGATTCTTACCTAGAAAGTAAATTATTTCCTTCTATTATCTTCATAACATATCAATCTTCTATGAGTAGTCCTCATGTGCTGCTGGATCATCTTAACATTCTCAGCAACTTCCTCTTCTAATTCTGTGTATGTTCCGGGCACAAAGAAATCGCATTGGTGGGTCTCCCAACATTAATTTTAGCATTAACAATGATCAATCCATGATCTTTTATGATGTAAAATTCAGTATCTTCAGAATAGAATGAAGAACTAAACACAAAAGAGGGATTCCTATAATCGTAGAGATAGGATCATCATATGTTGGTTATAATTAATTTAATTAATTGAGAAGAATTACCTTGATGGAATTATTTCTTCATTGATGTCTTCAGTCACGATCCAATGTGATCCACCATTATGTCATAGAATCCAAGTGTATGATCCCTATAGCGGTGATCCAAATGTGATCCTCATAACTCTGTATGTCAGCGAAGGGATATCCGGGTGCTAGCATGGAAGAACCTTCGCTTGCGATGTCCGCCTTCGGTCGCCTTGATCCGGTGGTGGTGGATCTCTCTTGGTTTTGAGAGCATTCTTGGAAGAAGGATTTCTTTTGGCCTTTAGAGAACTCTCTAGAATTTTTGTGCACAATTATTGGGGAAAAGTGTTGGGGTTGTGAGGATATTTATAATCGGGTTTGAGGTTATAGAGTTATGAAAATAAATAAATGTGTTAAGCATTTTATTTATTTTTATTGACTCTTATTGAAAACACCCCATGTCGAATTATTAATTCCTTGACATGTGACCATGCTAACTATAATAAATATCATTTAACAAAATTATATTATTCCCTCAAAATCTCGACTAGAAAAACAACAATCCATGTAATCATTAATAAACAGTGTGTACTCGTTTTCCCAAAAACTACACGGCGTGTATATTCAATATACATTGTGTGTAATTTTATTTTCCATTTGTCATTATTTCCTCCACAACATCTATTAGTCCATGAGTAATGGATATTTATTTCATAAATAAATGTAACTACATTACTCGCTAATAAATATTTATTATTTCATCCACAATATATTCTTTCGAATAAATAGTGTCGAAATAAATATGATCATGCATCCTTTAATAATTATTAAACCATAGTCTAGAATAATCATTATTTAAATTGTTAAATTAATATTTTACTGAGACACGTGGACACACATAGTGTGTGACACTCTAGGCCTCTTTCTTGATGGCATTATGTGGGCTTGCCTAAAGTCCCATATTACTGTCTAGCAATTGGTCAAGGCACCAAAGAGAAAGCAGGTGACGCCGCATTGACTTGTCATCTCATATGAATTCTTACCATGTAATATAATCAATTTGTCAAAATATCTTCAATCAAGCGGGGTGC